>OY757557.1:1300496-1327996 GCA_963584105.1 Alviniconcha strummeri
CCAATGCCGAAGCATGGTTCAATATAGCTTTACGTCCACGGAAACCAGAAGGCTCGTTAGGACGGACAGCCCAGGACGGCCACCTCGACTCTCACACAGCTCCTGAACTATGTAACTGCCACAGTTTCTCGCCGACACTTTAGAACCAATGGCCACCCGTATTTTTCCCGGGACGACACCGTGCTGTGGACGAGGCTTAACGTCAAAACCGACAGACATTCTGTTTCGTTGACTCTAAATCACGGACAGAAATTCAGTGTGGGCGAGCTTCTTCCCAGTAAATCACCGACAGTGGACAAGGGGCCCGGCCCGGTCGGTCGCACAAGTCACTGATTGCTTAGCCTACTTCGGGGTCTGAGGTTTTCTGCAGGACTGCTTACTTCTTGACAGTTAAAGGGGACACCAAGGGGGAGGGGGGTTGCGGAAAGAAAAACCAAAAAAACGAGGAGAAAAAAACGGACAGAAATAAATTAATAATAATAATAATAATAATAATAATAACCAATATATAATATTAATAAAAGTGTGCCAATATTTCATGTGATCAGAGCTAAAACAACAAAAACAACAACAAAACGGAAATATTACGGTGCTGGCACACTTCTGCACCCAAAGGAACACTCTAACCCATCCACGTGCTTTCAAGCTTTGTCACAATGAGTAAATTTTCAACAACAACAAAACAAAAATGAATACAGAGCTCTAGTGTGGGAGGAAATTAAAAGCACAAGCGGTCAATTCAAAATGAACAGGAGCTCAACCACCTCTTGTCTACACTGACAGTTAACAGAGTCAGAATAGGTAAGAAACAAAACAAAAGAATTACAAAAGGTCTAAACACACACACACACACACACGCGCGCACGCACGCACGCACGCACGCGCGCGCGCGTTTATCACCTAGCAGTTCGCCGAATAAATAAAAAGCTAATCTGCATTTCTCCTAATATTATAGCAAATGAATAACTGGTAAAAAATAAAACTAAAAACTACCTGAAACTCAAAAAAAGGGCAGCAAGGAAACTAAGGGAAAAGATGAGAATGCATAAGGTAATGCACTAGACGGGGGGAACAATGGGGAATGGAAAGGGGAATGCACTACCAGATGGGGGAAGAGTGTACAGTCGAAAGGGCAATGCACTACTAGAAGGGGAAAGAGTGGGAATGGAAAGGGGAATGCACTAGAGGGATAAAGTGTAGAGTCGAAAGGGTAATCGCCCTAGATGGAAAAGAGTGGGGAATGGAAAGGGGAATGCACTACTAGATGGGGAAAGAGTGTAGAGTCGAAAGGGTAATGCACTAGACGGGGGAAAGAGTGGGGAATGGAAAGGGTAATGCACTAGACGGGGGAAAGAATGGGGAATGGAAAGGGTAATGCACTACTAGATGGAGAAAGAGTGGAGAGTCGAAAGGGGCAAAGAGTGGGGAATGGAAGGGGCAATGCATTGGAGGGGGAAGAATGGGGAATGGAAAGAGTAATGCACTGGAGGGGGAAAGAATGGGGAACGGAAAGGGTAAAGGACTGGAGGGGGAAAGAATGGGGAACGGAAAGGGTAAAGGACTGGAGGGGAAAAAAATGGAGAATGGAAAGGGTAACGCACTGTAGGGGGGAAGATTAGGGAATGGAAAGGGTAACGCACAAGAAGGGGGGAAGAAGGCGGAAATGGAAAGGGTAATGCACTAGAAAACGAAGGAAGATGGAGGGAAGAGGAAGGGATTAGAGAGGAAAGGAAGGAAGATGGAGGTGAAAGGAAGGGGCTGGAAAGAAAAGGACGGAAGATGCAGGGAAGACAAAGGGACTGGAAATGAAAAGGAAGACAGAGGGAAGTGGAAGGGACTGGATGTATAAAGGAGGAAGGAGGGAAGAGAGACTTAAAATGAAATGGAAAGGAAGGAAGGATGTGGGTGGGGGCGGCGGAAGAAGGGAATGGAAAAGAAGAGGAAACGAAATGGGAACCAGGGGACTAAGAAGGGAAGGGGAAATGCAGGCTGAGGGAAAGGGAAGGACAGAGAACAAGGAGACAGGAAGGACAGGGGAAATGGGGACAGAGGGAAAGGGAAGCAAAGAGAACGGAAAGGGAAGGGAAGGGAAAAGAAAAGAAACGGAAGGGAAAAGACAAGAAAAGGAAGGGAACAGAATTGGACGGACGTGATGGGGAACGGTGGATCCAGAACTAGGAAAAAAGCTGGACCTGTGGAGGGGAGGGAGGCGAAAGCGAATGGTATTTGAAATGGAAAGGCAATGAAAGGGAAGGCAAGGTGAGAGAAATGGAGGGCAAGGCGAATGAGAGAAATGGAGGGCAAGGCGAATGAGAGAAATGAAGGGCAAGGCGAATGAGAAAAATGGAGGGCAATGAAACGGAAGGCGTGGCGGGAGAACTGGAGGGCAATGAAAAGGAAGGCATGGCGGCAGAAATGGAGGGCAAGGTGAGAGAAAAGGAAGGCATGGCGGCAGAAATGGAGGGCAATGAAAAGGAAGGCATGGCGGCAGAAATGGAGGGCAAGGTGAGAGAAAAGGAAGGCATGGCGAGAGAAATGGAGGGCAAGGTGAGAGAAAAGGAAGGCATGGCGAGAAAATTGGAGGGCAATGAAAAGGAAGGCATGGCGAGAGAAATGGAGGGCAATGAAAAGGAAGGCATGGCGGCAGAAATGGAGGGCAAGGTGAGAGAAAAGGAAGGCATGGCGAGAAAATTGGAGGGCAATGAAAAGGAAGGCATGGCGACAGAAATGGAGGGCAATGAAAAGGAAGGCATGGCGAGAAAATTGGAGGGCAATGAAAAGGAAGGCATGGCGAGAGAAATGGAGGGCAATGAAAAGGAAGGCATGGCGACAGAAATGGAGGGCAATGAAAAGGAAGGCATGGCGAGAGAAATGGAGGGCAATGAAAAGGAAGGCATGGCGACAGAAATGGAGGGCAAGGTGAGAGAAAAGGAAGGCATGGCGACAGAAATGGAGGGCAAGGTGAGAGAAAAGGAAGGCATGGCGACAGAAACGGAGGGCAATGAAAAGGAAGGCATGGCGACAGAAATGGAGGGCTATGAAAAGGAAGGCATGGCGACAGAAATGGAGGGCAATGAAAAGGAAGGCATGGCGACAGAAATGGAGGGCAATGTAAAGGAAGGCATGGCGACAGAAATGGAGGGCAAGGTGAGAGAAAAGGAAGGCATGGCGAGAGAAATGGAGGGCAATGAAAAGGAAGGCATGGCGACAGAAATGGAGGGCAATGAAAAGGAAGGCATGGCGACAGAAATGGAGGGCAATGAAAAGGAAGGCATGGCGGGAGAACTGGAGGGCAATGAAAAGGAAGGCATGGCGACAGAAATGGAGGGCAAAGTGAGAGAAAAGGAAGGCATGGCGACAGAAATGGAGGGCAATGAAAAGGAAGGCATGGCGAGAGAAATGGAGGGCAATGAAAAGGAAGGCATGGCGACAGAAATGGAGGGCAAGGCGAAGGACAGAAATGGAACGGGGAAAAGGAAAAGACAGACGGTGACAAGGAAATGCCGCTAGCAAAGCTCCCTTGCAGGAATAAATAAAACTTCTACAGTTATGCTCTGTAACGTGGTAGTACACCTAGCCAGCTACATGGTGGTGGAGGTGGTGGTGGTGGTGGTGGAGGGGCGGAAGGGGGGGGGGGAGTGATGTGACTACATGGGAAGCTAATCTCCAGCCCACCAAACAAAACAAAAAACAAAACAAAAAAAGAAAGGCTCGCTTCTTCCTGCTGTGAACACACAGGGTCCCGGTGGTCTGTGACAGTACCAGTTCATGGACCAGTCTGACGGAGGACTTAAGCCTCGCTTTCCGGCATCCTCTCCCCAAACTCTGCCGCAATTTTCGGATCACGCACGCGAACATCGAGCGCATACATCTCGGGTACCCCCCCCCCCCCCAAAAAAAAAAAAAAAAAAAAAAAACCCACACGACTGGCAACTTTACAAGAATATTAATAATCAGAATTATTTGTATACAGAAGTCTTAAAAGAGGGTGGTCTGTTTGTCAACAACAAGAAGTCTTCTACTCCTAGTTCTTAGAATAGTTCTTAGAATTCCGATGGTGTTTGAAACCACAACTTCCACGTCATTTTGAGTGCCTGGAAGTCTATTTCTGTGACAACACCAAAAGGTCTGGCATATTATGGTAGATGGGTACATTATGTCATGAGCCGACATACTTCCGCTTATCACTTACAGAAAGCAAACTAAGATGGTAGCCCTGAAGAATTGAAATCTGAAGGGGAAAAAGTACTTCCATCGAATGAACAATGACGTAAGATTCGAACACATAAAGGTTAAAAAGAGGGAATTTATTATGACAAAACACAACATGCAGATTTTGTGTTTTGTCATCATAGATGATGTAACAACATCAAGTTACAATGATGTAACCACCATACAACATGTGCAAGTACCGCACATAGTCTATGCTTTCAGACCAACTGGCATGTTTACTCAGGATCCCCTTTAACTCAGCAACAGACATCTTTTAACATGTAAGGGATTTTCCATTTCAACTTCAGCGCCACTTTTTTTTTTTTTTAAATCACTAACAGACTGGGAGAGAGAGGACGCGAGGGGTTGCGAGACTGTGTGCATGGGGCGGTATAGAGTGAGACATGGAATGTGTTATTAAATGAGGTTGTGTATTATTGTAACGTTTCGTGTCTAGGGCTTTAAGACTCACACATGCATAGTCATGTAAGGATTTGGCGCATTAGAAATGCATTTATTATTATTACTATTATTATGACCGGTAACTTAAACAACATCATACTAAATGTCAGATTTCAGGAAATGGATAACTGCCATTTGCTTGGGGTCACCTTTAACTCAGCAACAGAGATTTTTAAACATGTAATGGATTTTCCTTTTCAACTTCAGCACCATTTGTTTTCTTACATCACTAACCAGTAACTTAAACAACATGTTCAAAGTCAGATTTCAGGAAGTGGATAATTGCCATTTGCACAGGGTCCCCTTTAACTCAAAGACAGATTTTTGAACATGTATGGGGATTTCCTTTTCAATTTCAGTGCCATTTTTTTTTTTTTTTTACATCACTAACCAGTAACATTTGTTTGTTTTTTACATCACTAACCAGTAACACTTGTTTTTTTACATCACTCACCAGAAACAACATGCTCAAGCAGATTTCAGGAAGTGGATAATTGCCATTTGCACAGGGTCCCCTTTAACTCAATGACAGAGATCTTTTAACATGCAAGGGGATTTCCACTTCAACTTCAATTTTTTCTTTCTTTTTACACCACTAACCAGTAACTTAAAAACATGCTCAAAGACAAGACAATTTCCAGAATGGGAGAACTCACACCATGCATGCCTATGAAAGCTTTGTTAACCCCCAGTCTGTGAATACATTTTAAACAAATGAACGCAAGCTGTGCATACATCTTGGATACATTCAGAAGAACTAGAGCCTTTCTTCTTTTTTCCGTACCGTACTGGTAAGTACACCTTGTAGGCAGGTAGGCAGTAGAGAGGGTGTATACATGGATGAGCGGGTGGCGGAGGACAAAAAAACCAAAGAACCTAAGAACAGACCCTCAACTAGAGGTGGTGGTAGAAGGGAAGAAACAACCATTGCTCAACAGCGGAGGAGGAGGAGGAGGACAGACGATGGGAGGCGGCTGCAAAAACAACAACAACAACATGACAACCTGCAACAACAACTCATGCAATCCGCGGCATCGCTGGCGCCGGCGACAACACTGTGAAAAAGAAACGTCAATTCCACCATCAACAACAGTAATGAAAACAAACAACAAAAATGAACCAAAATATTCACACACAAAAACCCTCAAAACCCCAACTGAACAAAGGGAACAAGAAATTGTTTACTGCTACACTTCTTCAAAAATTAACATCAGACAAAGAAGAAACTATTTTTTTCTATTTAAAAAAAAAAAGTTTTACACATGCGCAACAGGGGTGCGGGAGGGGCGAGAGTGAGCACATGATCAGTTTATCTTTTTTGACCAGCCATGTTTGTAATGAATAATGAACTGAGGACAAGGAAAATGATGCAAGAACCACAGGCCAGCCTCAAAACACAAACACCTGACAACCAACCGGCTGACAGAAAAGACAGGTAAGTAGTTTTTAAGACACTTGTTGAATCTCGAGCAGAATTAGTTTTTACGACTCTTGTTAATCTTGAGCTGAATTAGTTTTTAAGACTCCGCCAATCTTCAGATGACAGGGAAACAGCGGACAGGAGAAAAATGCCCGGTATCCGTCATCCACGCCGACAACTGCGTGACTATAACTGGGAGGAGACAAACTCATTCTGCATACTGCTGGCTGGTTTAGCTGAGCATAAGGCTGGTAAGCAGGAGGACTTCGGTCTGATTCCGCTTCGGCTTTTCTCTCTCTTCAAAAAGGTTGTGGTTTGTGGACACTGTCTTGTGACTTTGTCCTTCATTTGGTTGAGCGTAGCTTTACATCCACAGAAATTGTAGGCTTATTAGGGACGGGGAGCCCTGGGTGGCCACCACTTTGACATTCACACAGCAGTCCACAGAAACCATAAGTCTCATTAGGGACGGGGATGGCCACCTCGACTTTGCTCACAGCTCCTGAGCTCTGACTGTCCCTCACAATTAATGAGACATTAAAATGACTGTCTTGTGACATGGATACGACTGAAACAATCAAAAGTAAATTCATGGGAAAGAAGTAGGAAAGAGTCACAGATATGGACTGAAACAGACAGGACAAAATTCATGGGAAAGACGTACAAAAGAGTCACAGATATGGACTGAAACAGACAGGACAAAATTCATGGGAAAGACGTACAAAAGAGTCACAGATATGGACTGAAACAGACAGGACAAAATTCATGGGAAAGACGTACAAAAGAGTCACAGATATGGACTGAAACAGACAGGACAAAATTCATGGGAAAGACGTACAAAAGAGTCACAGATATGGACTGAAACAGACAGGACAAAATTCATGGGAAAGACGTACAAAAGAGTCACAGATATGGACTGAAACAGACAGGACAAAATTCATGGGAAAGACGTACAAAAGAGTCACAGATATGGACTGAAACAGACAGGACAAAATTCATGGGAAAGACGTACAAAAGAGTCACAGATATGGACTGAAACAGACAGGACAAAATTCATGGGAAAGACGTACAAAAGAGTCACAGATATGGACTGAAACAGACAGGACAAAATTCATGGGAAAGACGTACAAAAGAGTCACAGATATGGACTGAAACAGACAGGACAAAATTCATGGGAAAGACGTACAAAAGAGTCACAGATATGGACTGAAACAGACAGGACAAAATTCATGGGAAAGACGTACAAAAGAGTCACAGATATGGACTGAAACAGACAGGACAAAATTCATGGGAAAGACGTACAAAAGAGTCACAGATATGGACTGAAACAGACAGGACAGAATTCATGGGAAAGACGTACAAAAGAGTCACAGATATGGACTGAAACAGACAGGACAAAATTCATGGGAAAGACGTACAAAAGAGTCACAGATATGGACTGAAACAGACAGGACAAAATTCATGGGAAAGACGTACAAAAGAGTCACAGATATGGACTGAAACAGACAGGACAAAATTCATGGGAAAGACGTACAAAAGAGTCACAGATATGGACTGAAACAGACAGGACAAAATTCATGGGAAAGACGTACAAAAGAGTCACAGATATGACTGAAACAGACAAGACAGAATCAGGGGAAAGACGTACAAAAGAATCACAGACAGTACTGAAACAGACAAGACACAATTCACAGGAAACAAGTACAGACATGACTGAAACAGACAAGACAGCATTCACGGGAAACAAGTACTAAAGGTCACACAGATATGAACTGAATCAGACTGGATGAAATTCACAGGAAACAAGTACGAAAGAGTCACAGATACGACTGAAACGGACTGGAAGGAATTCTTGGAAGCACGTACAAAAGGTCACACGGATATCGACTGAATCAGACAGGACGGAATTTGTGGGAAAGAAGTGTAAAAGGTCACACGGCGATGAGCTGAAACAAACTGCAGCTGCCAACCGAGGATCAAAGGCTGCATAAAAAGTAGACAGATATTTCCCAGGACACATTCGGAAAGCCTGAAAAAAGCAACACCAGTAAAACACAAAATACACTTCAAGCTCAGCAAACCAAACATGAAATAAATAAAAACTGTTACAATACACCCGTTAAAAGGTCAAAACCACAAATGAATGTGTAACAACAGTCAGAAGTAAGCCAAACTTTAAAGAAAAAGAAAAAAGCACATTCAATGAAATCTTCAAATGCAAAACATGCAAAACCAAAAGCACACAGCCCAATCTTTTAAAAGAGAGGAGAGAGAGAGAGAGAGAGAGAGAGAGAGAGAGAGAGAGAGAGAGAGAGAGAGAGAGAGAGAGAGAGAGAGAGAGAGAGAGAATTTGCTTCTATTTGTTACCACAAAAACAAAAAACATATCATGCTACATAGCTTCACAAAGACTGCAGCCAAATTGTATTCAGAGTTCAAACATGCCAAATCAAGAACCATATGTCTTCAGCTCAATACAGTTTTTGTCTTCTGTTTTTTTAGCTGACTGACTGCAGGTACTGAACAAGTGCTAACGGCAGCACCCATGCAAAAGCCCAAGCAGTACTCTACTGCAGTACCGAAGTACCTATTCCTCTACAGGTTCCCACACCAAACCTTGTCCACTGCTGGGTGAATGCTATGCCGATCAGCCTCATCACAACCACTGCTGGGTGAATGCTATGCCTACGCAGATTATCCTCTGCTGGGTAAATGCTATGCCTAGGCAGATTAACCTCATCACAACCACTGCTGGGTGAATGCTATGGCTAGGCAGATTAACCTCATCACAACCACTTCTGGGTGAATGCTATGCCGATCAGCCTCATCACAACCACTGCTGGGTGAATGCTATGCCTACGCAGATTATCCTCTGATGGGTAAATGCTATGCCTAGGCAGATTAACCTCATCACAACCACTGCTGGGTGAATGCTATGGCTAGGCAGATTAACCTCATCACAACCACTTCTGGGTGAATGCTATGCCGATCAGCCTCATCACAACCACTGCTGGGTGAATGCTATGCCTACGCAGATTATCCTCTGATGGGTAAATGCTATGCCAAGGCAGATTATCCTCATCACCACCACTGCTGGGTAAAATGCTATGCCTAGGCAGGTTATCCTCATCACAACCACTGCTGGGTAAAATGCTATGCCTAGGCAGATTATCCTCATCACAAACTCCAAACATTCATTTACAACATCCTTCCTCTATCCACAGCCACATTTGATCACGCCACAGATCTGTTAACCAGTTAACTGTTAACTTGCAGTTTTTTTTGCTGATGCAGTGTGTGTAACCACATGGACAAAGTAACTGTATTGGGTCCTGTTTCTCTTATGACGGTTAACAACACTTATGCCAGCACAAAGAAAAACTCAATTGTTTGACCGGGTGGGGGGAGGAGGGGGGTGCACTTTGGTAGCCAGATGCATGGAGATAAAACTTGTGGCCTTTCAAAGGTGTGACCATTTATGGCAGAGTTTGGGTGGCCTGTCAATGGAATGTGTGACCAATTATGGCATAGTTTGGGTGGCCTGTCAAAGGAATGTGTGACCAATTATGGCAGAGTTTGGGTGGCCTGTCAAAGGAATGTGTGACCAATTATGGCAGAGTTTGGGTGGCCTGTCAAATGAATGTGACCAATTATAGTAGAGTTTGGGTGGCCTGTAAAAGGAATGTGAGACCAATTATGGCAGAGTTTGTGTGGCCTGTCAAAGGAATGTGTGACCAATTATGGCAGAGTTTGGGTGGCCTGTCAAAGGAATGTGTGACCAATTATAGCAGAGTTTGGGTGGCCTGTCAAAGGAATGTGTGACCAATTATGGCAGAGTTTGGGTGGCCTGTCAAAGGAATGTGTGACCAATTATGGTAGAATTTGGGTGGCCTGTAAAAGGAATGTGAGACCAATTATGGCAGAGTTTGTGTGGTCTGTCAAAGGAATGTGTGACCAATTATGGCAGAGTTTGGGTGGCCTGTCAAAGGAATGTGTGACCAATTATGGCAGAGTTTGGGTGGCCTGTCAAAGGAATGTGTGACCAATTATGGCAGAGTTTGGGTGGCCTGTCAAAGGCATGTGAGGCCAATTATGGCAGAGTGTGGGAGGCCTGTCAAAGGAAGGTGTGACCAATTATGACAGAGTATGGGAGGCCTGTCAAAGGAAGGTGTGACCAATTATGGCAGAGTCTGGAGCAAGGATGCCAGAAAGCAATGCTTGGAGAGTAACCTTGTCATCAACAAGAGCACATCTCTGCCACGAAGAGCATGGCTTCAAACAAAAGCCAGCCCAGCCAAAAATCGTCAACTCTCATTTCCAGACATCGGACACTAGTCACTATACTGCCTCAACAACTCACGTGGGATCCATGGGGTGGACAAGGTACGGAGTGTAAAACAAGACAGGCACGGTACCTACACAAGACTGGTCATTCTCTGCATTATGTAGTCAGTGCGGCTAAGCAGATGTGCATGCAACACTTTCCTGTGCAAGACCAGCTTAACACAACATGCTAGTAAAAGTACTGCGCCACCACTGACTGCAATCAGAGGCTAAAGAGAACAAGCCATGCTGAGTTTTTTTTTTTTTTTAATATACGTGAGTTGATACTGTAATTTCTTATAACGGGATGAATTTTAAATATTTTAAAGTATTTTAAATTGTATTCTGTATAGCATCCAACAGCAGCAGCCTAAAGACGCAAGACACTTTTACAGCACCCGCTAGGTTATTTTACTGTTTCTTTAATCCATTTACCTCTGACATGGACTTCAAAACCTTGAACATGCCTCTCTGATCTTTTCAAACGTGCATACAGTATACACACAGGGCAGTTACTGATTCAGGTCAGTGTGCCGATTTCTTTGTTTCACATTTCTCTGCTTGCGTCCCTTTTACAAGGCAGGTGCATGTGGTGTTATGATTTTCACCCAACAGATGAGCAAGAGATGTGACTTGGGAGCGTTGCCCTACCTTCAATGGATCAAAATTCACTAAGTCCCACAAATACACAGTGCGGACATTATTGAAGAAGCATTTTAGTAGCCATGCCATTGGTGAAGTCTCGCTATGCACGTGACGGTGGGTGGACAGTCAGATGCATGCAAGCTTGTTTCTTCCTTCTACAAATCTCTCTAAATAGCACAGAGCATTGTGCAGCATGATTTGTTCCCCTGCTCTGTGATTGGAATCTGTCAGTGTGTTACAATGTACAGAGAGAGAGAGAGACAGAGAGAGAGACAGAGACAAGGAAAGAGAGAGAGGCCTACCAGCTGACCAATAAACATCTTTCAAACAGACATGGGTCATAGTCCAGAGAGAGAGACAGAGACAGAGACAGAGACAAGGAAAGAGAGAGAGGGTACTACCAGCTGACCAATAAACATCTTTCAAACAGACATGGGTCATAGTCCAGAGACTGATAAAAAAAATTTAAAAAATTGAACGCATTGATCTGAGTAAAAATAATAATGGACGAACACTTTCCACTTACATTTTCACATGCTAAACCTCCTGACATCCCCCCTCCCCACCGTGCCCTCACCCACACCCAACCCCAAATGGCCCAGGGGAGACAACCCCCAAACACACAACCCAAACCACAGGAGTGAATACTCCCATTATGTGTGTGGGTTTGGGTGTGCTGACCAAAACCGGACTGTGCCCAGGACGGGAGGTCAGACAGGGTGGGGAAGAGTAGAGGTTGGAGGGGGGAGGGGGTCGGGTCATTAGGACAGAGGATGTGAGAACAAGAGGAAAGGGTAGGGGGTGGTTGCTGATTTTTTACCTGGAAGGAGGTCTGCAGTCGATGCATGTTGTGCTGCTGCTGAAGCTCGGCCTGACGCTCCATGGCCATGGGGGAGACCTGCATCTGCACGCACATCAAGCACACACACACACACACACAGTTCACATCAGAGCACTGTGGGCAAAGATACAATACACCAAGATCGTGCAGTCTTCCTGGTAATGTCCATGGGACACTACAGGCAAAGATACAATACACCAAGATCGTGCAGTCTTCCTGGTAACGTCCATGCGACACTACAGGCAAAGATACAATACACCAAGATCATGATCAGTCCTTCCTGGTAATTTCCATGGGACACTACACCAAGATCATGCAGTCTTCCTGGTAACGTCCATGCGACACTGCAGGTAAAGATACAATACACCAAGATCATGATCAGTCCTTCCTGGTGATCTCAGGGCCTACTGAACAACATAAAAGGGAGATATACTATACACCAAAATACACAGGCCTTCCTAGTAACTGTGTTGCCTACTAAAAAAAGAAAAGAAAAAAAAAAAGAGATATTATACATCAAGGCAGCACACTTCTTTTAAGTAATCTTGTGACCTAGCAACAACAAAAAAGAGACATTAAGCTAGCACAGGCCCTAGCAATCTTGCAAACTACCAAAAAAAAAAAAAAAAAAAAAAAAAAAAGAAGAGGAAAAAGGGATAAAAAGGGAGGTCAAAAAAAAAAAAAAAGAGGAAAAAGTGAGATATACAAGATAATACAGACCTTTATAATAATCTTGCAAAGAGAGAAAAAAGTGAGATGTTATACACCAAGATAGTGCAATTACGTGGCCTACTCAAAAAGAAAAGGGAGATATCCATCAAGATGGTGCATTCCTTTCTAGTAATCTTGCAGCCTACTAAAAAAAAAATCAAAAAAAAATCTTAAAAGTGAAATATTCTACACCAAGATAGTGCAGTCCTTTCTAGTTATCTCTACTAAAAAACCTTTTCTTTAAATCAAACGAGGACAGACTTCCCTCAAACTGAACTGGCTCAGCCACCTATTTCTTCTGCCCAAACAACAACAGGAGCACCACACAGACGTGCAGGAAGCATCGTCAGAAAGAACCTGCCCCGTAACAACGCCACAATGTCACTCCCTTCCCGCTGTGCCTACCTGCAGCTCCTGATGCTCCTGCTGCAGGGACTTGAGGCTGCTGTGGAAGGAGTCGCGGACGCCAAGGGAGGCGGGGTTGCCCCCGGCGATGGTTTGGTTGTACAGTTTCTCCAGGTGGGCCTGATGCTTCTGTACTCCCTGCAGGCCATCGCTGGCCCGCCGCACGGGGGAGAAACGCTCCGACGGCAGGTGCAGGGAGTGTAAGTCTTTGAAGGAGTCCCGCGCTGCACGCACGCAAGAGGACACCCCCCAGGGGTCAGACGTGCGCACACAAACTATCCTCCCCACCCTCCTTTCCCCATCCACAGGTCAGTCATGTGCACGCAAGTACCCCCCCCCCCCCCCCCTTCCACAGGTCAGTCACGTGCACACAAAGTTAACCCCACCCCCCTCAAACAGAGGTCAGTCGGGTGCATACAGTAAAAAGAATTGTTAAGAACTAACAGGTCAGTTATGGGCGCACTCAGTAAAACTACCCCTGAACGTCAGTCATGTGCAAAGTGTACCTGTGAGTCCAGGGCACACGCAGTACCCCCCCACTCCACCAGTCAGTCAAATGCACACAAAGTTAATCCCCCCACCCCACCCCACCCATACATCAGCCTGTGCACACACAGTACTTTCCCTCCACCAGTCAGTCAAATGCACCCCCCCCCCCTCCATATTTATTTGCTGTTGTAGTAATTAAATGTTTTATGATTGGAGTGAATGTGTGATGAGTGTACTTGCGCCAAACCACAAAACATTCCTCGTGCAATCAGTGTGTTGACACTTGGCAATAAAGTTATACTGTATTGTATATACATCAGCCTGTGCAACACACAGTAACCCCAATAAAGTTATACTGTATTGTATATACATCAGTCTGTGCAACACACAGTAACCCCAATAAAGTTATACTGTATTGTATATACATCAGTCTGTGCAACACACAGTAACCCCAATAAAGTTATACTGTATTGTATATACATCAGTCTGTGCAACACGCAGTAACCCCAATAAAGTTATACTGTATTGTATATACATCAGTCTGTGCAACACACAGTAACCCCAATAAAGTTATACTGTATTGTATATACATCAGTCTGTGCAACACGCAGTAACCCCAATAAAGTTATACTGTATTGTATATACATCAGTCTGTGCAACACGCAGTAACCCCAATAAAGTTATACTGTATTGTATATACATCAGCCTGTGCAACACACATTAACCCCACCACTCCCACCACAGGACAGTTATGGGCACCCAAAGTAACCCCCCCCCCCCCCCCCCCCCCCCCCCATATGCAAAAGACTTGGAGGAAGCAGTATGGCAGAAATACCAAAAGTAGGGTGAGGGGAGGGAGGGGGGAAGGGGCTGGATAAAAGAAAGCTGAGTCTGATAAAACACACTGAGCAGTGACAGAAGCTGGGAGAGACACCAGCCCCCTTGAAGTTCGCACTGTTGGGAAGACCAGACCACCAGGGTGCCAATCACGTACAGGCGAGTCAGACAAAACACACTGAGCAACAACAGAAGCTGAGAGAGACACCAGCCCCCTTGAAGTTCGCTCTGTTGGGAAGACCAGACCACCAGGGTGCCAATCACGTACAGGCGAGTCAGACAAAACACACTGAGCAACAACAGAAGCTGAGAGAGACACCAGACCCCTTGAAGTTCGCTCTATTGGGAAGAGCAGAAAACTGGGGTGATGACCACGTACAGGCGAGTCAGACAAAAACAGACTGAGCAAACAGAAGCTGAGAGAGACACCAGACCCCTTCAAGTTTGCTCTGTTTGGAAGAGCAGAAAACTGGGGTGATGACCACGTACAGGCGAGTCAGACAAAACAGACTGAGCAAACAGAAGCTGAGAGAGACACCAGACCCCTTGAAGTTTGCTCTGTTTGGAAGAGCAGAGCACCGGGGCGACGATTACGTACAGGCGAGTCTGACAAAACACACTGAGTAAAGACAGAAGCCGACAGAGACACCAGACCCCTTACTTGAAGTGCGTTCTGTAGGGGAGAGCAGACCACCGGGGCGACGATTACGTATAGGCTGCAGCGACAACTTCTGCTGCAGCTCCTCCGGGATCTCATGTATAGGGTTGGCCATGGCCAGTGTGTGTCGTTTACCAAAGCCACGCATCGTCAGGTACCTGTAACAAAACGACAACAGAGTCAGACTGGCACAAACACATGGAGACTGACCTCTGCACAGCATCTGGGTCAAGACCCTGACCAGAACTGCCATCTGGAGACACTCAGACACCACTATATCAGAGACAGACCTCTGCACTGCATCTGGGTCGGGTTCCTGATCAGAACTGCCAGACATGTAGACAGACAGACAGTCAGTCACAAACAGACACAGTCAGACAGACACACGGACAGACAGACAGACAGACAGAGACTGACTGCACAGCATCTGGGTTGGGTTCCTGATTAGAACTGTCAGACATGTAGACAGTCACAGACAGACAGTCAGACAGACCTCTGCACAGCATCTGGGTCGGGTGCCTAATCAGAACTGCCAGACATGTAGACACAGTCACAGACCGTCAGTCAGTCAGACAGGCGCACAGACAGACAGACAGACTGACCTCTGCACAGCATCCGGGTCGGGTTCCTGATCAGAACTGCCATCCTCTGCCTCTTCAACTGTGATGGAGTTGTGCAAGGACGGGGTCGGCAACGGTATACCCGTTGGTGACAGGTTGGACTGCAACATCACCACATACCTGATCATGTTGCATGCGCACTTCTCTGCTTGTAAACTTGTACTGGGACGATAAATATTCTGATTCTGATGTTCATCAAACAGCACAGGCCAAAGTCTTTTTCTCTCGTTCTCATTTGTTGTTGTCTTGCTAAGTTGTTTGCTTGTTGTTGCCTTTCTAAGTTCTTTTCTGCTTGTTGTCTTTCTAAGTTCTTTGCTTGTTGTTGTCTAAGTTCTTTGCTTGTTGCTGTCTAAGTTCTTTGCTTGTTGTTAAGTTCTTTGCTTGTTGTTATCTTTCTAAAATCCAAATACATAAAAGATTCAAACAAATGCTTACTTATTATGACACAGACACACAATCTGCACATTTTCAGGTTAATCCCCTTCATCAAGTGACAAAATGACACTTAAAGTTATACAACAGTTAAACGGTCAAACACAATGAAAAATGAGATGATTATCTTGTGTCTGGTTGAGTTGTTGTTTTCAACATTCTTCCAAGCACTGGACAAGAAAACAAAGTGTGTGTGTGTGTGTGTGTGTGTGTGTGTGTGTGTGTGTGTGTGTGTGTGTGTGTGTGTGTGTGTGTGTGTGTGTGTGCATGTGTGCATGCGTGTGTATGTCTGTGCATGTGAGCATGAGTATGTATGCGGGTGCATTGCCAGTGCTACTGAAAACCACCTTGCACTCCTACTTTATCTGGAAGATGAAACACTGCAAATCTTTACTACTACCATTATTGTAACACAAGGGCACTCTCCAAATCTTCACCATTGCCAGTATCGTAAGACGAGACACTGCAAATCCTTATCATTCCCGTCACCATCATCGTAAGATGAGACACTCGACAACTCTTCATCATCACCGTTACCATGATCATCACCACTATGGTCACCTGGTTAAGATGCAGAGTCTCGATGCTGGAGGGCTGGGAGTCGTGCATCATGCGCTGAAAGTGTTGTGAGAACAGCTGAATGTTGGCCCCTCCATCAGACGCCCGTCGTCCTAAGTGGGACCCTGGGGGGAATGGAAAAATGATCGTCGTCATCATCATCAGCATTAGCATCAGCATCACGTTCCCTATCATTCGCTGATTCAGCGCAGTTGTGTGACAATGATAATGATAACAGAAAGAGAAAGAAATAAAAAGAAAAAAAGGACCAAAACAACCCTGAAACACCCAGACCTGTTATCAACATTATACTTTCACACACACACGCACACAAAAACAACCACAACCATTAATATCGCACAAGCACATGGAAGATGCCTTCCTTCTTTTTTTTTTAAACCCACAAAACCAAAGGAACATCCTCATCTGTTAACATCACACAATCACATGGAAGATGTCTTTCTTTCTAAACCCTCAAAACCAAAGAAACATCTTCAACCACTAACATCACACAAGCACACAGAGAACTCCATTCCTTTTTAAACCCAGAAAATAAAACAAAACCCCACCCACAACCACTAGCATCACACACAAATACACAGAAGACTTTTTTTCTTTTTTTTTCAAACTCACAAAACAAAACACACACACAAAAACATCCACAACCATTAACATCACACACAATCACACATACACAGTCACATGCACACACACACACGCACACACACACGCACACACACACACACACGCACACACACTACGCACACACACACACACACACACACACTACACTACACTACACACACAGTCACACACACTACACTACACTAGCACACACACAGTCACACGCACACACACACACAGTCACACACACACGCACACACACACACACACACTACGCACACACACAGTCACACACACTACACTACACTACACACACAGTCACACACACTACACTACACTAGCACACACACAGTCACACACACACACACATGCACGAGTCAGACCTTGCGCCATGGCAGTGGGCAGCTGCAGCAGGTTGTGGTCGTAGACAGCCATGAAGGGGTGGTGCGGCAGGGCGGCCGTGGCCGTGGCCATGGGGATGTGTTGAGGCAGGTTGGTCTCGGGCAGCTGGCCGAAAGGGGCCAGGCCAAAGTGGGGGTGGCGGGGGTTGGCGATCAAGGGCTGGTTGTGGGCCAGCTTGGCGCGGGCGTCTTCCGGCGACTCGTGCCTCGCGTCACCCACGCCCACTGTGTGGCGCCGCATAGCCAGGTAGCGGGCCAGGGCCTCCGGGGATGGCTCCTCGTCCGAGTCGGACTGGTTGCTGTCCTCCACCTGCTGGGCCTGCTGCGGGCAGTGAAGAATGATGGTGATGATAATAGACTGTTTAGGGTGTGCCAGGTCGTTACAGTCCTGGGAGCTTACAAAGGGGTCGTCATGTGTGGGTTTATCACACACACACTGATGCACACACACACACACACACAAACAGATGCTCACACATACACACCCACACACCCACAATCATGTGCACACACACACACACAATCATGTGCACACATACGCAGATACCACCCTACCCATACACACACGCATGCATGCACACACGCATGCATGCACACACGCATGCACGCACGCACACACACACACACACACAAACACACACTACAAAAACATTCATCAGGGGAGATACGGAGCGGGATGGAAAGAAGAGTGTAGGATAAACACACACACACACACACGCGCAAACACATGAGCATGCACACACCCCCCATCCTGGACACATGCAGACACACACACACATGCACACATGTATGTGCAGGCACGCATGCATGCATGCATGCACACACACACACACACACAAGCACACATACACACACACACACACGCAAACACATGAGCATGCACGCACCCCCCATCCTGGACACAAGCAGACACACACACACATGCACACATGTATGTGCAGGCACGCACGCATGCATGCACGCACACACACACACACACACACACACACACACACACACACACACACACACACACACACACACACAAGCACACATACATACACACACACACACACACACACACACACATGTGCACACACATACACACACGTGCACGCACGCACGTACATACACACAGACACACACAAATACAAACACGAGAAAGCCCAGGGAGCAGAAGGAAGAGTTTACAACAAAAGAGGCAGGGGGTAGGGGGGACAAGAAAGGCATCTCACCAGGGTCTGGCTGTGTGCGTACTGCACCTGGGCCATGGCTGACAGGTGTGCGGCCATGATGGGGTTGTGGATCTCCACCGGGACCTCCACGTGCTCCACTGCACACAGCACAACCAGCAAGGCACTGTAGATGAGCGTGCACGCACTCACGCAAAACAACTTACAGCTGGAATACGCGCTTCTCTTCAACACGGCCATTTCTGGCTTGGCTTTGTGAAAGTTAAGGATGTGCGCTCTGCTAATCCGCCTATGCAAGAGGTGATCCTGCCTGATGAAGATGATTCACAAAGTCCAGCTCAAGTGAAACTGAACAAAGACAATGATTCACAAATTAAGCTGGAATATTTCGCTTTAACACAGCTATTTTGGCTTGGCTTTGTCAAAGTTAACAATTTCCACTTCGCAAGCGCAGTGAGTCTGCTCAAGAGTGGAGAACAGTGCTATATAAAAGCAGTCAACAATAACAGCAACAACAATTAGCATTCTGCTAACCCATCCACGCAAGAGGTGATCCTGACCACTGATGATTCAAAAACTGCAGCTATGGTGAAACTGAACAAAGACAATGGGTTCACAAATTCCACTGATAGTGCAGTTCATGGGATTGGGAGCGCTTTCACAAAACCAGGTCATGCATACTCTATGTCATTTCTAAGGGTTGCATGTTATGGTCCGTTACAAGCTAGCAACAGTTATTTAAAGAGAGAGAAGAAAAAACTTCAAAAAAAAAAAAAAAGCTTCAGTGTTACTTCAAGAACAGGTCACTGTCGATAGCCTGCATGTACCCAGAAAGGGACCTAATCTATTTTATCTCAATTATTTTCAGCTCGTGACACAGATCTGCACAATGGCAATCTTGAACAAAGGTCACGACTCACAGGACTGATTAACCTGTTTGATCTGGCCTCACTAGTGATGTCCACCGGTGAAGCCGGATCCAACTGGTTAATCCACCTTGGTAACACCCATAGCGAACAATTAGGCTGAGGGTTTCATGCTGTAAATCACCCGATCACCACTGGTTAGAGTGCTGGACTCGTGATTGAAAGGTCGTAGGTTCAAGTCCCTGCAGGAGTGGCAGGAGAATTTTCTATTCCAGGGTCAGCTTTCTGTTCTGACTCTTATTTTGTAACTGATCCACGCCCATGTCACCGCAGTAGCACGTAAAAGATCCCGGTCATTCTGCCACAAGTGCAGGTGGCAGGGTGCACCTGAACACAACATGTGCACCTTATGTATGCGGCTTTACATGAAGTGACATGGTGTATGGTTGTATGGTGTACACAGAACTTGTGCCGAGATGGCAACAGTTTCATGCGGCACCAGCCATGCCAGCACTGTAACTACACCACTTCAGTAGACATTCAAAACAACGCGCTATAAAAAGCTAGTCATTCATGCAGAACCACATACATGCGCAGCGAGTCTGCTCGAGAGCGGAGAATGGTGAATAAAAGCGATCAACAACAACAAGGTGGCCCAGGAGCTGTGTGAAAGTCGAGGTGGACGTCCTCGGCTCCTGCCCCCTAATAAGCCTACGGTTTCTGTGGACATCAAGCACCACTTCAACAACACGGTGGGTAAACTGACCGACGCCGGTGGTGATGCTGGAGCGGCGCTCGGTGCGCGTGACGACGGGCAGCTCCGGCAAGGGGTGGATGGAGGTGCAGGCCATACGGTGGGTCAGGGAGCGTGGGTGCTTCCGGCACTTGTCCAGCAGCAGGTGGAAGATGGCGCTGTGGTGGTCGTAGCTGTTGGCCTTCACCGACTGCAACAGAAACAGCCTGGCAGCGTCACCATCACAGTCATGCAGGGAGTGGTAGTGGTCAAAGCACCAGACTTAGACTCAGGACAAGATGATCAGGGCGGAGACAGGGCACTCTGAGGATCCCAGGGAGGAACACTTTGAGGATCCCAGGGAGGAACACTTTGAGGATCGCTGGGAGAAATGCTCTGAGGATCCTAAGGAGGAACAATCTGAGGATCCCAGCGAGGAATACTTTGAGGATCCCAGGGAGGAATGCTTTGAGGATCCCAGGGAGGAACACTTTGAGGATCCCAGGAACTCTTTGTGGATCCCAGGGAGGAACACTCTGAGGATCCCAGGGAGGAATGCTTTGAGGACCCAAGCGAGGAATGCTTTGAGGATCCCAGGGAGGAATGCTTTGAGAATCCAGGGGAGGAATGCTTTGAGGATCCCAGGGAGGAACACTCTGAGGATCCCAGGGAGGAATGCTTTCAGGATCCCAGGGAGGAACACTTTGAGTTTGTGGAGGGAGGAACACTTTGAGGATCCCAGGTAGGAACACTTTGAGGATCCCAGGGTAGGACACTTGAGGATCCCAGGGAGGAATGTTCTGAGGATCCCAGGGAGGAACACTTTGAGGACCCCAGGGAGGAACACTGAGGATCCCAGGAACACTCTGAGGATCCCAGGGAGGAATGCTTTGATGATCCCAGGGAGGAATGTTTTGAGGATCCCAGAGAGGAACTGCCCTGTTTGTGAGGGATGATTACAGTATAATGACTTAATAACAATAGGTACTGAAAGCATCTAACCGGCACAGGCCCTAAGCAATTACACATTCTTCAAATGTACATATTTTCAAGATTTATTGCATACAACACACACACACACACTCTCTCTCTCTCTTTCTCACACACACACACTGAGAAAGAAACACACAAATACACGCATGCACACTCACACACACACTCACTCACACACACTGGTATACCAACACACCCATGCACACCAGACATACACACACACTGGTGCACACCCACACACCATACACACGCACACACTCTCACACACACAAATGACTACACACCTCGGCAGTACGCTGCCTGTCCAGGCCCAGGTGGGTCATGTAGTCCAGAACCTGCTCGTACAGCGGGTCACCCGTGTCGTCTGTGTCAGTGGGGACACCTGGGGAGGGGGGCGGGCGGGTGTTGTACTCCTGCAGGAGGCCATGGAACTCCTCCTCCTCCTCCTCCTCCCCCTGTGGGTGCATCCAGCGGTGCGCGACGATCTGCTCCACCGACATGCGCTTGGCGCTGTCCACCACCAGCATGCTGCGGATCAGGTCCTCGCATTCTGTGGGAAGGAGAGGGGAGGCCCACCGGTGAGTGTCATTAGTCACAGTGCCTTCTTAAGGGAGAGAAGAATTTGGCAGGTTGGGTGGGGTGGGGGGTGGGGGGGGGGCTTATAAAGGTGTAACACTTATTGCTAAAAGGCTGGGTGGGTGTGAGACAGAGGGACAAGGAGAGAGGGGCAGAGAGGGAAAGACAGAGCGACAGAGAAAGAGTTATGGGAAAGAGAGGAAAGACAGAGGGAAAGAGAGGGAAGACAGAGGGACAGAGAGGGAAAGACAGAGGGACAGAGAGGGAAAGACAGAGGGACAGAGAGGGAAAGACAGAGCGACAGAGAGGGAAAGACAGAGCGACAGAGAGGGAAAGACAGAGCGACAGAGAGGGAAAGACAGAGCGACAGAGAGGGAAAGACAGAGCGACAGAGAGGGAAAGACAGAGCGACAGAGAGGGAAAGACAGAGGGACAGAGAGGGAAAGACAGAGGGACAGAGACGGAGTTAACGGACAGAGAGGGAAGAACAGATGGACAGAGTTAAGGGACACAGAGGGGAAAAACAGAGGGACAGAGACAGAGTTAAGGGACAGAAAGGGAAAAACAGATGGACTGAGACAGAGTTACGGGGCAAGAGGGAAAAACAGAGGGACAGAGACAGAGTTATGGGACAGAGAGGGAAAAACAGAGGGACAGAGTTAAGGGACAGAGAGGGAAGGACAGAGACAGCGTTACAGGACAGAGAGGGGAAAACGGAGGGACAGCGACAAAGTTAAGGGACAGAGAGGGAAAGACAGGAAGAGGGACAAAGATAGAGACAGACAGAAATAGAGGGACATGGGTGACGGGTGGATGGCAAAGACAGGGGAGAGACAGATGAACAGATGCATAAACAGAGGGACAGAGAGCAAAAGACAAAGACAGACAGAGGGACAAAACGGCTCACTGAGAGAGGGCGAGAAAGACAGACGTACAACGACAGGCAGACTGACAGCAACTGCAAGAGAGGAACAGAGACAGACAGGCAGAGGCAGAAAGGGAGGGGAAAGACAGAGACAATGGAACAGAAGAAGAGACTGAGCAGGGAAAGGGATGGCGGTCCAAAAAAACATGAAAAGAGATGCAGACAAAAACAGGGGAATTGGTTCTCTCTCTCTCCTGAAAGACTGAGAAAGAAACACACAAACACATACACACACACACACACACACACACACACACACACACACACACACACACACACACACACACACACACATACACACACTCACTCACACACACTGGCATACCAACACACACACACACACACCATACACACACACACTGGTGCACACCCACACACACACACACTCACCCACACACTCACTCACTCACTCACCCACCCACCCACCCACCCACCCACTCACTCACACACACACACACACACACACACACACACACACACACACACACACACACACACAGGGGGTTGGAAGGAGCGCAGCAGTCATGCGACTCACCTGTGGACATGAAGAAGGGAATACGGAATTTCCCACTGAGCACCCGACTGCGCAGTGACTGCAATGTGTTGCCGTCAAAAGGGAGAGCACCACACACCAACACATACAGCACCACGCCCAAACTCTGAAAAGAGCGAAAACTAAACTGTCACAGAACGCCATACCCAAACTCAGAAGAAGAAACAAAATTACGTTTAGGCCTGTACCAAGGTACTGTTTTTGTTTCTAACCCTCTCCCTGTCAGGGAGTCACAGAAGATCCTAGGTTCTGTTTTTGTCTCTAATCCTCTCCATGTCACAGAATGCCATACCCAAACTCAGAAGGAAACAACAACAAAAACGCAACGTTTAGAATCATACCAAGGTTTTACTTTTAACTCTCTCCCTGGCAGAGTTGCAGGATGCCATACCCAAGCTCAGAAGAAGAAAACTTTACATTTAGGACCATACCAAGGTTCGGTTTTTGTTTTCAACCCTCTCCCTGTCAACAAGAATGAAAAGGGAGGCAGAGCCAGTTTAATTCAAGGTGAAATCTGTCCTTAATTTTCTTTAGCAGGCTGTAAGAAGGTCCGCACTATCTTGACATAATATCTTCACACATACCCAGACATCGACTTTGGGAGCATCGTATTCCCGTCCCTCAAAGAGCTCGGGGGCAGCATATGGCGGGCTGCCACACCACGTCTTCAGGAGTGTGGTCTTAGTGAAGAAGTTGCTGAACCCAAAATCTGCACACGGCAACAAAAAACATCCCATTTCAGCTTCAGGAAATCTTGAACTAATGAGGGCATATACACAGGCACAAGTAATGCACGCGTGTGCAAGTACACACACTGCATGTGTGTGCATGCAAGTGCACACACAAGCACATACACACAAACCAACACGACACTGTACTTTGTAGGTCAGCGTTTTTACTGAAAGACCAGAAGAGAAGAAAGAAAGAGAATCCGAAACAAACATGACTGCTGGCATTCTGAAACAAGATCAAACCACAGAAACGGTCAAAAAAGAATGCCAATTTTAATTAAACAAGACAAAACAGTGCAAATACCTTTTCAAATGAGAAGCAGATAATACACTAACAAACTATGAAATGGTGAAAGATTTTTTTCATTTTTTTAAATCCTAGCTTGCAGTGGTTGAAGATGCAACTGTAGCTGTCAATCCATAACTACATCTATAATGACTGCAAGCTAAACTGTGTGTAAACAGCCAGATTCTTTTCCATTTCACCACTTGTTAGTGCATTATCTGTTTGTTCGTCACTCGAAAATGGCAAGCTAAACAGTCAGATTCTTTTCCATTTCACCACTTGTTAGCGCATTATCCGTTTGTTCGTCACTCGAAAATGACGCTTGCACTAAATATTTGTGCTGCTTTGTCTGGTCTACTTGTTATTATGTTAAAGTCAGCATTACGTTTAACCTTCTGTTATGAAGACGGGAAGATGGATAGATATTATACACAGAAACAAGTATCTGCTCCTTCACAGCTGCCTCCCCTGAGGACCAGGAGAGAACCTGGGATGACTGGAGAGAACAGAAGGAGAACTGCCACTGCTGCAGCTGAAGATCAGACAGAAATGCAGATTATTATTTTATTCATGCTTCCACACAGCTGCTGTTAGTGAAGACAAGAGTGCAGACAGAAACACTATTTCTGCTTCCACACAGCTGCTGTTAGTGAAGACAAGAGTGCAGGCAGAAACACTATTTCTGCTTCAACACAGCTGCCTTCCTGTAAGACAAAAAGACAGAAACACTATTTCTGCTTCAACACAGCTGCCTTCACGTAAGACAAAAAGACAGAAACACTATTTCTGCTTCAACACAGCTGCCTTCCTGTAAGACAAAAAGACAGAGACACTATTTCTGCATCCACACAGCTGCCTTCACGTACGACAAAACGACAGAAATGCGTATTTTATTTCTGCTTCAATACAGCTACATGTAAGACAAAAAGACAGAAATGCATATTACCAGTAATATCACAGAATAAATACAGCTGCCTTCATGTAAAACAAAAAGGAACCCCTATCACCTCAGCTTCAATACAGCAGCCTTCATGCTAGCAGCCTGTAAGACAAAAAGACAGAAACACATATCACCTCTGCTTCAACACAACTGCCTTCACAGACAACAAAAAGATAGAAACACGCAACAATTATTAGTTCTGCTTCCATACAAATTACAAATGCCTTTAATGAAGATGAAAAGACAGGCAGAAACACAGGTCATCCTTTCATATAGCTGCCTTCAATAAAGATGAGCATATAGACGGAAACCTGGTGTACTGAACAGGCGTACTGACATATGTTGTACAGTTGTGTTCTATTTGTCACAGTGAAGAAAAGAAAAATACACCCCCACCCCCACCCATACCCCCCAAAAGAAGAAGACAGAAACACATAATTATTATCCCCCTTCCATACATCTAATCTCACCAAACACACACACATTATTATGTCCCTTCCATGGAGCTAACTTCACTGGAGACACATACTGTTAAGTGTTAGGTCCCATCCACACAGCTAACTTCACTAAAGACACAAAGACAGACCGAAACAGCTAACTTCAGTTCACTAAAGACACAAAGACAGACCGAAACAGCTAACTTCACTAAAGACAGACAGAAACACATATTATTACGTCCCTTTGATACAGCCAACTTCACTGAAGACATATTATGTCCCTTCCCTACACCTACCTTCACCGAAGACATTATTATGTCCCTTCCATACTGCTAACTTCACTGAAGGCACATATTATTATGTCCCTTCCCTACAGCCAACTTCACTGAAGGCACATATTATTATGTCCCTTCCCCACAGCCAACTTCACTGAAGGCACATATTATTATGTCCCTTCCCCACAGCCAACTTCACTGAAGACACATATTATTATGTCCCTTCCCCACAGCCAACTTCACTGAAGACACATATTATTATGTCCCTTCCCCACAGCCAACTTCACTGAAGACACATATTATTATGTCCCTTCCCCACAGCCAACTTCACTGAAGGCACATATTATTATGTCCCTTTCATACAGCCAGCTTCACTGAAGACACATATTATTATGTCCCTTCCCCACAGCCAACTTCACTGAAGACATATTATTATGTCCCTTCCCCACAGCCAACTTCACCAAAGACATATTATGTCCCTTCCGTACACCTACCTTCACCGAAGACATATTATTATGTCCCTTCCATACTGCTAACTTCACTGAAGGCACATATTATTATGTCCCTTCCCCACAGCCAACTTCACTGAAGACACATATTATTATGTCCCTTCCCCACAGCCAACTTCACTGAAGACACATATTATTATGTCCCTTCCCCACAGCCAACTTCACTGAAGACACATATTATTATGTCCCTTCCCCACAGCCAACTTCACTGAAGACACATATTATTATGTCCTTTCCATATAGCTAACTTCACTGAATCAAACACAAAAAGGTTCAAACAAGTGCTTATTTATTTTGGCACAGACACATAGCATGTACATTTTTGGGGATCTTGTTTTAGAATGCTAGCAGTCAACCTGTTTCAGCTTTTTGTTGTTGTTAACTTCACGAAAGACACAAAGATAGTAACATTATTATGTCTCTTATATACAGCTAACTTCACTGAAGACGTGAAGATCACCAGCGGTGACTCACCAGCGATTTTGATGTTGAGGTTGGCGTCCAGAAGCAGGTTCTCCGCCTTGAGGTCGCGGTGCACCACATGACGACTGTGACAGTACGCCACTGCTGACACGATCTGTCGGAATTTTCGCCTGGCCTCTCGCTCGTTCATGCGTCCATGGGCTACCAGGTGATCTGAAACAACAGCAACGGTGAGAAGGTGCCGACAGAATTATTTTCTTCCCCTCTTCATTTTCTTCCTTTTAATTTGACCACATTTTTGCCTCTTTCCTTTCCCTCGTTAAAGGTATCTTCTTTGCTTCCCCTTTGTTTGATTATTTCTATCAGTTTTTTTCTTTCTCCCTTTGGCTTTGTTTCATTAATTCTATCAGGTTTTTCCTTTTTTTCTTTTCTTCCCCCTTTGTT
>OY757557.1:1332996-1337945 GCA_963584105.1 Alviniconcha strummeri
GAAGGAGAAAAAATGAGAGAAGAAACAACAACAGAGTCCTACTTCCTTCATAAAGAACCTATTGCGTGCATTCCGCCCCCCACCACCCAACCCTCAGCTAATAAAAACTTTTTTAAACCAAATTAGCTACGTCACTGATGTCTTAAGAGGACTGTATTCTGTTGTGATATAAAAAAGAAGAAGAAAGAAGTGATTTCCTGATAGCGATATCAATTTTCAGACTCCAGTTCCAGCAACAGGTTTGAACATTCATCGGGCATCAAGATACTTGCTCCCTGTCTCCAGGCATCATCAATACATTGTTCGCACCACAAAGCGCTTCAACCTGGAGTCAAGGACACTCCACTCTCTCAGAAGCAATCAGTGTCAACCTTGATTTGTGGTGGATTCTGCACACACACACATGCCTGAGTCAAAGCCTGGAGACTGGCTCAACCTTCCCTGCAGCTCAGCGTACAGCTAGTGTAACCTTCACCCAAAATGTTGTGGGTTAAAAAAAAGAAGAAAAAAAAGAGTCATAAATCACTCAGACTTTCATACCTGTTATGTACATGTATGTGTAGCCTTAACCTGTTCAATTTTCATACCACCTCTGTCGCTCTGTTAAAACGTGACAACTTTTGTCTGTTAAAACGTGACAACTTTTGTCAACCAACCATCATAAGAATAACAATAATAATAATAAAGAATACTTAGAGCGCGTAACCTGCACGGACCCTAAGTGCTTACACGTTCTTTACAAGGTAACAAGTACATATTTGTCAAAATTCAATGCATACAACATGAATGCACACACACACACACGCACGCATGTACACACACAGACTCGCACGCACGCATGCATGTAGGTGTTTCTGTAAATGTTCCGGCCCCTTCCACATGCATTAAAAAAAATATATATAAAAAATGGTGCGATTCTGTTGATAAAACCTAAAAGTAAATGCAACAACAAAGGCCAAAGCTGTGCTGTACCCGGCAGCACATCATGGGTAGGTCTAGGAGCACACCCATTGGCAAACTCTACATGCTGCATAGCTGTCAACCCCTTCTGGGAGTAAACCTTAGTTCAGAGTTTGTAAACCTGTTTTTCCATCATGCAGGTTGGGTCTTTTGTCTTTTCACTGGTGGCAGCAGCATTTTGAATTCTGAATTCCAACCAGCATGTACGGCAGTGGAAGGAAGCAGCAATGTTGCGCTAAATACGCATGCGCAACTTTAAATCTCACTTCCGACAAGACTTCTTAGCCTATTTGCACTAGGCCAGTCAGTGTGCATTTGGCGATGGGGTGTGCTGGCTGCTCGTTCAACAGTTTTTCAGTCTTTTTGCTCGCTTTAAAACAACAACAAAATCTCATGAAAATTATGTTTTCCTGTATCCATTTTCCAGTATGGCCATATCCACCCGAAATAATGAAGAAAAAAGAAGTATTTTATACAGGTGAACTGTATGGGTTGGCAGGTATGACACTGAACATCGTGGGTGTGGAGTCACCCCTACCTTTTCTACAGGCAGCACAGTTTTCTTACATGCTCTACATCCTGGGTGTGACTACACCCCCACTATTTTGAGACTCCTATGAAAAAACTATGGCCATCCACAAAGGAAGGGGCAAGGACATTTACAGAAACACCTACAGGTATGAAAATCATGGGTGTAGTCACACACTACAACCTAGAGAGGGTGAGTTTCAAGGCAACATATATGGAAAAGGTTAATTACTGTAGGTGCTGTGGTTTCTTTGGGATTGTAAGTACACTCAAGTCACTTACCCTCTAAAGGAGGAGTAGGTACAAATATTAATGGGACCCACTTAGCAAGTTCTAGAACATTTATTTAGTGACTGTGTGCCTCAGTCCATGTGTGAGTGTGTGTGTGTGTGCGTGTGTGTGTGTGTGTGTGTGTGTGTGTGTGTGTGTGTGTGTGTGTGTGTGTGTGTGTGTGTGTGTGTGTGTGTGTGTCTCAGTGTGTGTGTGTGTGTGTGTGTGTGTGTGTGTGTGTGTGTCAGTGTGTGTGTGTGTGTGTGTGTGTGTGTGTGTGTGTGTGTGTGTGTGTGTGTCTCAGTGTGTGTGTGTGTGTGTGTGTGTGTGTGTGTGTGTGTGTGTGTGTGTGTGTGTGTGTGTGTGTGTGTGTGTGTGTGTGTGATGTTAATGTCAAACACCACAGAAAGAGACAGAGAGAAGTGGCTGAAGCAAAGGAAGACGGATTGCGGGCTGAAGCACATCCTGCTACTGAGAACCGTGGGCAAAACAAAAGGCGGAAACCCTAAAGAACCAAATTAATTAATATGCATAATAAACTCCGTGAAGCCTACCCTGCTACCAAAACAGATTAATTCCTGTTTGGCCTTCTTACGTTCAGTCAAACCATTTCAATTACATCAGGGTCATAACCTGTCATTAATCACAAAAACAAGTCTCGTCCACAATTCATTCAACCTTTTGCCTAAGTAGAAGACTAGCACATATTCTACATATTCTAATGCATCATTGTCCCTTATGGGAAATTTGGGTCATCTTATCTTGGTAAAGCACAGCAGCTGCAAGAGCAGCACTATGAGTGTGTGCAGTATTTTCCTGTGTCCAAACAAAGCTATGGCTGCCAGTGAATTTTTTTCCTTTTTATTTATATTTTTATGTACATACGGTTGTAGATCTTGTATGCAGCTGCATACAGGTGCTGTACGGACACCATAAAAAAACACACGTCTGCACTGTATTTGATGCTGAGAAAGAAATCCTTTACTGCACCATGGACTCACACCCATGTCAGTACTGTGCACGGCTTTTCGGCTGGACATTGCACCAACTGAACTATTCCTGCCACATGCACAACCATTACACATGCATTCCAGAAAGGCAGTCCCTGCAGTGCCACCCTTGTGTACAAAGCACACAGACAAAAAAGCTACGATCCGTTGGCACCATTGGCCCTTATGTCTAACGTTTCTATACCGGGGTTAAAAAAATTAATATGCGAAGGACCCAAAACAAGATAACAACGATAAATCCATTCACAAATATCACCAAGAAAAACAAAACAAAAACAACATAAAATGGCACAGCAGCAAATACCAGTGTTTTATATATGTGGGAGTACACTGCATGGATCATTGGACCAATTACCGTCTAGCCACTTCAAAATCAAACAAAACAAAACAAAACAAGGCCGTGCAAAAACAAGCCTATCTTTGAAAAAACTAAAATTGGACGACATTTCTGAAAAGCAGGCACGCCCAAAGCCAACATCACATCGGCAGAGAAAGAAGAAAATCAGCAAAGCAAAAGTAAATGGGCAGAACAACACACTGCTGACATTATTTTTTTGACTACAGACTACATACTCTGAATATGATCGTTTTCATACCAGAAACTCCTAACAACACCTTGCGTCTTCTTGACCTACGTCTGTTAGTGTTTCCTATGTCTGGCTTGTGGGTTGGAATGTTCTCTTCGTTAACATGGTTACGGAGATGAACTCGATCCTGGTTCCAAGAGGTTCAACCCTCAAACATAATTCCTGGAAGAGCACCACCTTATATATATTATTAACAATTGAAAAATTAAAGGAGGCGTAAGTGTAAGGTGACCTTCAGTTTAAATTTCACCAGGTATGGCGATGCCTGGAAGGGATTATGTTCCCTCCCTTTGGGATGAGCTCCCTGAAACTCAGGAGCTGTGTGCAAGTCGAGGTGGCCGTCCTGGGCTCCCATCCCTAATAAGCCTATGCTTTCTGTCGTCATAAAGCAACACTCAACCATGAGCTCTCTCCCCACAACCCCTTGCTCATCTCAAAACCTGGATTTAGTTCAATGGGGAAAGAAAAAATCTGAAACAAGAATGAATGCTAGCATTCTAAAACAAGACCCAAACACATGAAAGGTTCAAAAGAATGCTATTTTAGTCTTTATTAGGACAAAACATGCACTTTTTCCAGGGTAATCCCTTTCATCAAGCTACAAAATGACACTTAACAGTTAAACTGTTAAAAACAATATATATTATATAAAAAAAAAAATGCCCCTAATAATAATATGCACAGGTTGTATTTTGTCCTAATAAATGGTGTTCTATCAGACCTTTAATGTGTTTGGATCTGGATTTAGTTGGTTAAAGACTGGCTGTTGGCAGGCTCACATGCAAGATCCAGCATGATGCCTTCCAAGCATCGCCATACACCTGGTAAAATTAACATTGAAAGGTCACCTGACAGGTAAGCCCCCTTCAATTTTTCAATCAAATCAGAGCCCAAGATTTCAGGGTGGAGGTTGGTGGAGAGGGGTTTTGGGGGGAGATGGGGGGGGGGGGGGGTCATATGAGACCCCCCTGGCCTCACTTTGGAGACTGATAGCACGAACTGGTGGCAAATGAAGGAAGGAACGGATTTTTTTAATTTATTTTATGAATGAAATTAACTCAAATAAGGTAGGTGGAGTCTGGAGCAGTCTGGGGTGCAATCTTCACTTCTTCTAGTGTTAATCAATTAATTAAGTACCATTTTCACTAGATTGGCCCTGTTTTCACCACTTTGGGAAATAATCGTTACACACACAGTCTTGCAAACACCACACCCACTGAAATCAACAGTCACAGGATGACACAAACCCACCGTCATCAGAAACAGAATGGGAACTCCCTCTGTCGGTGATTTTGTGTGTATGATTGTGTGTGTGTGTGTGTGTGTGTGTGTGTGTGTGTGTGTGTGTGTGTGTGTGTGTGAATATCTGAGTGTGTGGGTATGTGCATGTGTGGGTGTGGGTGTGACTGTGTGAGAGAGAAAGAGAGGAAGAGAGAGTGAGAGACAAAGAGAGAGAGAGAGAGAGAGAGTGTGTGTGTGTGTGTGTGTGTGTGTGTGCATGTGTGTGTGTGTGTGTGCATGGGTGCACTTGTGAGCATGTGCACTTGTGTGTGCTTAGTTTTGCAATAATCACACATTATCATCACCAGTTTGT
>OY757557.1:1343145-1358145 GCA_963584105.1 Alviniconcha strummeri
TTAAAAATAAAAAATAAAAAAAAATAAAAAATAAAAATGTGCTGTCATTTTTCCTGCCTGCCAAGAGACAGTTTCACAGACAAACCCTCCTCATGTTCCACAGATTCACATCCTCCTCTGTGGAAGTGAATACTGCACAATAAATAACAAAGGCATTTGGTTAAACATACAGCGTTAGGTTACAACAGTCGCTGACTCCTTTCAGTGTGACTCTTGCGGTCACTGCTGAGAACAGGCATTTCCTGGCATTGTACAGCACTGTCCTAGGATGTACACTGTTGTTCCATGATGTACAACACCACACAGTCAATACAACATTATCAGCGAATGTACAAAGCTGCATGTGTACACAGATGTACAAGGCTGTCTCAGCTATGTGCATTGCTCATCAGTGATGTACAACGCTCCCAAACGATATGCTAATTTTGCCCAGTGATGTATAATACTGCTCAAAGATGTACAATGTTGATGTACACTGTTGCCCATCAACACACAATGCTGCACAGCGATGCACACTGTTGCCCAACGACGTACAAAGTTGCAGCTGATGTACACAGCAATGCTGCCCAACCATGTACAATGCTGTCCAACAATGTGCAACGCTGCCCAACGGTGTATAATGCTGCTCCACGATGTACAATGCTGCACAACGATGTACAATGCTACTCCATGATGTACAATGCTGCACAACAATGTACAATGCTGCTCAACAATGTACAACACTGCTCAATGGTGTACCGTGCTGCTCAACGATGTACAATGCTACTGAATGACATACAACGCTGCTCAGCAATGTACAGTGCTGCTCTACAATATACAACGCTGCTCAGTAGTGTACAACGCTGCTATAAGGTGCACAGCGCTGCCCAATGCTGCTCAGTGGTACACAATTATTTTCAGTGGTACACACTGTTGCCACTCAAAGTTTAATAATACACAATGCTAGCTGCTCAATGATGTACAATGCTGCTCAACAATGTACAAGGCTGTCTAATGATGTACAAGGCTGTCTAATGATGTACAATGCTGTCCAACAATGTGCAATGCTGTCCAACAATGTGCAATGCTGTCCAACAATGTACAATGCTGTCCAACAATGTACACTGCTGTCCAGTGCTGTCCAACAATGTAAAATGCTGCCCAACAATGTACAATGCTGTCCAATGATGTACACAGCAGTCTAACAATGTACAATGCTGTATAATGATGTACAATGCTGCTCAATGAGGTACAATGCTATCCAACGATGCACAATGCTGTCCAATGATGTACAATATGATGACACTGCTGTTCAACACTGTACAATGTTGCTCAACAATGTGCAATGCTGTCTAATGATGTACAATGCTGTCCAATGATGTACACAGCAGTCTAACAATGTACAATGCTGTATAATGCTGTACAACGCTGTCCAACGATGTACAATGCTGTACAATGCTGTCCAATGATGTACAGTGCTGCTCAATGATGCACAACACTGCTCAGAGATGTACACTGTTGTCCATTGGTGTAGCATGTTGTTATACAGCATAAAATTAATAATGTACAGTGTTGCTACAACATGGTACACTGCCGTACAAGAATGTACACTTTTGTTGTGTACTCAACATGTTCAAAGCAACATTCTCAAAACATACACTGTTCTGAGTGACACCCTGTTACGTACTACACTGTGTCACAATAAATAAACAAGTACTCCGTGCACGCACTTAGAATGGTCTCTACGGTGAAGATTTTGCACCTTATAAATACTTTAATTATTTATTATTTTTCAAAGGTTGGGATAATAGCAGTTGGGACAACATGCTACTCCATAAACATGCTACTGGGATAATAGCAGTTGGGACAACAGGTATACCGTGTAGGGATCAACTGAGCATACCATTTGGGATCACGGGCCATACCAAGTTGGGATAACTGGTTATACTGTGTTGGGATTAACCAAATAGACACGATGGGATAAACAAAGCATACCAGGTGGAATAACCAAGTATATCAGTTGGAATAACAGGGTATACCAGGTGGAATAACCAGGTATCCCCAAGTTGGGATAACAGATCATACCAGTCCATAGCGGATGGGATAAACAAGTATATCAGTTGAGATAAAGAGGATATAAAATGAATACAAATCAAAACAAAGGCACTCCTCTGCCAGAAAAGACCAGCTGAAAACTGACCCCCCCTTCCCCCCCTGGAAACAAAATAGCGAGAGAGAGAGAGAGAGAGAGAGAGAGAGAGAGAGAGAGAGAGAGAGAGAGAGAGAGAGAGAGAGACAGAGACAGAGACAGAGAAGAAAAACAAAAAAGGAAAAGAATTCAATTACTTTGTAAACTGCCGACAGTAAATACTTTAGCGGATAAAAGAGCGGACGCTTAAGATATATCTGCATGTTCATCAGTCCAAAAATAAAATGAAATTTCATAATATATGGTTAAAAACAGCAGAAGAAGAAGAAGAAGAAGAAACAGTTATTGAAATAATGATAAAAGAGTTAAGGTGTAAAGAAGAAGAGTAAGTAACTTGGTGTTTTACGCCCAGTCAACCAGTGCAGTTATATCAGGGCAAAGAAGAAGAAGAAGACAAAGAAGAAGAAGAAGAAATATACACAACAGAGTTGAACTGCATTCTGACAAGTAGCCACAGCATCATTTACCAGAACACTTTTCGCCCCTAACAGGGAGGGATGACAAAGATTTTTTTTCTTTTTTTTTTTCTTTCTTTTTTCTATTGTAGGATTATGGATCGACAAAGAAAGACAAAATCAACAAACGCATGTTGCATAATTATGTATATATATACATATACAAATAAAAATAAAAAAAAAATCAAAAATGTTACAAAATCTTGTTTTTCCCACAATAAACACTGAACAGGCAGATACATACACGTATACGCATGCACGCGTGCACACACACACACATACACACAGAGTAACAACAATAGCTCTGAACAGACTCACATTTAAAACTGGAAAGTCCATTTCTTTAATTCTTGAAAACACTCTCATGATCTTATTACACATGGGCTGAACCGACTGAACGGGACATTAACGTGTTAAGTGCATCCGAGGCCATGCCTTCTGCACACACAGTCCATTCTTAGAACCTCAAAAACCTCGCTCGACTTAAACGGCACCCAAGTACACCACAAGAACGCTGAGGGTTATGCCAAGTCCAGACACACGCCATTTTCTCCCTTAAATACACAGCAAGGTCAGCAAAAGGATGTTTATTTCTTATGATCTTTCCCATAATACACGCAACTATAAAAAACTGAACGTCATAGGTTAAGATTCACCGAAAAAGGACACCTTTTTATTTTGCTTTTTTCAACGTTGTTGCTGCAACCTTGAAAGTAGGTCAAAACCATCAAAACTGACCCCAAAATGTAATAATGCTCACTGGAGGTTATCAACACACAAATGATCAAACATCAGTCTAAAACGAACAAACGCTGACAAAAAGCCAACATTAGTGGTACATACATTTGCCCAACGTGTCAAGGATCTCTTAAATACTTTCCGAGAAAAAGCCAACATCATTAAAAAAAAAGAGAAGAGTTTGTCTTGACCGGTTGTGACTAGGATCACATCAATTACCTTCTGCCTTAAATACGCGCTATATTCGTGAAAAGCACTTGGTGCCAGCTCTTGCTCTAGTCTGCACATGCGACAACCATACAATTTTTGAACTCAGTTGGATCAAAAAGACCATTTTCTGGCATCATTCTGACCTTCAAATACATCAAGGTCACTGAGGCTGGTAGGAATGGCTAATGCTCAATGGATTTTATATATATCACCATTCAAAAGCTCGAATGATGCAGATTTGATAGCGGCCATGAATAAATCATTTTGAGTTTGACCTTTCTGGTATCATTCTGACCTTCAAACAGATACCTTGCACCAATACTGGTAGGAATGGCTAATGCTCAATGGAGTAGATATACATCACCATACAAAGGTCGAACGATGCAGATTTGACTGCAGCTGTGGCAATGAACTCTGAATTAAGGTTCTTGCTTTAAGACGTCCAGCTGACCAGACCATGACACCGATCATTATATAAACAAACAAACAAAAATCATTTGGCTGATCTCTCTCACGAAAGGAAGGACAACCTCACACTTTGCACACAAACGGACGTGACAGTTTAACATGTTATATTTTTCATGCATGAAGAAAAAAGAAAAAAATGGGTGTAATTATTTTCAAAGTTTGGTGAATTTGTTTATACATCATGCCATGTCAACATCTGCATGTGGAACTGTGTCAGAATCATTCAGTCAATCCAAACACAAGCGCAAAAATGCACTCATGTCTGAGAAACGATAGAACAAAGCTGACATGAATAATGACTGATATGCAAAGACATAAGCAATCCATAAACAAACATACATAAGCAATCCATAAACAGTCATATCCATAAACAAACATACATAAGCAATCCATAAACAGTCATATGATGAGTGAACGAAAAACTGCTCAGCAAGAGAACCAGTAACTGAATGGCAATCAACCAATCAACTCACCAATCAGTAACTGAATGGCAATCAACCAATCAACTCACCAATCAGTAACTGAATGGCAATCAACCAATCAACTAGCCAATCAGTAACTGAATGGTAATCAACCAATCAACTAGCCAATCAGTAACTGAATGGTAATCAACCAATCAACTAGCCAATCAGTAACAGAATGGCAATCAACCAATCAACTTGCCAATCAGTAACTGAATGGCAATCAACCAATCAACTTGCCAATCAGTAACTGAATGGCAATCAACCAATCAACTCGCCAATCAGTAACTGAATGGCAATCAACCAATCAACTCGCCAATCAGTAACTGAATGACAATCAACCAATCAACTTGCCAATCAGTAACTGAATGGCAATCAACCAATCAACTCACCAATCAGTAAGTGAATGGCAATCAATCAATCAATCAATACCCCAATCAGTAACTGAATGGCAATCAACCAATCAATTTGCCAATCAGTAAGTGAATGGCAATCAATCAGTCAACTCACCAATCAGTAACTGAATGGCAATCAACCAATCAACTCGCCAATCAGTAACTGAATGGCAATCAACCAATCAACTCACCAATCAGCTGAACAAACAAACAAGCAAGCCATCAATTGTCAGATTCACAAGCGACAACAACAGATAACACAAAAGCTGCCCGGCATCTCGTAAAAAAGATCCCAATCACCTCAGTTCATGATTTTCATTTTATATATACATACACACACACACACACACATTTATCATTCAGGTTACTACACATTTTCAATCAGGCATCATTTGCAAAAAGACAGGATTTCCCGTACAGATCTACCTTGCTGTTACTGAAGTGCCGCTCTATGTCCACAGAAACCATAGGTTTATTAGGGATGGTAGCCCAGGACGTCCACCTCCACTTTCACACAGCTCCTGAGCTCCGACAGATCTACCAGTGCCACTGTCCACATTTATACTCAGGTGCCATTCACATGTGGCCCTGACACAAAATCTTGCAGGAAAACACCAACACAATCTGCCACATATATTTACCATAGCTGTCAACCCATTTTGGGAGTAAACCTTAGGCCAGAGTTTGTGAACCTGCGTTTCCCTTATGCAGGCCGGGGTCTTTGGTTTTTTTCGCTGGTGGCAGTGGCATTCTGAATTCCAACCAACACGTGTGGCCGTGGAAGGAAGAAGTGATGTTGCGCTAAATACACATGCACCGCTTCAAATCTCACTTCTGATGAGATTTCTTAGCCTATTGCACTAGGCCAGTCAGAGTGCATTTGGCGATTGCGTGTGTTGGCTGCTTGTTCTACAGTTTTTGAATCTTTTTGCTCAGTTTAAAACAACAACAAAATCTCATGAAAATTCTATTTTCATGTATCCATTTTCCAGTATAGCCATACCCCCCAAAATAACCCCCAAAAAACAACAACTGTATTTTATACTGGTAAACTGTACGGGTCAACAGGTATGCATTTACCATTCAGGTTACTACACATTTTCAGTCAGGCATCGTGCACAAAATACAGAATTTCATGCATCGATCAACCACTGCCACTGCACACATTAAAAACAATTATACTCGTGTGCCATTCACAGCGCATATTGCCCCTAACACCAAATCATGCAGGAAAAGAGCAACGCGATCCGCCACACACATTTATCATTCAGGGTACTTCACATTTTCAATCAGGCATCAGGCAAAAATGACAGAATTTCCCGCATTGATCTACCACTGCCACTGTACACATTTTTACTCTGGTGCCATTCACTACACATGTTGCTCCTAGCAGAAAATCACACTGAAAAACAACACAAGCTCCCACCCAGTTTTGCCACTGCCAGTATACACACGCATGTACCATACAGGTTGTTTTATATATATATATATGTATAGTCATTAACACATCAGGCAACACAATCTCCCATGTTTTCCAACCACTGACGTGGTATAATACTCATGTACAATTAGGTTGCTACAAATTTTCCCTAGCATGTCATGCAGAACGGACCCGCCAAAACAACAAACATACATACAGAAACAAAACCTTTTTTTTCTTCTTTTTTTTTGGAACCCACAATCTCACATATTGGTTTGTCATGGCAGTTTTACACACATACATGTACAGTGTAAGCTGCCACACATCATGCAGAAGGGAAAGAAGAAGAAGAAGAAAAAAAGAGGAAAAAAATGCTCTCCAGTATCAGTTTACCAGTCACCCCGGTTACAATACATGTTTTCCGCAACAAAACATCATGCAGAAAAAGGAAAAACACAAACAAAAGACAAAACAAAACAAAAACAAGAAAAACAACAAAAAATAAGACAAAAACCCACTCCAACATCAGTTACTGTTTATCCAGGTTACGCTACACATTTTCTCCAACAAAACATTAGGCAGAAAAGAAAAAGAAAAAAAGAGAGAAAAAAAACAAAACAAAAAACCACACTCCAAAATCAGTTTACCATTTATCCATGTTACATTACATGTTTTTCCCCAACAACAAAAATCATACAGAAAAGAAGAAGAAGAAGAAGAAAAAAAACGGGAAAAAAACCACCACACACTCCAACATCAGTTTACCAATCATCCTGGTTACACTAGGCGTTTTTCCCAAAAAAACATGCAGTGTGTGTGTGTGTTTTTGTTTTTCCTTTTTTCTTTCTGTGTGATGTTTTATCACACAGAAAGAAAAAAACAAAAACAAAAACCCACACAAAAACTCCAATAGTTTCTAATTTATCCAGGGTTACACTACGTTTTGTCAGACAAAACGTTACGCAGAAGAAGAAAAGACATTCCAACATCAGTTTACCACCGTACTGTTCAGGTTACTATGCAGTTTCCCATAACACAAAAACATGCAGCAAGACACCATCCCTCTCCAATCCAACATCAGTTTACTATTATTATTATTTTTTAAATCTAAAACAAGGTTGACTGTTACCATTCTGAAATAAGATCCAAACACACAAGCGGCTAACCCTTCACTATCCCAGACTGTAAAATTTCCAGGCTAAAAGATGCACAAACGCACCTGAAAACAGGATATTTTCCAGTCCTATAACATCTATGCTATGCCTTTTGATAAAATTCCTTTCATATGCCAGTGCGAAAAAGAAGACAAAAAAGGCTAAGGGTTTCAAATTTAGCACTTTTATGGGTGGTTTTCAAATGACATCATGGCAGTGAAGGGGTTAAAGAGAACGCTGGGACAATACAAAAACGTCAGCAAATTTTCGGGGTAAGCTCGTTTTTTAAAGCAACAGAACGACAGTTAAATGATCATCAGTGAAAATAGCATACTTGACCGGATGCTGTTTAGTGTGTGGCGGAATGCCTAGAAAGAGTGGCAGCATTCTTCCAGACATTTCACCGCACGCTTAAGACAGTGACTACCCTATGCTATTCAAGGCAATTCTTTATTCATCTTCCTGGGTCTGGAAAACAACAAAAAATTTAAACTGTGAAAAGAAGTAAAATTCTATAAAAAAAAAAAAAAATCTGTTCTTTTTAGTACTTCAGTGTCCCTTGTGGGAAATTCGGGTTGCCTTACCTGGCTGGGGAAGCCACAGAAAGAGCAGCGCTACCCGCTCCTAGAAACTGTTGGGGAATGTTGTAAAGCGCAGTGAGTTTGGGTCCACCAGAGAATAGCGCTATACAAAAGTTATCTACTGTTATTATTACCAGCGTGTGTAGCATTTTCATGTGCCCAAACAGTGGTATGGCTGCCTGCGTCTGGGATGTTTAACGTGAGCACACACGTTGATGCATGCGATTGCACACAAGGGGCTGTGTGGACACCGTAAGAGTCTGTGCTGGAAGTTGACTCTAGGAGAAAAATCCCTTGCTTTACTGGGGATTTGAACCCACATCAGTATTGCACCTGGCTTTTCACTTGGACTTTATCAATTGAGCTATTCCTGCCCCTGGATAGCTAGTTAGCATCATGCATCTGACACTGACACTATCCTTGGAAAGAAAGTGTGTGTATGTGTGTGTGTGTGTGTGTGTGTGTGTGTGTGTGTGTGTGTGTGTGTGTGTGTGTGTGTGTGTGTGTGGGTGTGGGGGGGTGTTCTCCTACTATCATTATTTTTAACTCTGTGTATATTTCTACAGTTAACTACTAAGTATAGTTGCATTTTTGGGAAGGGGTGGCTAGGTAGGGGCTGTTTGTACTTTATTGGTATGAATATCTTTTGATAGTTTTTAGTTTGTGAGAGCTTACATGTATGCACTATCTGGCACTGTCAACATGCAAGGTTTTGCTTGGAAGTTTTTTATGCGCTATATATAAATTCTCATTCATTGATTCAAGAGTATAGTACAACATTTTTAAATGGCAGGGAAATGGTTAAAAGACTGGACTGGCATATCCTGTCACAACATTTTTAAATGGCAGGGAGATGGTTAAAAAACTGGACTGGCATATCCTGTTACAACATTTTTAAATGGCAGGGAGATGGTTAAAAAACTGGACTGGCATATCCTGTCACAACATTTTTAAATGGCAGGGTGATGGTTAAAAAACTGGACTGGCATATCCTGTTACAACATTTTTAAATGGCAGGGAGATGGTTAAAAAACTGGACTAGCATATCCTGTCACAACATTTTTAAATGGCAGGGAGATGGTTAAAAAACTGGACTGGCATATCCTGTCACTTCACTGCAGCTGCAGAATGAACATCGGATGTCTGCCCTAATTAGGCAGCCATTTAATGTAATCAACCACAGCAAGCATTTTGAAACCTAACCCTAAAGTTAAACGAGACCATAACACTTTTCGCCCTGATATAACCACATTGGCTGACTGGGCGTAAAACACCAAGTTACTTACCTACCTACCATTGCATTTTGGCAAACATCACATCGTCATTTACTAAACCTGTATAAATTTTGCCCTGTGTATAACTTTTGCCCTGAATATAAATTTTGTTTTGCCATGTGTATAACTTTTGTCCTGTATGCTAGGACATTTGGCAGCTGGTTACCATGGTGTTCTCACACTGTGTCAACTGGAAGTATGAAGTGATAAAAGGTTCCACAGAAAGCGTTGGCCATAAAACGTGTCAACTCATACATATAATTTATGCACAAATATTGTTTGCACAAAAAGCATTGGACATAAAACCTGTTGACTCATACATATAATTTATGCATAAATACGTCACAACGGTAGGCATATACACTCTCACTGTCTGAAGTTTACAGGCAAGCCAAATTAGCCATCATGTCGTTTCAGAACTGTACACATTAGGCTATTTACATGGGTTTCACAAGGCAGAAATGAAAGCGACGGTATAAGCTTACAGCTGTTTGTCTTAACCGTACAGCTCAGAAATTAATGTATTTCCACTCTTCTGTAACAATAATACTTACATGGATTCACACACTCTTTTTTCAACTTTTTTCTTCTCCCTGAGATGACCCATTGCATTTGACAGCACGTTAAAATCCAGTTTCTAACTAACTCCAGTTTCTAACTAACTCACTACGGTTTGCAGACAGTTGAACGACTACATTCAAATATCACAGGAACCACAAAAAATGACTCGAAAGAGAAACAGAAGCTCCTTTTTTTTAAATCTGCCACAAGAATCAGACAGCTGACTGCTAGTGTTCAGATAAACACACGTACTCACAGAATAAAGAAACAAAAATGGGATCAAAGTTCACCAAAGGTTAAGCCCGAACACGTTTTAACAGGAGAAGACTAGAGAATTCTCACATTGTCTATGCACCATTTTAACAGGTCTTCATGTTTAACATTTTGTGATTTGATCCGCATGAAACAGTAACACTGGAAGACAGAAAACAGAAGCTATGTTTAACAAAAATTAAATCAAATCTGCCCCAAGAATTAGTCGACTGCTGTGTTCTCATCAACACACACACGCAGAAAAGAAAGAGAGAGAGAAAAAAAAAATGGGATCAAAGTTCACCAAAGGTTAAGACTGAACATGTTTTAACAGGTGAAGACAAGAGAATTTTCACGTCTACATGTCTAGGTATCATTTTAACAGGTCTTCATGCTTAACATTTTGTGTTTTGATCTGCGTACACTGGAAGACACCTCTCCTGCCCCCCCCCCCCCCCCCAGCAACAACACCAGCAAAACCCCATCAACCTAAAAAGAGAGAAAAAAGAAAGAGTAGACTGTTGGACAACGTTCACCATCATTGTCTCATAATCACATACAGCAGCAGTGATTTCGCGTGCAATGCTTTTATGTGATCAGATTCCCCATGGAATTATGGGAGATAAAATCACACACAAACAACACGAGCCAAGTTAGATGTGAAATTTGTTCTTGGGCTCTCAACCAATACAAATAAAGGCAAAGAAAGCAGTTCAAACTGCCACAAAAAAGACCGTTTGCACGCACCACAGCTACATTAACCACATCTTATGAGCATCCTAACAGTTGCATCCATCAAAGAAGTGAAGAAAAGAAGATATATCCGTCACCAAAAAAAATCACTGTTTTGTTTCTGTGTTCTGATCTCCGTGGTAAGTTGCAAAGTTCTGTGATCACACGTGAAGAGAAGTTTCAAACTACTGCAACTTGGAATTGGCAAATCGAAGCTAGGACCAACTTTATGCAGTTGGTATCATTTGAAAAAGAAATCTCCCATAGGTCACCCCAGGTCTTCCCCGCTTCAATGGATCAGTTAATCAATCAAACTCCCTAAGGATCTGGTTTTAGTTTTTTAAGTTTTTTTGAGTTTTGTCGTAATAAATAGCGTTCATTTTCACCTTTTATGTGTTTGGATCCCTAATGATCGGACCAGGCCTCACCCACTTCAACAGACTAATTAATCAACCAATCAATCATTCAAACTCATTAAAGATTGGACCTGGCCTTGTCAGCTTTAACAGACCAATCAGTCAAACACAGTCCCTAAAAACTGGACATGGACTTGTCCACTTCACAGACCAATCAATCAAATCAACCAATCAGTCAATCAATCAATCAATCAATCAATCTATCAGTCATTCAAACTCCCTAAAGATCCGACTGAGCCTTGTTCACTTCAACAGATAAATCAATCAATCAATCAGTCAAAACAATCAATTAATCAATCAATCAAATTAAAATAACCAATCATTCAAATCAAATCAAATCAATCAAGCACATCCAATCCAAATCAATCAGTCAACCACAGACAGGAAAACCATGGAGGTGGTGAAGGACGAGGACCTCTGGAGGAGGACCTCCACCACAGCATCGACCACAGTATTGACCACGGTATTGACGACAGGCAGGAAATTCACGGAGAAGGTGGAGGAGGATCTCAATCGAACCAGGAGGACCTCCACCACAGTACTACCAGTGACAGGCAGGCAGGCAGGCCGGCAGGCAGGCACAGGCTGCTAGAAAACTCATACCCTGGAAGAGTTTCAGCTGCTGGCACAGGCCAGCAGAAGACTCATATCTTGGAGGCGTTGGAGTTACTGAGCAAGACGCTGTTGCCGTTGACGGAAGAGAGTGTCAGGGGCACTTGGGACTCGAAGGCAGAGGCCTCCGTGCCATCAGCCGCAGCCCGTTCTATCCGGTGCTCCTTCAGGGCCGGGCCCCACTCTGGCAGGGGCTTCATCAGCTTCCTGGTGCACTGGGAACACACACACAGACACAGCAAAGGCTGGTGTGAGCAGCGTTCAGTCATGACTGAGCTCATACACCATACACTGGGAACACAAACACACACAGCATAGGCTGGTGTGAGTAGCATACAGTCATGACTGAGCTCATACATTGTACACTGGGAACCCACACACAGATACAGCACAGGCTGGTGTGAGCAGCGTTCAGTCATGACTGAGCTCATACACCATACACTGGGAACACAAACACACACAGCATAGGCTGGTGTGAGTAGCATACAGTCATGACTGAGCTCATACATTGTACACTGGGAACCCACACACAGATACAGCACAGGCTGGTGTGAGTAGCGTTCAGTCATGACTGAGCTCATACACCATACACTGGGAACACAAACACACACAGCATAGGCTGGTGTGAGTAGCATACAGTCATGACTGAGCTCATACATTGTACACTGGGAACCCACACACAGATACAGCACAGGCTGGTGTGAGTAGCATTCACTCATGACCTAGCTCACACCTCATGCACTGGCAACACACACAGATACAGCACAGGCTGGTGTGAGTAGCATTCAGTCATGACCTAGCTCACACCTCATGCACTGGCAACACACACAGACACAGCACAGGCTGATGTGAGCAGCATTCAGTCATGACCTAGTTCATACATCATACACTGGGAACACACACACAGACACAGTACAGGATGGTGTGAGTAGTGTTCAGTCATGACTGAGCTCATACATCGTACACTACGAACACACACACAGACATAGCACATGATGGTGTGAGTAGTGTTCAGTTATGACCTAGCTCATACATCGTACACTGGCAACACACACAGACACAGCACAGGCTGATGTGAGTAGCATTCAGTCATGACCTAGTTCATACATCATACACACTGGGAACACACACACACAGACACAGTATAATTATGCTGGTGTGAATAGTGTTCAGTCATGATCTAGCTCGTACACTGTACACTGGGAACACACACACAGACACAGCTCACATCTGTCACACTGGCAACACACACAATACACGCAAGTGTGAGTAGCATTCAGTCATGACCTAGCTCATACATCACACACTAGCAACACAGACACAGCTCACATCTGTCACACTGGCAACACACACACACACACACACACACAGCACAGGCAACACACAGCACAGGCGAATGTGAATAGTGTTCAGCCTGACTTAGCGCATACATCGCACACTGGCAACACAGACACAGCTCACATCTGTCACACTGGCAACAAACACACACACACACACACACACAGAGCACAGGCGAATGTGAGTAGTGTTCAACCTGACTTAGCTCACATCTTGCACACTGGCAACACACACACAGACCACATCTGTCACACTGGCAACACACACACAGCACAGCACAGGCTGGTGTGAGTAGCATTCAGTCATGGCTGAACTCACATCCTGCACACTGTGAAGCAGACAAACACAGCACAGACAGGAGTGAGTAGCATTCAGTCATGGCTGAGCTCACATCTCACACACTGGGAACACAGACACATAAAGGTTCAAACAAATGCCAATTTAACATGACAATCCTAAACAGATGCAAATTTTCAGAGTAAGACCCGTTTTCACAGTTAAACAGTCAAAAAAAAAAAAAAAAAAAATGTACAATACAATATACAGTATAAAATACAAATTTACTTATCAGTACACAAAAATTCGCATGTTTTGTATTGTCATACTAAATTAGTGTTGCTTTTAACCTTTTATGTATTTCAATCTTGCTTTATAATGCCAGCAGTCATTTTTGGGGGGTGGGGGGCAGGGGGGTGGGGGTTGAGGGTTGGGGGGGGGGGTGGGGGAGAGAATAAAGCAGCGCTCTCTAAACACAGATGCTGACAGACACCTCCCTTTGCCTCACTTGACCCCCCCCCCCCCCCCCCACTGCCACCACTTCCCCCACCCACAAAACGAAACCAGTTACCGCATGGATATCTACCCGCACTTCGTGACCACTGACCTGCAGGATCGTGCCGCCATTGGTGCGCTGCTCCATGAAGACCTTGAAGATGGCCACCCCGGGTATGGCGAGGATGGAGCTCAGTGTCAGCAGCAAACCGATGGCGTCTGCCCAGCCAGGGAACACATAGCTGCCATACTTGGTGGGGTTAAAGTTGATGCAGGTGAAGATGAGAATGACCTGGAATCAGACACAACAACGGGTGAGATCAGACACCGTGCTTGGTAGGGCTAAAGGTGATACAGGTGAAGATGAGAATGACCTGGAATCAGACACAACAACGGGTGAGATCAGACACCGTGCTTGGTAGGGCTAAAGGTGATACAGGTGAAGATCAGAATGACCTGGAATCAGACACAACAATGGGTGAGATCAGACACCGTGCTTGGTGGGGCTGAAGGTGACACAGGTGAAGATCAGAATCACCCGCAACTAATCACAACGACAGGTGAGATCAGACACACAGGTGAAGATCAGAATAACCTGTAATCAGTCACAGCAACAGGTGAGATCAGACACTGTGTCTTTCGAAGTTAGCACAGGTGAAGATCAGAATGACCTGTCATCAGTCACAATGACAGGTGAGATCAGACACACAGGTGAAGATCAGAATCACCTGCAAATAGTCACAACAACAGGTGAAATCAGACACAGTGCTTGGTAGGGCTGAAGCTGACAGAGGTGAAGATCAGAATCACCTGCAAATAGTCACAACAACAGGTGAAATCAGACACAGTGCTTGGTAGGGCTGAAGGTGATGCAGGCGATGATCAGAATCACCTGCAATCGGTCAATGACAGGTGAGATCAGACATGCAGGTGAAGATCAGAATCACCTGCAATTAATCACAATGACAGGTGAG
>OY757557.1:1363145-1365645 GCA_963584105.1 Alviniconcha strummeri
TTCAAGGCCTTGAAAAGCTTATTCCATTTTCCCCAAACTTTCAAAGACCTTCAAAGACTGTGCAAACCCTGCTAGTACCTGCATACACCCGACTAAGCAGAGAGATCAGTGATTATTGGGACCTACCTAGTACCTGGGTACACCCGACTAAGCAGAGAGACCAGTGATTATTGGGACCTACCTAGTACCTGGGTACACCCGACTAAGCAGAGAGACCAGTGATTATTGGGACCTACCTAGTACCTGGGTACACCCGACTAAGCAGAGAGACCAGTGATTATTGGGACCTACCTAGTACCTGGGTACACCCGACTAAGCAGAGAGACCAGTGATTATTGGGACCTACCTAGTACCTGGTACACCCGACTAAGCAGAGAGACCAGTGATTATTGGGACCTACCTAGTACCTGGGTACACCCGACTAAGCAGAGAGACCAGTGATTATTGGGACCTACCTGTGTACCCAGACCCAGGGTGATCAGCATGGCGAAGAAGAGGACGGACCAGAGCTGTGAGACGGGTAGCTTGGTCACCACTTCTGGGTAGACCACAAAGGCCAGGCCGGCACCTGTGGCGAAGAGGAATGGAGTGGGTAATCACCGTTCTCCCATGTTGCTATCATCATCGTCATCACCATCATCGGCATCATCTTCATCATCTTCACCAATCATCACTCATCAAATACCACCACCATCAGCATTCATCAACCGCTGTCATCACCAATAATGCGACCACATCAATGCCACCAGTCACCAACCCCCACCATGATCAGATCCAGCAATTAGAAGTTATCAACCACCACCACCATCAACCTTCACTGTCCACCATCAACTTCCATCACAACAACCACATCAACATTCATCAGCCATCAACTTTTATCCCTGATATTTATCAGCCATCAACTTTTATCCCTGATATTTATCACTCATCTACCACTTGTCCTGATATAACCGTCATGGTGGATTGGGTGTTCAAAACCAGTTCTCTATCTCTGTCTATCTATCTATCTATCTATCTGTCTATATCTATCTGTGTCTGTCTGTCTATATCTATCTGTCTATCAAACTGTGTCTGTCTGTCTATATCTATCTATCTAGCTCTGTATCTGTGTCTGTCTGTCTATATCTATCTATCTGTGTCTGTCTATATCTATCTATCTGTCAGTCTGGCTATCTGTCTGTCTGCTGGCCCGTCTGCTTTGTTACCTGTCTGGCTATATATTTGTCTGTCTGCCTGTTTGTCTATCTACCAACCTATCTGTCTGTCTGCCTGTCTGTCTATCTACCTACCTGTCTGTCTGTCTATTTAGCTACCTATCTGCCTGCCTATCTGTCTGTCTGCCAGTCTATTTACCTACCTGCCTGTCTGTCTGCCAGTCTATTTACCTACCTATCTGCCTGCCTATCTGTCTGTCTGCCAGTCTATTTACCTACCTATCTGCCTGCCTATTGTCTGTCTGCCTCCCTATCTGCCTGCCTATCTGTCTGTCTGCCAGTCTATTTACCTACCTATCTGCCTGCCTATTGTCTGTCTGCCTCCCTATCTGCCTGCCTATCTGTCTGTCTGCCAGTCTATTTACCTACCTATCTGCCTGCCTATTGTCTGTCTGCCTCCCTCTCTCTCTTCCTATCTGTCTGTCTGCCGGTTTATTTACCTGCCTATCTGTCTGCCTGTCTATATGTCTGTCTGGTTGTCTATCTGTCTGCCAGTCTACATACGTGTCTGTTGGTCTACGTGGATTTCTCTTTTTAAATTGTTGCTTTAGGCTAATTTAAGTAACTTATTGATGTGTGCTTTATTGCCTTTGTTGATCTGCACAGAGCTCATGTAAATGTCGTTGAGGTGCTATATAAAATAAATTATGATGATGATGATGATGATGATTATGTTTACACATATCTACCTAGCTGTCTATTAACCATGGCAACCACCACCATCAACACGGCCACAACCCAGCTGACTGACCTTCCGTGGCCACGTCCTCCACCGCCACATTCAGCTCGTGCGCCATGTAGCCGATGATGGCGAAGATGACGAGGCCGGCAAAGACGCTGGTCAGGCAGTCCATCACAGACACCAGGATGGAGTCCCTGCAATTGCACAATGACAGCCCACCGCCACATCAGCAAGGCTGCTGGGAATGTGTGCTCTGTGTGTGTGTGTGTGTGTGTGTGTGTGTGTGTGTGTGTGTGTGTGTGTGGAGTCCCTGCCACCTGCACAACGACAGCCCACTGCCATGTCAGCAAGGCTGCTGAGAATGTGTGCTCTGTGTGTGTGCTCTGTGTGTGTGTGTGTGTGTGTGTGTGTGTGTGTGTGTGTGGAGTCCCTGCATGTGCACAACGATGGCCCACCACCATGTCAGCAAGGCTACAGGAAATGTGTGCTCTCTCTGTCTCTGTGTCTGTCTCTATCTGTGTGTGTGTGTGTGTGTGTGTGTGTGTGAGAGAGAGAGAGAGAGTGTGTGTGTGTGTGTGTATGTGTGTGTGTCAGTGTCAGTGTG
>OY757557.1:1367224-1390312 GCA_963584105.1 Alviniconcha strummeri
GTAAATCCGGAACACAACAGTGAAATCTGTGTGTCATTAACGTATCGCATTTACAACAAAACAGGAGAGGGTATGATTCACACGAAGCTTAGCCGTCCGAAAATGAAACTGTTATGAAGGCTCTGAGAACTGCGGAGTGATACAGTAAAGCGCGCAGACGATTCGAATTGTTTCCCCTTTGACTGTCACAAGCGTAGGAATTCATGTCAAATTAGGTCATCGCAGGTGTAGCTGGCGGTAGCTCGGACAGGTCTGCCGAACGCCATTTCAAATCAGCGACACAGTTCTTTTTCCTTTGCAAAGTTTTGCATGGAGTAAGCAAGATGGCAACATATTTTCTTGCAGTATTGGCACTGGGGTTGTGTTTGGTTCAGCAAGGTGAGTACTGTTTTGTCATTTGGCTGTAGAGCCCGTCTTGACGAAAGATTTTGATGGCGAAACAGGTGTGTCCGCAAGGGAAGGTACTTGAACTGTTAGTGAGGGTTGTTGACAGCGGGTCGGGAATTCGTGCTTTTTTTCTTCTTCTTTTTTCGCAGTACAGTCCACTCAGGTACTAGAATTGGCACACCAGACCCCCCACAATGTCCAGTGCTTTGTTATTCGTTAATGCAGCCTGCCAATCAAAGGTTGCCGACGGTTTTTGTTTTGTTTTGGAGACCTAGAGGGTCGACACCCAGAAAACTGCGTGTCACACCCGGAAGTGAGAGGACGTTTTAGTGTTTGTTTATCGCTAACCAGGAGTCATTTAAGGTCGCTGTTGGTGGTCCCTGTCACAGTGTCGAAGTAAATTTTACCCACGAAACACGTCGTGCGTCTCACTTTTCCACCGAAACTTATATTCAAGCTGCACAGTTCAAACTAACCCATTACAAAAATACTGAAATGTCATTGCCAGGATTCTCCTGATCTGACTGAGTTGTCAAAGTTCGTGTTTCCCTTTTTCACAGCGCGCCAAGCTCAATTTTGATGTTAGAGGTTTACAGTTTAATTAGTGTTATTTTGTTAATAATAGTACTTCAGTAGTATATTATTATTACAACTATTTTAAGTGTTTAACTTTAAGAAAAAATATATAATTTTGTGTGGAGGAGTTTTTTCTTTTCCGGCTTCAAAATTCATGAAGCTGTTCATGTATTATAATGTTAATTGAAACACATTTAAATGATTTATAATCATGATAATGCTAAAAGCAGGGATCGCAGATAGGTAGGATTTTTTTTAAATTGTTAACGCAGACACCTTGCCCAGTTGCTCAAAGAGCAAAAACCCTGCATTTACTGTATGCAAAAAAGTCCAGATCTGTATGACAGAAAGTATTTTAAATAATTTAATAAGTTTTAAAGGCTGTAACTAGTGTAAACAATCTCAGTCAGTCTCTGTCTCTCTGATATTGGGGTGTGAGGTCAGTCTCTGTCTCTCTGATGCTGGGTTGTGAGGTCAAGTTTAGTGTTTACTAGTTTCAAATTCAAGCCATTCTTTGGCATGCGGGACTGACTACATTTTGCAGAGCTCTGCTCTCAGCATAATGTTGCAAAAGACGATGCAGAAAACTCAGATGTTTTTGTTGTTGCTGTTGTTACAATGTTAGTGGTACTAGAACAGTAGTAGTGCTGTTATCCATCGGTCTTACATATTATTATAAGTCTGCAGTAAGTGCAAATGGCATAATTTTATTTTTAACAAGATGAGTGTAGGATTGTTCATTAAAAAATTGTTGTTAACTGTGACTGTGTTCAGTTATAAATACTTAGGCTTTTTTTTTTTTTTTTTTTTTTAAGTGTGTGACCCCAAAAAGGATCAAAGTTCAAATGAAGGCTAATTTAATATAACAGTGTTACAATACAAAATGTGCCCCTTTTTGGAGCACGCCCCTTTTTGACTCATTGAGTGACGAAACAAGAGAAGCATTGCAAGTTGACCCAAAAAATTGGAATGTCATGTATGTGTGTTACTGAGTCAGCGAGTGTTAAGGCACCCAGTTTTTGTGCAAGTACTTAAAGTTTGACATGAATCAGACTATCAGATTTGGAATCCTGGAGATCATGCAAAGCCAGCTTAAGTCTTACTCCTTAGGTAAACATGAAGGCTGTCCTAACCTGGGAGTAAAGCACTATTAGTGTAATGTTATGATGTGATGGTAGGTTTGTAGATCATACATAGCAAACACATAGTCTGTAAATGCAGGTGACCCAGACAGTTACTGTTACTTCTGTAGTCTGTTACACTATGACTGAGCATGACAGTATGACTCAACACTCTGAGCATCACTTTCCGGCACCTTCCTCCAAACTCTGCCAGATTTAGTTACGCCATTGAACCAACCTAGCACCAAAGCACACATGTAAACACGAGACGCATCCACCCCGGGTAAAGAAAAGAGTTCCGTCTCAGTTCAGACGATTGTGGTTTTATTTGTGCTGGTGTAAACTTTGTTGGCGGCTATAAATGACATGCCTTGTTTTATCCGAGTTGTTTGTAACAAACAAGTAGTTTGCTACTGTTTGAGCACCAACAAAAAAACTGCTCATTAGCTGACAGTTTTCTGGACCGTATGGCGTAACTAAATACAGCAGTGGTTGAAGGAAGGATGTCGTAGACCAGTGCTTGGAGTTTGCAGTCTTTTACTTTGAATTTGATGCACAAGATTACACAGAGATGGAGATCTTACAGAGAGCACAGAACACACATCTGTTCATCTAAACTACTTTAACTTGAGGCTGGCTGCACATGGACTGTTGCTGCAGAAGTCAAGGGGGATGGGTGTGAACAGGGCCAGGCCCTAAGCATAACCAAAATTTCAAGCCATACTACAACAGTGAGACACTGAGAATTGCAAAAATCTCAAACTTTGTCTAGGGCAAATCAGATTTGCATGTGAATTTATTGCTGCTTTGACGGTTCAGTGCAGCATGCTAGAGGTCACTTTTTTTGTTCACCTCTTGTTAGCACTGAATCAGTGAATGCTGAAAGTTCACTGAAGCCAGTACAAACAAGTTTTTTTGTCTGGTTAATTGTTGGAACATAACCACAGATCACTTAGAACTGTGCAAACACAGCACTTCATTGTCTGGATGGCCTGATCGTAAAATTTCCAAAATGAGCACATTTTGTATTGTGACATTGGTATAAAATATTAAATTTGTTGTCTGGCTGGCCCATAGTTCAGGAGCTGTGTGAGAGTTGAGGTGGACGTGCTGGGCTGTCCATCCTAATGAGCCTTTTGGCTTCCAAGTTCCATGGATGCAAAGATTTATTGAACCATGCTTCGGCATTGGTCTCAGCTTGTCCCTAATATGTCAGCCAACATCCGAGGACATTAAGCATCACTTCATCATCATCATCTGGCTGACCTTATCATAGAATAGTGAAATCAAATTCGCTTAGCCATGCACTCCTAAAACAGCACAGAGTTCTTCATTATCAACAAGTTTTAAAGGCAGTACACAGGTACACTCACTTCTCAGTGAAAGTCTAAAACTGTAAAAACTAAAAGGTGGGTTTGTGGTCCTAGCATATGAATCTGCACATTTTTTTGGGGGAGGGGGGGGGGGCTGATTGAAACATTAAATATCCAAGTAAGTTACAACCCAAGTGCACCATTTCATTCCATGAATATCAGTTTGAAAATGCAGTGAATACATGTAACACACTCAACGTGTCCAAAATTCTTTTTTTTAAATCATAAATTTCTGCCATTGCATTCACTGCAAATCTTTGTTAGCATTACTCACTGTTACAGTATTAGTATTACTCACTGTTACAGTGTTTGTAACCATGCATCAAATCAAAAGCAACAGAAGGCTTTGTTGGAGACATTTCCTCACTTTCAGAATTACATTCTCAAGTGGAAAACTGAAAATTGTCCATTTGTTACATAGTCCATTTTGCAGTTTTACAGACACTTTAAATATTTTATCACTGCTGACCAGTTCTTAAATACTGCAGACCTTCTTGTCTGTGTTGGACTTTTACACTCTCTTTTTGTACTGAGGGTACCCCGGAAACAAATTATGTCAAGTGTTCTCACTGCGTTTACCATTTTTGACTTGGTTATGTTTGCAGTTGACTGTGTTGTGTCCAGAAGTGTGACTGTGAGCCAGCTTTTTCCTTGTGATTTGGTGATGTATGTAAACAGGTGTAGAAGACTTGAGTACACAGCATTTATACAATGATACATGTACGTGATTTGTCCTGAGGTGTCCCTCTCGGTTCATGGGATATTTAGATCTAAGAACAAACTGACTGACTTCTGCCTTGTGTGCAGGTCAAGGACAGCCCAGGATCACAGTGACCCCCACACAGCTGAACCTGACCCCCAACACCACATCCATTGGGGGAACAGTGACCGTGAAGTGTGAGCCCCCATCCAGTGATGTCCGCACTTTGCTCGGTTTGATCATTTACCAGGTGTTGCACAGCAATCCCAATGCTCCGCGTGTTGAAGTGGTTTCTGCAGGGTCTGACCAGAATAATGGAAACCCAAGCCTGATTCCTGGAACTTCAGTAACAGGCACAATTGATGGCAGCATCTCCCAGAATTTCATCTCATTGACCATGAGCCAAGCCAAGTGCAGAGATGGAGGGATGTACATTTGTGAAGCATCATACTTCAAAACTGGCACGGGCAATATTGTTGAAACAGTTGACGTCTCCAGGAATCTTACAGTCGAAGGTACTGACATGTTCATCTGGGTATAATAATATATACATGCATTATATATACATATATGACTTAGTGCCAAAAGGTGTGCATGAAAACAGGACAAAGGGGGTAGAAAATAAAGTTGATGATACATTGAAACTAGTTGTGTTTTTAGAATGTGCACAATGCTAGGAAATATTTCTTAAAAGCAAAAGATAAAAACTTGCGCACATTTGGAGATATTTGCTGACAAAGGTCATAAAAGGCCGCATGTTGTACATCAGATATTACAACATGCATAGTTCACTGTGTCTTCAGTTTTGCATAAGTATGCACAAAATCAAGTCACACTGTTAGTGCACATCTCCCCTACTATGTTTGTGCCAAATTTTGTACACTCATATAATTTTACACATGATTATGACATGTTGATTGTTGTAATATCTGATGGGCGACATAAACCCGTAACTCAACATTTTTTTATATAACAAGTAACACACCCTTTCATGCAATATACTATAATCAGCCATACAAGTGCATGCAAAAACACAGTGAGAAGATTTTTTTCTCAGTTTGCATTTAATAACAAGTCATAAAAATTAAATGAAACAAATTTCTGTATTACATCAGTATTACAACAAAATAACATTTCCCCAATTTTAGCGTAGAAAAAATTCTGTTTGCTTAGATCAGTCTAACAAAAACAAATGGGAATGACCTGATTTTATCAAGGTAATTAACAATTAAGTCCAGACCGCCCCTCCCCCTCCCCCAAGCTCTTTGACTGTTTGAGATGTGGATTCTTTGCGGCCAGCCTCTCTCTGTACCGTCTGCAACTATCTGTGTTTGATGTTTTCCTCCTTGCTGTACCACTTGGCTCAGGAGTACACTCAGTTCAGCATACCATGGTCTTGTCAATGAATTTGAAGTATTATGAATATGAAATTATTAACCCAATAACCTGCAACTGTCCCAATACTGATATGCTCAGTACAAACATGTCAAACCTACACACCATGACTTCTACACAAATCAGTACTCGGTTCTCAGAACCGCTCTTAGTATTACTAACATCTGCTGGGCTTAATTAAACTTGAAAAGTTTAATGTTTTATGTCATATTACAACAACAGTTGTGTGGCAAACATGACGTCTGACATAACTTTGACGACGAAAATTACTTCCAGGAAAAAAATATAACTTCGTCACTCTCGCTCAGGTAACAAAATATTCTCGTAACACCACTAAACGGTCTACAAAAAGCATACACTTATAACTGATAAGTTTTTGAAGAAAAAGGGCACACATCCTGAATCAACAGTTGCATGTAAGATTTACAAGATATTGCCTTGTCGTAATGAAATTCTTCACGCTGCACTCGGCTAAGTATAAAAAACAGGTTTCAAATCTTCGGCGCAGGAAGATGCCACTTTTCACAGTACTTTGATTTCGCACACCCAAATTGGCAGAAAACTTGAAAATAATCTCAACAAACTCTTGAAAAAGCGTACAGTGCATGTTCTACGTCAGACCACTGTACCGACGTCGCACCACTGAAGGAGACTACAACACACCTTTTGATGTTTCCGAACAAAGACACGCCATGCGGCCGGGAAAATGAATGCACTCGTGGAAAGGTCACGTGACGTTCTGGATGTTGTCGATAAAAAAGAGACTGCTTTCTCGTTTGTTTTGTACAAAATATTAGCTATCTTGTAGGGACGTCAGATATTACAACAATATCAAACGATCGGGGAAATATTCTTCAGATTTCGTGCAAAAGTTCGCTGGAAAAAACCGAGTATCGCTGTGTAGTGCAAATGCATGGATCGGAACACACGCGACGTTTCCGGTGATTCCGAAGCGATGCTGTCGTTTTTCATTTGTTTGAAGTTTTCAGTTCGAGTTTGCAACACATCGACGTACATACAGGGCAAACATTCGCGATCAATTGATCGAAAATACAACTATCGTGAGTGTTGATGTTACATTATCCGTATAAAACGATGTTTTCCGCGTACAAATCAGTGATTGGTTCTCCATGTGCTTGCGATTTGTTTGTAAGCAAAGTGACGAAAATGACTCGGTACATGGATGTCCGTTTTTGGCGGTCATTTTTCAGCGCTTTTTCAGTGGGTGATGACTGTATCTTGAAATCAACCACAGCCTGGTTGCTGAAATTATCTGTACTATATATTCATTCATTCATGCAAGTACACAACACAACATTTTAAATAAAAACAGTTTTCAACAATGTTTTATTTTCAACTGAAGTGCATAACCCCTTGCATGCACACCTTTTGGCACTAAGTCATATATGACTTAGTGCCAAAAGGTGTGCATGAAAACAGGACAAAGGGGGTAGAAAATAAAGTTGATGATACATTGAAACTAGTTGTGGTTTTAGAATGTGCACAATGCTAGGAAACATTTCTTAAAAGCAAAAGATAAAAACTTGTGCACTTTCGGAGATATTTGCTGACAAAGGTCATAAAAGGCCGCATGTTGTACATCAGATATTACAACATGCATAGTTCATTGTGTCTTCAGTTTTGTACAGGTATGCACCAAATCAAGTCACACTATTAGTGCACATCTCCCCTACTTTGTTTGTGCCAAATTTTGTACACTCATATAATTTAACACATGATTATGACATGTTGATTGTTGTAATATCTGATGGGCGACATAAACCCGTAACTCAACATTTTTTTTATATAACAAGTAACAAACCCTTTCATGCAGTATACTATAATCAGCCATACAAGTGCATGCAAAAACACAGTGAGAAGATTTTTCTCAGTTTGCATTTAATAACAAGTCATAAAAATTAAATGAAACAAATTTCTGTATTACATCAGTATATGAGTATTACAATAAAATAACAATTCCCCAATTTTTAGCATAGAAAACATTCTGTTTGCTTAGATCAGACTAACAAAAACAATCAGAGGGACCTGATTTTATCAAGGTAATTAACAATTAAGTCCAGGACCCCCCCCCTCCCCCCCACCCCACCCCCCGGCCCCCAAAGCTTTGTTTGAGATGTGGATTCTCTGCGGCCAGCCTCTCTCTGTACCGTCTGCAACTATCTGTGTTTGATGTTTTCCTCCTTGCTGTACCACTTGGCTCAGGAGTACTCTCAGTTCAGCATACCATGGTCTTGTCAGTGAATTTGAAGTGTTATGAATATGAAATTATTAACCCAATAATCTGCAACTGTCCCAATACTGATACGCTCAGTACAAACATGTCAAACCTACACACCATGACTTCTACACAAATCAGTACTCAGTTCTCAGAACCGCTATTAGTATTACTAACATCTGCTGGGCTTAATTAAAGTTTAATGTTTTACATCACATTACAACAGTTGTGTGGCAAACATGACGTCTGACATAACTTTCACGACGAACATTACTTCCAGGAAAAAAACTATAACTTCGTCACTCTCGCTCAGGTAACAAAATATTCTCACAACACCACTAAACAGTCTACAAAAAGCATGCACCTATAACTGACAAGTTTTTGATGAAACTGAGTACACATCCTGAATCAACAGTTGCACGTAACATTTACAAGATATTGCCTTGTCGTAATGAAATGCTTCATGCTGTACTCGACTAAGTATTAAAAAACGGGTTTCAAATCTTCGGCGTGGGAAGATGCCACTTTTCACAGTACTTTGATTTCGCACACCCAAATCGGTGGAAAACTTGAATATAATCTCAACAAACTCCTGAAAAAGCGCACAGTGCATGTTCTACATAAGACCACTGTACCGACATCGCACCACTGAAGGAGACTACAACACACCTTTTGGTGTTTCCGAACAAAAACACGCCATGCGGCCAGGAAAATGAATGCACTCGTGGAAAGGGCACGTGACGTTCCGGGTGTTGTCGGTAAAAAAGAGACTGCTTTCTCATTTGTTTTGTACAAAATATTCGATATCTTGTAGGGACATCGGATATTACAATATCAAATGATCGGGGAAATATTCTTCAGATTTCATGCAAAACTTCGCTGAAAAAAAACGAGTATCGCTGTGTAGTGCAAATGCATGGATCGGAACACACGCGACGTTTCCGTTGATTCCGAAGCAATGCTGTCGTTTTTCGGTTCAAAGTTTTCAGTTCGAGTTTGCAACACATCCGACGTACATACAGGGCAAACATTCGCGATCAATTGATCAAAAATACAACTATCGTGAGTGTTGATGTAACATATAAAACAATGTTTTCCGCGTACAAATCAGTGATTGGTTCTCCATGTGCTTGCGATTTGTTTGTAAGCAAAGTGACGAAAATCACTCGGTACATGGATGTCCATATTTGGCGGTCATTTTTCAGCACTTTTTCAGTGTGTGTGATGACTGTATCTTGAAATCAACCACAGCCTGGTTGCTGAAATTATCTGTACTATATATTCATTCATTCATGCAAGTACACAACACAGCATTTCCAATAAAAACAGTTTTCGACAATGTTTTATTTTCAAATGAAGTGCATAACCCCTTGCATGCACACCTTTTGGCATGAAGTCAAATACATAATACCTGTCAACCCATACAGTTTACCAGCATAAAATAAAGTTTTTTTCTTTTCTTATTTTGGGGGATATGGCCATATTGAAAAATGGATACAAGAGTTTTTCATGAGATTTTGTTGTTGTTTTAAACAGAGCAAAAAGGTTGAAACCTGTCGAACAAGCAGCCGACACACACCATCACCAAATGCACATTGGCCTAGTGCAATAGCCTATTATAGGCTAAGAAATCTTGCCCGAAGTGCATGTGTATTCCACACAACATTGCTTCTTCCTTCCGCTGCCACATGCCAGTTGGAATTAAAAATGCCGCTGCCACCAGCGGAAAAAAAACTATGAAAAAAAATGGCCTGCATAAGGGAAATACAGGTTCACAAACTCTGGGCCACGGTTTACTCCCAAAATGGGTTGACAGCTATGTACATGTATGTATACGTATACATTTGAAGCTTGTTCAGATTTTATTTTTTTTCCATTTTAAAAATAGAGGTTGTAATGGATGGCTGCTTGTGAATCAGCAGTGCTAGGTCTATTGGGCAGTTCAATGAAGCTGGTTTGCACGAATGAATGCCCTTTATAATCTTTCATGCAAGAAGTCATGAGAGGTCGTGGTGTCATTTCCAGACCAATTTCTGAGTAGGCGTTGCTTCATGCTGTGTATAACAATGGAAGTTGAACCTAGAATTTCTGCTTCCCAAGCAGTACAAATGCCACCACTGTTGCAGTTGCAAGAAATAGCACAAGCAACAAGTTACTGCTTGTTGCCAGACACATTCTGACTAGGGGCTTCCAAAAATGTCTTTAAAGTTGGCAGTGTAAAATTCACTGTCACCACCTTTCATTGTCATGATTGTGAAGAAAGTATGCACTGGAAATAAAGGCAGCCAAGGGACTTAAGCAATGCCGGGCAGAAGTCAAGGGAGTTAACAACCCCACCCGAATCGTCCAATAGCAGATGCAGTAAGTAACTTGGTGTTTTACACCCAGTCAACCAGTACGGTTATATCAGGGCGAAGCAGATGCAAACTGTCTGCCTTTGACTGACAGTGAACTATTGACAGATGACCACTTACCTTATACAAGTTTACAGCTTACCTGTATAATAGAATACTACCTGTTCTTTCCTTTGACTGACAGTGAACTATTGACAGATGACCACTTACCTTATACAAGTTTACAGCTTACCTGTATAATAGAATACTACCTGTTCTTTCCTTTGACTGACAGTGAACTATTGACAGATGACCACTTACCTTATACAAGTTTACAGCTTACCTGTATAATAGAATACTACCTGTTCTTTCCTTTGACTGACAGTGAACTATTGACAGATGACCACTTACCTTATACAAGTTTACAGCTTACCTGTATAATAGAATACTACCTGTTCTTCTTTCCTTTGAACATCATTCGTGGTGACAGCACAGTTCACTACAAACTGACTGTGGCTGCTGGGATCACATGAACACATCTTTTACACCGTTCTTAATACCAGGTAGCATTTTTAAGATCCTGAGGCATAATGCGTTTTTTATATCATGCAAAAATCAAAGGACTACACAACTGACAATCCACTGACAGGAATAAATCTAGAAAGGACTAATCGCAGCGGCACCTGTACCTTGCTGCGCTTGAACTCTAACCTCCCTCCTTGACCTAGTTTTCAGTAGCTACTAGTAGTAGTAGCAATCTTGTCATGACTGGCAACCAGCAACACTGTTTTTTTTTTACTGATTTCACCTGCACAGTGGTCTTTCACTTTCAAAAGGCTGTTATAGTCTAGGGGGGAAAAGTCCCTGTATGTGGGATTTTTTAATTTTCTGTCTTCAAGGTCAAGGTTCCAGAGAGGGCTCATAGACAGCACAGTCACACAATCAAAATGTATATGACTGTACTATTTCTTCTCAGTTGCTGATCCTTTTGCAAGCAAGCTTGGTCTGATGGTGCATGATGATAAACCAAAATGACAAGAGTCACACTCAGCAAAGATTTTAGTGAATGTTTGTCCTCCAGGGACAATACCATCTGAACTGCTGAACCTTTTGTAATACTTAAACTGGTACAGTGATTAGTCATCTTGAACTGGAGTATTATTCTAAATCGGTAACTGATTTTTTTATGTCAAGGTCATGATGGAGTATTATTCTAAGTCAGTAACTGTTTGATTTTTTGTCAAGGTCACAGTAAGACCTCATATAAATTTATTAACTCCAGTTAATAAATTATGGCCATTTTGAATTCTGACATATTTCTGCTGCACTGCTGACTTGTTTTCATCTGTAGCCATGGATGACTGTGTTACTTTGTTATATATTATTAGTATTATTGTAACATGTAGCTTGACCTTTTCTCAAGGAAGCCTGATATAACGACAATGCCAATGGTTGACCGGGCATAAAGCACCAAGTTACCTCAAGGAAACGGACTGACATTTTGTTGTTGTTGACACATCAGCTGATGATAAAATAATGATAGGAAACTGGTCTTGAGATGTGAAGTAGGCACATGCACTTGTAAAGAAAATCAGCTGTGATTAACCTGTAAAGAAAATCAGCTGTGATTAACCGTTAAATACTTTTATGACTTTCGGTCTCGGTCAGGGTGATGGCTTGAACTGATATTGACAGAATCGAACAGATCTAGGGAAATGTACTCGCCAATAAGACGAAAAACCGGGAAACACTGAACAGTAACACAGGCGTTTTTAACAGTTCGTCTTCACGTGTAGATTGACAGGCAACAAAGGAAGGAAGTTACAAAATAAATAAATAAAAAAGATAGACAAGAAGGAGCTGGTGCATGGCATTTCTTTTGTTGTCTGTCCATCTCCTTTTACCTGAAGAAGACATATTGTCGAAAGTGCTTGTGTGTTATTGTTTCCCTGTTTTTCGTCATATTGGTGAGCACATTTTCCTAGTTCTGTTCCATTTTGTCAACCTTGCCAGCGGTTGTTCGCTCATTCCTGGTATTCTGTGTGTGTGTAACATGGTTATTGTTTGATATGTAATAATGGTAGACTACAATATTTAAGATTCTGTTTGTTTAAAATGTATGTTGTATTCTGTGTGTATAACATGGTTATTGTTTGATAGGCGATAATATTTAAGATTTTGTTTGAAATGTATGTTGTATTCTGTGTGTGCGTGTGTGTAGCATGGTTATTGTTTGATGTGCAATAATGGGAGACTGCAATATTTAAGATTCTGTTTGAAATGTATGTTGTATTCTGTGTGTGCGTGTCGTTTGAAATGTATGTTGTAGTCTCTGTGTGTGTGTGTGTAACATGGTTATTGTTTGATATGCGATAATGGTAGACTACAGTATTTAAGGTTCTGTTTGTTTGAAATGTATGTTAGTGTGGTTTTTGTCATAAGATGTCTGTACAGCGCAGTGAGTTTATCTCTGGTTAGAGAACAGCGCTTTATAGGAATTATTTATTATTATTGACATTTAAGCCTAATGGATTTCTGTGCTTAACCTGCACTTTGTCTCTTCTGTTTCTTTCAGTGACTCCTGGCGCTATCACTTTGACTGCCACCCCAAGTGGAGTGACCTCCTGGAAGGTCAACAAGACGCTGACACTGACATGCAATGGCCCTGTGGGAACAGTGGAAGGCAACACACAGGTACGCTGACTTCTCAGGTGTTGTACTGGGACGTTCTTCAGTCATACCAGGGGAAGGCAATACACAGGTACGCTGACTTCTCAGGTGTTGTACTGGGACGTTCTTCAGTCATACCAGGGGAAGGCAACACACAGGTACGCTGACTTCTCAGGTGTTGTACTGGGACATTCTTCAGTCATATCAGGGATAAACAGGTACGCCGATTTCTCAGGTGTTGTACTGTGATCTTCTTCAGTCATACCAGGGGAAGGCAACACACAGGTACGCTGACTTCTCAGGTGTTGTACTGGGACGTTGTTCAGTCATATTAGGGATACACAGGTACACTGACTTCTCAGGTGTTGTACTGGGACTTCTTCAGTCATGCCAGGGGAGGGCAACACACAGGTACGCTGACTTCTCAGGTGTTGCACTGGGATGTTGTGCAGTCATGCCAGGGGAGGGCAACACACAGGTACGCTGACTTCTCAGGTGTTGTACTGGGATGTTGTGCAGTCATGCCAGGGGAGGGCAACACACAGGTACGCTGACTTCTCAGGTGTTGTACTGGGATGTTGTGCAGTCATATTAGGGATACACAGGTACGCTGATTTCAGGTGTTTTACTGTGGTGTTCTTCAGCCATACTCATAAGACTCGTATAGTGGTTGAAAATGAAATACACCAGAAGGTCAGTTTCTCAGGTGTTGCATAATCCTGTGACATTCCATCATATGAGGGGTTGTAATGTCAAAGGTAGATCAGTTTATCAGGTGTGGTATGATGTTCTTCCATATCAGGGGATGCAATACACAGTCACAGGTAGGTCAGTTTATCAGGTGTATGAAGTTATTCAGTCATATATCTGCAATACACAGGTAGGTCAGTTTATCAGGTGTTGTATGAAGTTATTCAGTCATATATCTGCAATACACAGGTAAGTCAGTTTATCAGGTGTTGTATGAAGTTGTTCAGTCATATATCTGCAATACACAGGTAGGTCAATTTATCAGGTTTTATAATTGTATGAACTTGTTCAGTGACATCAGGGGATGCCATAAACAGGTTGGTCAAATTATCAGGTATTGTGTGAAGTTGAAAAGTCATATCAGGGGATGCAGTACACAGGTAGACCTATATCAACATGTGTCACATTTATTAATTAAGTTTATTAATTGTAATTGTTCCACAGGTTACCTGGAACTGGCAGTACAGAAAGACGACAGACAATTTTGTGGAATGGAGACCTTATGACGGACCCAACTCGGACATACAGGATGGAGCCACAACGAAACCGGATCCCTGCTATGAAAACCGCATCAGCATCTTGACCCGTTCCCTGACGTTGGATGACACGTCGCGCATCTATCGCTGTTTCATCACCAAGGGTCAGGAGTACTCACAGTTTGCTGCTGAATTCAGCGTGGGGACCGTCACCACCAGTAAGGCCTTGAGTTTTGTTTCAAGTGCATAAATGGTTGGAAAAAAGAACTGTACTGTTAATGAGACAAAGCAAGATCTAGGTTTTCTCTCATCTCATTAAAAGTCGCACATATTTGGAAAACTGTTTTGTGGCATTAAAAATGGGTTTTTTTTTCCCCTTTCTTTCACGTGTTTGGATCTTGTTTTAGGACACTAGCACTGTAGCAGTCATTCTGGTTTTTGATTTTTTGGTAAAAAATGTGCAAATAGTTATTTCCATCAGCAAGCTTGATTTGGTAGTTCCATCTATATGTTAACACATAAAAGGTTAAAAAGGAGGCTATTTATTATGACAAAACACAACATGGAAATTTTAAGGGTAACCCCCATTTCAAGCTACAAAATAACACTGAAACAACAGTGAACAATGAGATGTAGGATACTTATCTGATATTGGTTGACTCATTTAGTTATGTTGTTTTGCAATGTTTTGACTGGACAGCAAAATAACACTTTAACAGGTCAAACAAATAGTAATTTGGTGGGGGGGGGGGGGGGGGGGGGTGCAACTTGTAATTTTGTATCTGAAAATCCCTCGTGCAGAAATGATAGTCATTTAATCAGGCCTCCCCATTTTTCACTACTCCGTGGAGAGTAGACTCACCCTTGTCTTGCAATTTAAAAGGCTATTTTCACCTGCTTAAAAAAATTCTAAATGTTACCTGTTTTTTGTTGTTAAATTTAGGAAGCTGTGTGCCAGGGGACCATTTTTACTGTGTCAGTTCTTTAACATGCATGAGAAGACCAGATTTGGAATCAAAGAGACGGTGCACCTGCAAACACTGACTCAGAATGACACCCTGCGTGACCTCAATATTTGGTTGACAGAGTTTTGCACTCACTGTCTGCGCTGGATAGTTTGTCTTGGTGCATAGTCGGTGAACATCGTCACCCAGTAGACAGATCTTTAAGGGGTATTTTCATGCCTTGCTACTGATTTTAAAGGGTAAATTTCACAGAATTAGAATCTAATGGGTGAATATGGAGTTCTAGTGCGTGAATATACGCACAGATTAGGGGTTTTCAGGAGCCCTGTATAATTAATCAGGTTACTGAACTGTAGTTCAAAATTACATTTGTTTGATTTCAGGTGGAGGTGCAGGGACCGGTGGCAGCACTGGCACTGATGGTGGATGTAAGTCTTTGACTTCCTTCTTTTTTTTCTTCTTTTTTTTTTAATGCAGTATCTCTGTTATTATCAGTTCAAATGCTTTTTTGGTCTGATTTTTTTTCCATCGCCCTGATAACGTAATGGATGACTGGGCGTAAAATACCAAGTTACTTCTTTACTTACTGCTCTCTTCTTTTTTAAAAATTAATGAGCCTTAGTAGTTAGCTGAATTGCCCCGCGTGGGATGATTAAATTTAAAGTATATTGACTTGACTTGTTTTGTGTTCACGTTTGTTAATTTGTCCTGTATTCATGTTTGTTTTTCCCTGTGTTGGTGTTAGTGTTTTGAGTGTTTGTGTTTCTCCTGGGTTTCTGTTCTGTGTTCATGGTTGTTGGTTTGTCCTGTGTTCATGTTTGTTTTTCCCACTGTTTGTGTTAGTTTTTATAAATATAAGTGTTTATGTTCTGTGTTCATGTTCATGGTTGTTGGTTTGTCCTGTGTTCATGTTTGTTTTTCCCACTGTTTGTGTTAGTTTTTATAAATATAAGTGTTTATGTTCTGTGTTCATGTTCATGGTTGTTGGTTTGTCCTGTGTTCATGTTTGTTTTTCCCACTGTTTGTGTTAGTTTTTATAAATATAAGTGTTTATGTTCTGTGTTCATGTTAATTTGTCCTGTATACATGTTTGTTTTTGCCTGTTCCATGTTTGTCTTCATGGTTGTTGTTAATTTGTCCTGTATTCATGTTTGTTTTTCTCTGTGTTCATGTTAGTTTTTTGAGTGTTTGTGTTTCTCCTGTTTCCATGTTCTGTGTTCATCTTCATGGCTGTCAATTTGTCCTGTATTCATCTTTGTTTTCCCCTGTATCTGTGTTAGTTTTTTGAGTGTGTATGTTTGTCCTGTGTTCATGTTTGTCCTATGCTCATGGTTTGTCCAAATGCTTTTTGTGTTCATGGCACTTACAAGTCCAGTGTTTGTTTGAGTCCAAATTTTCTAGTTTGTTTGTCCTTTGTTTGTTCCTCATTTGTTTTGCAGTACAAACTACAGATCTAAGAACTGTTTCTTCCTCAAAAAAATAAAGTATTTTGATGGTTGGCTGTTTGCCTCTGATGTGATGTTCTGCGAAATATATCAAGTAGGACTAGAGTGTATCAAACCAGAGTAATCATAACAGTTTGTTGTTTTGTATTCAGATATTGTATCCTTGTTTTGCCTCACATTTCGGTGAAACAATTTAATGTAAAAATAATCAGTTTTTTCTAGACGCTATCTGTATTATTATTAATAGCTTAAAAAACTTTGTGCACCATATATATATATATTTTTACAGTGACATTGTTTTGTGCTTGATTTTACTCAGCAATCAGTTTCTCATCATCATGATCCATGAGTCGATCACCTATACCTGTAAAACAATTGTCACGTGTCCTCTGTTCATTTTCATTTCAGCCGGGGCCCGTAAGTTTATGCTTGACTGAACTAACTCAGTAGCTGCCTGAGTAACCTTGTTGTTATTCATTGTTCCGTGTTAACGTGTTTGGTGTGGTGATATCCAAAGCACAGCATGCGTTTTCCTTCACATAACAGTATGAGCACAATAGGCGATCTTCGGAAATCCAGGGGACTGCACTCGGTAAGAGCCTTCGAGCACTGACCTGTACATATAGGTCCATGCCTGCGGGTGTAGCGCAGAGTAGGCACGCTTTTGTTGGGGGTACAGTGAGCACGTGGGCAAGATGACGGATACCCGTAAACAAAAGGCAGAAAAGGCATCAGAAATGCTGATCAAACACTCACTGCTCGCAGGGAAAGTGCAGAACGGATAGTAGGTTCCCCCAGCTGGTAGACTAGTATAAATTATAATAGGTCCATGCCTGAAGATCTCAAAGTGTCGCAGATCGACTCTTCTCTGCTGCCACCTCCATTCAGGGGACTTCACTCTCCCGGAGTAAGAAAACACTATCAAATTATCTTCGCCTGTTATTTCCGGAAATCGTCTATTGCTATGTCCAGCCTCTCTTGAAGCCTCCACAGTTAGTTCCCTTTACCAACGGGCACATTGCAATCTTCCTCTTCTTCTTCTTTTTTTTTTTTTTTTTTTTTTGGAGGGGTGCAGATGGGGGGGCGGGGGGGTAAGATTACCTTACCTGCCAGTTTTGGTCACTAATACTATAATAATTTGTAATGTTGTCTTCTGTGTTAATTTTTAGTGGGGAGAAATTCTGAACTTGTTTTAATCAATAATGGCTCTGTATATGAAAACCTGAAACAAGAATGACTGCTGGCATTGTAAAACAAGATCCAGACCCTTGAAAGGTTCCAAATAATGCTGTTTATTAGAACAAAACACAACATGCAAATTTTCGGGGTTGTCCCATTTATCAAGCTACAAAACAACACAAACATTTTATGTAATCCCCATTATCACGCTACAAAACAACACTTACACTTGTTGTTTAGCTGCAAAATGACACTGAAACTTGTTGTTTAACTTAAACTTGATGTTTAAATTTACTTAAACTTGTTTAAGTGTCGTTTTGTAGCTTTGTAAAGGGGAGTACTCCAAAAATTTACATGTGACAGATAAACACAGCATGCAAATTTTTGGGGTAACCCCTTTTATCAAGCCACAGAATGACACTGAACAACCCTGAAAATGTGCATGTTGTGTTTTGTTGTAATAAATAGCATTATTTTGAACCTTTTATCTCTGTAAACATTTCATCTCTCCTCCAGTTGGGCCTTTTTCTCTTCCTGTTGTTTCATGTTGTGTCTGTTTAAATGTTTTGCTTTCTTTAATTTAAAATCTTTTAACACTAACAGTTGTGATCTTGCATAAATCACTGATTCATAGTAAATGTGTTTAAATGTTTTGCTTCCTTTAATTTATAATCTTTCAACAGTTGTGATCTTGCATAAATCACTAACTCATAGTAAATGTGCCAAAGATTCTGTCGTAATTTGTTTAATACACTATCTGGCTGTCTATATATACATTTGTTGTTACACATATAGACAGCAACTTTGACTAAGAAGTTGAAAGTTTTTTTCATGTAAATTTACCCTGTCACTCATGGAATAAAAACTGGTCTGACCTATTAAGTCACCCATGGAATAGAAACTATCTGACCCACTAAGTCATCTGTGGAATAGAAACTATCTGACCCAGTAAGTCACCCATGAAATAGAAACTAGTCTGACCCACTAAGTCACCCGTGGAATAGAAACTAGTCTGACCCACTAAGTCGCCCATGGAATAGAAACTATCTGACCCACTAAGTTGCCTGTGGAGTAGAAACTAGTCTGACCCACTAAGTCGCCCATGGAGTGAAAACTAGCCTGACCTACTAAGTCACCTGTGGAATAAAAACTATTCTGACCCACAAAGTTACCCTTGGAATAAAAACTAGTCTGACCCACTAAGTCGCCTGTGAAATAGGAACTACACACCATGCTTGAATGCCAAATGCATTTCGTTCCGTCTGCAGTCGCTGCTTCAGCTTGGGCATTTGGTGATTTTAATTTACTGGCTGTTAAGTATTATAGTGTTTTTTACTTTGTGTTGTAGGCATTGAATGTAAAAAATTTTTTTTTATGTACATTTAAAAAGTACTGTCTGCTTCAGCTTGAGCATTTGGGGTTTTTAATTTACTGGTTATTAAGTGTCATAGTGTGTGTGTGTCACTTTGTGTTGTAGGCATTGTCACTTTGTGGTGTAGGCATTGAATTTTGAAAATACGTACATTTAAAAAGTGTGTAAGCGCTTAGGGCCTGTGCGGGTTAGGCGCGTGAAGTATCCAGAGTTGTTATTATCATAGTATTAACCCCTTCACTGCCCCGGCCTGTAAAATGTCTGGGCTGAACGATGCTCTGACATGCATACAAACATATTTTCCATTCCTTTAACATCTACTTTCAATGCTATGCATTTTGATGAAGATCCATTCATATGCCGGTGCAAAAAAGAAAACAAAAAGCCTTAAGTGTTTGAAATTTTACACTGTTAATGTTATTGATCGTTTTCAACTAACATGGCAGTGAAGGGGTTAAAGGTTTATACACAATTTTGAAAGTATGGGGGGGTTGTAGCTGGTTATGTTGTCACGTCAAATTTCATTTGCATGATCATTTGTTGGTGTATTATTGGTCTCGCTGTTGCTTGAGAATGGCGGTTTCACTGAAAACGTGCACATGTTCTGTCTTGTCTAATTAAAATAAGTGTTCTTTTTAACCCCTCGCGTGGTTTGATTTGGTTACTTAGAGTGTATATTCCTGGCCTGCATTGTGCTCGTGAGCTGGATAATTTTCAGTTTTTGGTTAGAACAGACTTTAACTTGTCTTAAGCCGGTTCTTAGTAGGACTTCACAAAGAATTTGTGAAAGTTCCTAGATGCTTATTGCATTCCAGTGTGATCTACTGAGGAGGGAATATTTCTAAACACCAAAGGGAAGATTAGATAAAATAGTCAAGAAAGGGGGCCATGTTGTTGGTTACTTCATATTAGTGGTCAAACTCTGAGCATCAAAGATATTTATATTAGCCTAATTAAGGGGGTCAAATGTCAGCTTGCAAAGTTGAACTGTTATTTTTGCCTTTGGTGTGGTCTGCTGGGGAGGGAATGTTTCTAAACACCAAAGGGAAGATTGGATAAAACAGTCAAGAAAGGGGGCCATGTTGTTACTTGTCCGTGACTGTATGTTTGTGTGATTTTGTCAGTGACTTGTCATCACTTTCTTTTACTGCTCAAAATGTCGCTAAGGGGTATAGTGGCGTGAATGAGTGAAAGCATTGTGTTGATGCTGTGAAGTGTGATATGTAAGGACACCACTAAAGTGGATATTCAAAAACGTGCTATAAAAAAAACTAGTCACTCATGTAGAATCGCATGCGAGTGCAGTGAGTCTGCTCGAGAGCGGAAAATAGCGCTATATAAAAGTAATATACGTCATCATCATCATATATACTTATGTATTGGTTAATATGGTCTATTGTTACACACTGTAATGGTTGTTGTTGTTGTTCACTTCATATTCAACCAAGACATCAGGCACTCTGTTACTCTCTCATCCTTCAAAAGCCAACTCAAGACGTTTCTCTTCTCAGAATATTTCAGTTAAATTAAGCCACATTGTCCTTCACTCCTATCTGTCTGTACAGTGTGTGTGTGTGTGTGTGTGTGTGTGTGTGTGTGTGTGTGTGTGTGTGTGTGTGTGCATCTCTAGCATAGCGTTTGAAAATGCTTGTTGATATCTTTTTGATAACATTTTCCATCTCAGTGTACATTATGAGTGTCTGTTCAGCGCTTTGAGCCGCAGGGTAGGCGCTTTACAAAGTTTGATTATTATTATTATTATTATTATTATTCATTCAGCAGCTGCCGCTGCCAACATTGGGGCCATTGTTGGTGGCATCATTGGTGCACTCGTCGTCATCATCGTCATCATCGTCATCGTGGTCTTTGTCCTGAGGCGAAAAAGGGCTAACAAGGGCCCAGAAACATGTGAGTGTTTTTTTTTCTCGTTTTTTTCTTCCTTTTTCGGTGCACAAATGATAAAAATAATGTGTGAATTATGCTTCGTATGATCAGAATGCTCAGGTGAGCAGGTGCCTGTGTGTTTGTGTCTGTGCACATGTGTACGTGCTTAGAATAGCTGCTGTGTGAAATGTTTGTAAAATGTAAAACTCTAAGTCTAACATACAAATGGAGTGCTGTACAGGAATCACATTTTAGACCTGCACTCACTTTGAGACATGAGCGGAAAATGATGATAAAAATGATTACGAGCATTTTTAGACCACAAGAAGCCAAACAACTGTTGCAGTTGCCAAGTATACTTTGGTTTAATTTATGCTACAGTATACTTCGCTTCTTCATTTTGTTTAGTTTTTGTTTGTTTGTTGCTTATCTCCCTGATATAACCCCACTGGTTGACTGGGCATAAAACACCACTTTACTTACTTGTTTGTTGCTTTGTTTATATTAAATGGCCCTGTAATCTCTGATGGACAGTTACATTTTTGTTGATGGCTGGGCTGCCTGTAGTTGCTCAAGTGTGTGTTGTTTAATTTCATTCATTGATGCTTTTACCTCGTAGCCATTTTGTTGCTCCACAGTTTACAACCTGTGTTTGTTGTTTCTGTTTTCCAGATGATGCAGATGGCAGTAAGCCGTAAGTATATATTTATTTTCATCATGAATACGAGTCAGAGTTAGCATTCGTGTGTAGTTGATTGTGTCTCAGCAACAAATTATCTGTTTTATGGGAACTCTCTCTCTCTCTCTCTCTCTCTCTCTCTCTCTCTCTCTCTCTCTCTCTCTCTCTCTCTCTCTCTCTCTCTCTCTCGCGCTGTATATATATATAGATAGATATAGATATGGAGGTTAAGTGTAACACCCTCCTTGTTGGGAAGGAGGGAGAGAGGATGCAGACGACAGGAGCCATTGGCAGGTTGATAAGGAGGGGTGGTGCATGAGGGTTGGGGTAAGCAAGAGAAAGGAGTAGCTTAAAGCATCAAGCAATATCAGTATGCAGTGCAGTTAGCATCGGGCCAGCTTATTGTCCCTCACAAGTACAACACTCGCTCTATCTCTCTCTCTTGCGCACACACGCACACACACCATTCTGTGCACAACATACAACCATACACCAGTTGACAGTCCGGTTTGGTTTAAAAGTTCCCGGCATAGCGGCAGTTAAGCGTCTTTGAATTTTCAGGGCAGATGTGCAGTCTCCTCCCTACACTCCCACAGACCCAGCTGTGACCTACAGCCAGCCGAACCGTTTCCGCAAGGACAACAAGGTCAGTATGGGACGGTGGTCTTGCTTTTTGGGAGTGGGAGTTGTGGCTTGAATGCATGTCTTCCTCTTCTCTTCCCCTCCCCCCCCCCCCCCACCCCAACCACCCCCTTCCCTCTTTCCCACAGCTATTTTTTCTTCTTTTCATTTTTGTCATTTTTTGTTGTTGTCATTATCTTCCCTCCCCCTCCCCCCCCCCGAATTCAAGATTGGAGAAGAGATATAAAAAAATAATGGGGGTGGGGGGTAGACTTGGTGATCCCCCCCCCCTCCCCCCCGTGTGTGTGTCTCCTTCACCATACCCTCCAGTCTCTTCCTCCTCTTCTCCCACCACCACCCCCTCCCACCCACCACCCCTCCCACCACCACCCCTCCCACCCCTCCATTTTCTCTCTTTGTTGTCTTTTTCTTAATTGCAGTGGTGAGGATTTGTGGACATGGGTCATAGTGGACGAAAGAGAACCTTGAATCAAAACCAGCCACAACTTTAAAAAAAAAAAGTTCCCTTTTTATAACAATGATAATGTACATTTATCATGCGCTCATCAACGCCCTTAGAGCTCACATCATACATTATTAACCTAAATACAATGTTCTGTAGGTATATGGAGGACGGTCCTGGCAAAAAAGAGAAATTTGCAATAACTAGCAGAGTAGATGCAACAACGCCTGTGAGGGCGTGTGAACACTACTCAGGCTTATAAGTGTTCTCCGAACCAGAGGTCACTGCTCAGTGGTTACAGACAAATTTGATTGTGTATTCTTTCAAAAAAATAAAAACAAATGGGAATATGAAATGCCTTTTGCCGAGACCTGGAAAGTTCCAGAGTTTTGGCCAAGGTGACAAAGGTCTTGGAAAGTCAGGGAAATTCCATGCTGTGGCCGATGGATCATCTGCAGAAAGG
>OY757557.1:1390512-1416250 GCA_963584105.1 Alviniconcha strummeri
AACAAGTAGAGCATGTTTCATGACCCTGTATTTACTCCACTACCGTCATAAAATAAAGTTGATTCAGTCATTCTCTTTCTCTCTCTCGCTCTGTCTCTCTCTCTCTCTCTCTCACACACACACACACACACACTAACACACACAGTCAGTTGGCACTCAAAACAGCCCACCACATTCATGTTCTGAGTGTTATTTTGTGCCCATTTCCTGAGGGTCAGACACCGAGGACAGAAGTTGGGCCACTAGTCGTTGAGTATTTCTGTTCATGGATGTGGGTCACCGATCATTGATACAGACCTGGAATCTGCTTGTGGAACTTGTACTTTTATTGACTCATTCTTCCGTTTTGTTGTTGTTGGTTTTTTGTGGGGGGGTGGGGTGTCAGAATTTCTTGTTAAGACCGTAACTCGCCTGTGTTAAGAATTTCAGAAACAACGACAATGAACAAACAACCAAAAAAGAAAGACGAAACAATCAGTTGAGTATGTTTCAAGCATGGAAACTTTCTAGTACGTATACAGGTCATATTTCTGCCCTCTTTGTCCTCTTCCTCCTCTTTGTCTTGGGGGGGGGGGGGGGGGGGGGTGTAGCAAATGTGCATAATTCTTGGATGGCTTGAGGCCAGGTGGTGTCCAGTGAGAGCTGTTCTGTTATTGGTAGGTTTTTTGGGGAGGCGGCAAATGGGGTGCGGTTGGATGGGTGAGTTTTTGTGTGTGTGTGTGTGTGCATGAGCACAAAGTCAACATATAGTCTCCTATGTTCAGGGTCGATTATCTCCAGTGTTTGGCAGCCAGATCTGCATGCATATAAGAACACACTCTCAGTTATCCACATACTACTTGAGTGTGCTGTTAAATATTACCACAGAGTTATTCCAGAAAAATGGGTATGACATGTAACGGTGTAGGAGATATTTTGTACATACTGCTGAGAGATACTTTGTACAATACTGAGGTTATAACTGTGGGTAAGTAAGTGGAACTTACTAATAAGTAATTCTATAGAGGTGTGTGTGTGTGATATGAACTTGCTGTGAACAGACATAAAATGAAACACTGATTGATTTGGCAGTCAATTGCCAAGCATGTTGGGCTTGTTCTTCCCTCTTTTATTATTTTAAGCAAAGATTTATCAACCTCCACTTTCATAAACATTCGCGATAATTATTATGATATTCAGCACAGAAAGGCAGCAGGCTACTCCTTATTTCTCTGATATCCTTCATCTCTGTTCTCCTTCTTGACCTGTTCGTTCCAGTGCTGACACCATCTCCTAAAACTTCCACTCTATAAATAGACGAAAGGTGATTGTGCCCTCTCTCATTTTGGCCCTTCTGTCTGGAACTCACTGCCACCACACATTAGAAATGTTACAACAATCACTACTTTCAAATCCATTCGGAAAATGCGTTTCTTCAACCTGTATCACTCTAACTCAGCCCTGTTCAGTTTGGTGTGTGTGTGTGTGTGTGACTCATTGTGTATGTTTGAATTTTGTACATGTATGTGCATTAACCAGCTTCACAGCCTCCCATCATGTTTGGTGTAAAGCGCTCAGGGCTTCTTAAGAATTTACGCTGTAGAAATTATTATTAAATGTAAAGAGTAGGTTAGTCATTTGGACATTAAGTAGCACCCCCACTCGCACTTTTATTGGTCATTTTCAGCTGACATGATGACAGTGAAAGGGTTAAAGTGTGTGTGTGTTTCAAGACTCAGAGCTTGTTCCTTCAATCCTTGTGAGCACTGCTCATGTTATAAATATCTTCCAGCCGGTGTCTTTGCAGAAAAAATCTGTATTATTCATCCCTGGGCTAGATCAAGGGAGAGAAGCAGTAGGTGGGCTCAAGATCCAGTTACCTGACTTTGTTCCTCATGGGCACTGCCATAGTTACTAGTTTTATCTTTTATTTAGATTTCAGGCTATTGGGCAGAAGAATCTTTGGATGCTGGCTTTGCAGACCTATAAATGCATCTAGGTGTTATATGTGATGTCATGATTGTCCATGTGCTTGCTTGCATTGCCGTAATGTTTCATTGCCACATGTGGTGTAGCAAATGTGCATAATTTGTGGATGGCTTGAGGCCAGGTGGTGTCCAGTGAGAGCTGTTCTGTTATTGGTAGGTTTTTTGGGGAGGCGGCAAATGGGGTGTGGTTGGATGGGTGAGTTTTTGTGTGTGTGTGTGCATGAGCAGGCAACTCCCTGTGCAAAAATTCAGAGGCAAGATTTTGTTTGCGGTAACTAGAACAGACCCCCCATCCTCCCCCACCCCCCAACCTCACCAACCCCAGAAGATGCAGTTAGGTGCATGCTAGTGAATTCTAAAGAGGAACAGTGATGGCAACAGTGTCGCATGCAGCTTCACGTTCCGTGTTTTGACTGACTGCAAACGCAGATGGTCATTTTGCATGAAACAAAAAGTGAAACTTGGGATTAAAGTGTTACTAACCTCGTCCTTTTCACTTCCTCACCCCATCCCCCATTGCCTTGAACCCCAGGCAAACGGCTTGCCTTTAATGTTCACACATTCCTGCGATTTAGACTGCATGCTCGGATAACTTTGTCAGGAACTGTCCTGTTCTGTGAGATTTGCCATGACATCAGCTACCAAGGCACGGGTTGGTGTCCTTGGTATTGGAAACAAATAATTCATTTCCAATTTGATTTAAAAAAAACACACAAACTGGATTGGTCTCAGAATTACAATCACCCCACAGAACCTTCCCCATCCCGAAAGAAGATAGAACGGAAAATCGCGCATGAGAAAGAAAAAAAAGCAACAATGACCTTGAGTGGTAACAGAATCTTGGCCTCTGTGTTTTTCAGGGATGGGATGACAGAGAGAGAGGGAGAGGAGGGAGTACTAAGCACACCGAGGGACTGCACTATGCCGACTTAGACCTTGTGCGAAAGCCGCCCACTGATGATTCCCTGGATTCGGTTAATTCGCGCACCCAGCCGACGGAATACGCTTCCATCCGTCTCTATTAACCTCGGATCGAGCCAGGCGTTGGAGATTCCGCCTGGGAATGCTCTTCGTGGGTGTTGTAGAATTTCGCTGATTTGCTGTTTTCCAACTTGGCATTCTGAGAGTCTGCGCCGACGAGGAGTTAGGTTGGAGCACGTGTGAAGTTTTGTGATCACAGACAAACATTACCATCATCTGAGCTGGACTTGAAAATTTCCCCCCCCCCCACCAATTTTTCCCCCAACCCCAACCCCATCTTCATTCCACATGTGCTTTGTGTTTTTTCGCCCATCTGTGCATTTTCTCTCGTGCTCGGATTAAGATTGCTTTGTGCAAGTTGGCAATGACGGACTTTTCGGAATTGAAACAAGCTGCCATGGATTACGGGATGGAATCGGGGCGAACACGTTTAGGTCAGCTTGTGCACTGGACAGCACTGTTGTTGGTCCCTTCTGTAAGCGTGTGGGGAGTGCTGTGCTACTTAAATCTGAATACGCTTATGTGATGAATGCGTGTATGTGAGAATGGTTTGTGAGCACGGGGGCACAGCGTGCAAAGTAACTCCGTAATTGCCTGAACTGACCCACCAAATGTGCTGTCATGCAGTGCGTTTTCCTACAGAACTATTGTGTGACACTGGCAGCAGACTGCTACTGAGTTTTGAGTGACCGGAACCCACCCAAGGGTTCACTTTAACAAGTAATTTCTGGTATTTTACCAGTTAAGATCAACTTGTTCAGGGAAACAAAATCAGTCAAGCACACCAGCTGGTATTTTTGCTTGACTGGTTCTCAAGAAATAGACAAACGTGTGTGTGGAGGGGAGGGGGGGGGAACATGTGGTGTGTGTGTAGAGCTCTAGTATTGGTATTGCGCATCTGACTGATTACAGCAGTTTTCTCTTGAGAGCAGAATTAAATGATGCTATGGATTGGAAGAAGAGTGTCAGAGAGAGTGGAGCAGATTTTTTCAGAGTAATACTGCTTGACAGTAAAAGACTGGTCAACCAGGACACTTAAGTGTGTGTGTATAGCTCTAGTATTGGTATTGTGTATCTCACTGGTTACAGGATTTTTCACTTGAGAGCAGAATTCAGTGACGCTGTGGAAGAAGAGTGTCCGAGAGAGTAGATTTTTTCAGAGTAATGACGCTTGACAGTAGAAAGCTGGTCAACAAGGACACTTAAGGTGACCTATGGCATAACCAGTTATGACAGTGGTTGGAGGAAGAATGTCTAACAATAACCAGTTATGGCAGTGGTTGGAAAAAGAATGTCTAACCAATCATGGCAGTGGTTGGTGAAAGAATGTCTAACAATAACCAGTCATGGCAGTGGTTTGAAGAAGTATGTAACAATAACCAGTTATGGCAGTGGTTGGAAAAAAAGAATGTCTAACCAATCATGGCAGTGGTTTGAAGTATGTAACAATAACCAGTCATGGCAGTGGTTGGAAAAAGAATGTCTAACCAGTTGTGGCAGTGGTTGGAGGAGGAACGTTAGAAATCAGTGCTTGGAGTTTGTATGATCTAGTATTGTAACCTGGAGACAGTGTGAAAGTGATCCAGCCAGTTTTCAGTGGGCTTGCTTCCGACTTTCTCTCTGCCTGGCACCCTGCGTCTTCAGTACAGAATAGTTAACCTCCAGAGTCGTAAAATGTTGTAAATATTATTCTATCCACAGAGTGTGCCTTGGTTTGTCAGTGCTTACTTGGCTGCAGTTTCAATCACGATCATGTACAGAGTACTTGAGTCTTGGGGTTCAGTTACTGGTTCAGTTAGACTGTCTCAGCAAAATATTTTGCCCTCACTGAAAAGTGTTAGAAATTCGCACTGAAAGAATGATCAGAATGTCATCAGTCAGAGCTCTTTATCAGGAGTATCCAGGCTTGCACACTTAGAAATTTATACTGAAAGAATGATTAAAATGTCATCAGTCAGAACTGTTCATCAGTGGTATCCAGGCTTGCACAGTTCCTCTGTAAACTTTTGTATGGTGCACACAGAATTTGCACCACACTGTAAATTTTGGTATGGTGCATGCCCACAGAACTTGTGCCACACTGTAAACCTTTGCATGGTGCACACAGAACTTGCACCACACTGTAAACTTGTGTATGGTGCATGCCCACAGAACTTGTGCCACACTGTAAACCTTTGTATGGTGCACACAGAACTTGCGCTACACTGTAAACATTTGTATGGTGCACACAGAACTTGCGCCACACTGTAAACTTTTGTATGGTGCACACAGAACTTGCACCGAGATGGCAGCAGTTTCGTGTTGCACCAGTCACGTCAACACCAAACAAACAGCTTTGGAGCCAGTTAGGTGGATATTGAAAATGTGCTGTGTGAAGCTACAGTCTCTGATTCAGAGTTACGTATGACAGGAGATAGTCATCTGCCTGGAAGCTGTGAATAGTGCTATAGTTGCCATCGGGAGTTGCTTAGGGCTCACCTCAAGGTGCGGTGCTCAGCAAGTGTTCAAATGAATAAATAAACTGGTGAACTGGGAAAGCCATATCTACACATGGATAGTGTCGTTTGTAGCTCAAAAGACTACACCATCACTGAAAATGTACTAATCAGAGTCAAAGCAAAGGAACAGGTTGACCATTTTGACGCATGTTTGTGGATGTGGGTACAGTTGCAAAGACGAACGGTTACCGAATCAAAACGTGACATTGTTCCAAACATTTCCAATATTATGTCAGTTTTTTTTTTTCCCTTCTGCTTCTTTTTGTTCTTGTTATTGTCATTGCTTTTCCTATGTGGGCTTAAACAGAGTCTGTACAGATTCTTATTCTCTTCTGATTGCAGGAAATCATTTTGATTTTTGATAGTCATACAAGCAAGCTACTAGTCTAGCAATGATCATGGACACCCTTGTGTGTGTGTATATATATATATATATGATATGGAACATTGCTTCAAGTGTGAAGTTAGTGTATCAGTTGATGAATGCATTTTTGCAGCATTAGACAGCAGTGTGTAAATGCCACAGTTGTGAACGCATTTGTGCAACGTTAACGTCAATGTTAAAAACTTTGACTGGGCTTTACAGTTGACCCTTGTGGTCAGGAGTATTCACAACATATTTGGATTTTGCTCCCATCCCCCCTTCTCTCTCTCTCTCTCTCTCTCTCTCTCTCTCTCTCTCTCTCTCTCTCTCTCTCTCTCTCTCTATATATATATATATATGTCTCTCTCTCTCCCTCTGTTGCTACTTTGTTATCAAAACCACAAGCTGTGATTATAGATAAATGTGGTATCTGTACCAACTGTGGAAAACGAAACGAAACCCCTGTATACCAAGAGAACACCTTTTTCTTTTTTTATCATAGGAAAACTCTGCAACATGATAAACTCTACAGTATTTTTTGATGATGAATATGTAGCATTGGCATGTAGATTTAAAAACAGTTTCCTTCGTCAGAATGGCAGCCCTTTTGTGATTTGCACATCAACATTGATGCCATTTAACGTAATCTTTGATAAGACTCCTTTTTTGTGTCTGTTTGTGCCTTCTGAAACGCCCCCAAAGCTGTTTTGCTTTTGGTACTGTGGTGATACAGTTTTTTGCATATTATACACACATAATATACAAGTCTATAAGTATGAGTACCTAAATTTTCACCACCTTTTACCAGTGAGAAGTACAGTTGTTTGTTTTGAAACCACAGCTTCTTTTCTTTCTCCATGCTTTTCTCGCAAATTCACAACTTTCAGCTCACAGTGTCTTTGTCCTCCAACAGTCTGATTCCTAATTTGTCTGTCCACAGACTGTTGTGCCACAATACGTGCCTTACAGGTCGCGCTTGCTTTGCTGTTCTGCCTCTGCGTGTTAAAAATCTTGTCATCCTTGCTTGATATTTTGAATAAGTTTTCCACTTCAGAGAAAGAGAGAGTGTGCTCAAACTTGCCGTTTGTGAGGGTTTCTGCCTCAGTAAAGGAGATAGGGTGCTGGAACTTGCTCATTAATAATAATGAAAGTATTTATACATCACAAAAACTTGTCCGAAGAGACTATTCTAAGCACATTATGTTTTTACAAGGGTAGCAAAGGAGACGGGGTGCTGGAACTTGCTCATTAACAATAATAATTATTTATGCATCACAAAATCTTGTCTGAAGAGACTGTTCTAAGCTCATTTCAAGGGTAGCAAAGGAGTGAGGGTGCTAGAAATGTCTCATTAATAATCATAATAATTGTCATGTTTGCCCCGTTCAAACTGACATAACACAACTGAATCACTCAATCAGTTACTTTATTATAAAGTAGACACAATTATTCCACCGACATAAGATATAGGGTGCTGGTCTGTGTCAGGGTGACCTTCCTGGTTCACTCAGACCAGCTTCATTTTGTCCGGTCCTGTTCAGTTGGAATCAGCACACACTAGTCGTGATCAGTAAATCTGGGTTTTAGACTTTTACTTGTGATCGGATGAATTTTGTTGTTAGCACGATCATGGATGTGTTGGATATGAAATTGTTGGTGGATTCTCTGTAACCTAGGGTTGTTCTAGGTGTATGTAAATCACTAAATGTAGCTTATATCTTTTATATATATGAACCATATATATATATATAGACCCATGTGCTTGCTTTCATTTTCTGTCTTTGACTTCCATTCTGTTAGCCATATTCCATTCTTCTCTCTCTCTCTCTCTCTCTCTCTCTCTCTCTCTCTCTCTCTCTCTCTCTCTCTCTCTCTCAGTTCCTTCCTTGTTATCCTTGAAAGCAAGCTGCAAATATAATACCAACTAATGATAGATTTTGGTTCGGAAAGGACAGAAAAGTAATGTTTATAAGGTGTGTTTTTCTTGTTGCTTCTCCACTGCTGTTTTTGAGGTGATGGTTTTTCGCTTTTGCGCCCCATGCCACCCGCCCCCACCCCCTACTTTGTCTGTTGCACAGATCATGAAATGTAAAACTGTACATTGTCAGCATGGTTTAACCTTACAGAGAATGATCAAAACATAAATCTTAATAATGCAGGTGTATGATTTCCTGTGTGTCGTGCCCCCCATCCCCATTCCCCCCCCCCCCCCCCCCTTTTTTCCCTTATTTTTTTCTTCTTCTTTTTTCTTTTCTTTCTCTCTTTCATGTTTTCTTCTTCTTTTTTTCTTCTAATTTTTTCTTCTTTTTTCTCAATGTTTTGTATAATTAGTGTTCTTTAAACTGGAACATTTCTCTCTTTCTGGCACCTTTCCTTTATTACCTCAGAGGATGGAGACTAGGGAGAATGTATGATTAGTGTGCTGTTGGTAATGTGCCATTTGCTATGTTGAATCGTGTCATCGCATTATTGTTAAGAATACGTTTTCATTTGGTCAATATTAGGGGATGGATCATGGAGAGTGTGCGTAATGTACCATAAAAGGGTGGTTGTAAAGTGTTTACACTTCACGTGAACCTGAAGCACACACCGCAAAAAAACACTTGGGCCGGACAGCGAAGCCATCATTACACTGCAACACTTAATTCAGCGTCTTTCTCATCTCTTCCGATACAGGCACTGGCTGTAAGCAATGGCTGTACAGTAAAGCTTAGAATGTACTGCGTTTTACGTATCTGTTGGTGTCACCAGTGCGCCTAAGCCAGAAAGACCTAAAAATTAACCCTTTCACTGCCATGCTTGCTGCGCACACTGTCACTCAGAAAACGACCAACAAAAGTGCCAAACTTGAAATCAGTAAGGTCCCCCACCCCCCCAACAACCCCAGCATGAGCACGTAAAAGGATCTGTATCAAAATGCACAATACCGAAAGTAGATTTGTTTTAGGACTGTCAAATATTCAGTTTGCAGGCTGCCTGAGGCAAGTGTGGGTGTACTTTTCAGCCCGGAAATGTTACAGGCTAGGGCAGTGAAGGGGTTAATGCATGCAGAACAAAACCACCAACAACAAAATATAGTGTTATTTGGAAATTAAAGGTTAGCTTTCCCTGGTTATACCTGCAGGGGAAAAATCATTTGGAGTTTATAGTGTTATTTGGAAATTAAAGAAGTTAATTGGCTTAAGCTGAATGGGAAAAAATCAGTTGGAGTACGGGTGTGTTTATTTCTGCACTAGGAATATTTGAGTGAACACTGGCTCTTTCTCCTCCTCCTCCTCCCCCCCAATCCCAGGTCCCCCCCCCCCCCCCTTCTTCCCCCCCAAACAACAAATACCCATCACACATGCATAGTATGTGTAGGGTAAAGCCTGTTCTTAACTGGGTGAATTTTGTTCGCCGACCATACTTCGGACAGTTTGATGAACAATGATTCGCTTCTTAATTGAACTTTCAATTCGCCGAATATGGTTCGAACAGTTCAAACTTCGTTCTTAACTGGCTTGTAATGAGATGCAAGCTGAACTTGCGACAGATGTCCAGCAGACAGCATGATCCAAAATGTAGGCTAAAGTCAAGTCAACATAATTTAATCATCCCTCACATGGTAATTCAACTAACTACTATGTCATTCTAGGTCCCAGAGACAAGGCTGTGCCTCCCACAAGTCAACAAATTAAAAAAAATCCCTCCGAAGCAAGTGAAGTAACTAGCAAATCCGTCATCCATTTAAAAATAAAATCTTCCTCATCCACAGGAGAGCTCTGCTCTCAGCCAGTCTGAGGCAGTTTGTTGAATAGGGTGAATGTTTCCAGAACATATTGAGCGAAGCTTTTTGGACCCCAAATATAGCTCCGTCGCAGTTCAACAAACACTCTAAACTATATTCACGAAGCAAAAGTTTGCCCAGTTAAGAACCAACTATATTTACCGAACACTCCCAACTATGTTCGCAAACAAATGTTCATCCAATTAAGAATGGGCAATGCTGGCTTCCAAGAAAACAGTACACACTTCCATAAATAATTCACACTCGGTGCTCAGGGACAATTTTGAACATTCCACGGTATATAACAGATTTTTTTATAAAATTCAATTATCATCTCAAGGTCCTGTAGCTCATTACTGAATCTTGTTCAGCATCCCCATTTATTTTCCTTTGCGTACCATTTCCATTTCATCCTTGCAGACAGTACGTATTTTATATATATATATATAAAAAACCATATATCATTTAATGAGCAGCCAACCAGATATTGGTGTTTCATCATCAGAATGGACCACAGGATCAAGCTAGATTTAATCTGTGTATTATTTGTTGGTCTGTGCTGGGGGGTTTCTCTTCTCCCCCCCCCCCCCCCCCCCCTTTATGTTACAATTTTTGTAATCATGCAGGTTTATATAATATATATATATGGGAATGTTTCTGTCCACAAATCCAATCCACTGAAAACTGTTGTATTTAATACATTTTGTTAATGTTGTCACAGCTATATTCTTGTTGATGCATGAACGGTTGTTCATCTTGTCACATAGAGTATGTATGATTTAATTATAGAAGCTATGCAGAGTGTACAGAATTGTCTTTCAGAAATATATACTTATATATTATTGTTTATACGTTTTTTCAAGAATCGATTCACATTTGTTGGTCTGGTGCTTTCTTGCATCTGTGTGTGTGTGTGTGTGTGTGTGTGTGTGTGTGTGTGTGTGTGTGTGTGTGTGCACGTGCTAATTAATCATATAAATAACCATTTTTGTTTGTTTGTCTTTGTTAAAATTCAAACAGAGGATTAAAATAAAGTTACACACTCCAGAACAAAAGAATTAAATGAACATTAAAACTATACAACTTACATGAAAAGTTGCAAAATGTTCAGCAAAATTAAATTTTTCAACCATACAAAATGATACACTTTCATCACTGTATACACGTGCATGAGAATGCAAACAGACATACACACCACAGATATTTGCATGCATGCATGCACATAATATATATACCTGTGCTAATGCACACATCATAGTTCAGGAGCTGTGTGAGAGTCAAGATGGCCGTCCTGGGCTGTCCATCCTAACAAGCCTTCTGGTTTCCGTGGACGTAAAGCTATATTGAACCATGCTTCGGCATTGGTCTCAGCTTGTCCCTAATATGTCAGCCGACATCCGAGGACATGAAGCAACACAACTGAACGCACACACGCATAGGAGCAACACAGAAATGTCCAGAGGCACTCTGCTACAATCAATGAATCATGAGATCGAAAGTCAAACAGTATGCAAGATGGGACACACCAACAACAAAATGGATGATGGTAATTTATGGTTTATTGTCCATTTCACCCACCCCAACAACAAAATGGATGATGACAGTTTACGCTTTGTTGTCCATTGCAGCGACCCCAACAACAAAATGGATGATGACAGTTTATACTTCACTGTCCATTTCAGCCACACCAGCATTAATGTGGATGACCACAGGTCATGTGAGAGACAGGATGGAACACATATGGGCTTTTCCGAGTGTATAGAGATACCATCTTGAACTGAACTGAATACCATTTTAACTCAACTGAACTGTGTGGTCATTTCTGTGGCCACACCAGCAACAAAAAGAATAACCAAAATGTTGTTGTTTTCTTCTCAGAACCATGGCCACACCATTAACAAAGAAACTGACAGCAGTGTGTGTTATTTGTTTGTTTGTTTGAGAACTGTGGCCACACCATCAACAAAGAGGTTGACCATAGCATTGCTTGTTTGTTTGAGAACCATCGCTGCACCATCAACAAAGAGACAGACCATAGCATTGTTTGTTTGAGAACCATGGCCACACCATCAACAAAGAGACAGACCATAGCATTGTTTGTTTGAGAACCATGGCCACACCATCAATAAAGAGACAGACCATAGCATTGTTTGTTTGAGAACCATCGCTGCACCATCAACAAAGAGACAGACCATAGCATTGTTTGAGAACCATGGCCACACCATCAACAAAGAGGTTGACCATAGCATTGTTTGAGAACCATGGCCACACCATCAACAAAGAGACAGACCATAGCATTGTTTGTTTTCTTTGTTTGAGAACCATGGCCACGACATCAACAAAGAGGTTGACCATAGCATTGTGTGTTTTAGAACCATGGCCACACCATCAACAAAGAGGTTGACCATAGCATTGTGTGTTTTAGAACCATGGCCACACCATCAACAAAAAGGATGACCACAATGTTGCATGTTCTTTTTTTCCTCTTTTCTTTACCATGGCCACACCATCAGCAAAGAGACTGACAGCAGTGTGTGTTGTTTGTTTCAGAACCATGGCCACACCATCAACAAAGAGAAAGATCACTGTGTGTGTTGTATGTTTTTTGTTTTTGTTTCTTCAGAACCGTGGCCACACCATCAACACAGAGAAAGAGCACTGTGTGTGTTGTATGTTTTTTGTTTTTGTTTCTTCAGAACCGTGGCCACACCATCAACAAAGAGAAAGAGCACAGTGTGCATTGTATATTTTTTGTTTTTGTTTCTTCAGAACCGTGGCCACACCATCAACACAGAGAAAGAGCACTGTGTGTGTTGTATGTTTTTTGTTTTTGTTTCTTCAGAACCGTGGCCACACCATCAACAAAGAGAAAGAGCACAGTGTGCATTGTATATTTTTTGTTTTTGTTTCTTCAGAACCGTGGCCACACCATCAACAAAGAGAAAGACCACTGTGTGTGTTGTATGTTTTTTGTTTTTGTTTCTTCAGAACCGTGGCCACACCATCAACACAGAGAAAGACCACTGTGTGTGTTGTATGTTTTTTGTTTTTGTTTCTTCAGAACCGTGGCCACACCATCAACAAAGAGAAAGAGCACAGTGTGCATTGTATGTTTTTTGTTTTTGTTTCTTCAGAACCGTGGCCACACCATCAACACAGAGAAAGACCACTGTGTGTGTTGTATGTTTTTTGTTTTTGTTTCTTCAGAACCGTGGCCACACCATCAACACAGAGAAAGAGCACTGTGTGTGTTGTATGTTTTTTGTTTTTGTTTCTTCAGAACCGTGGCCACACCATCAACAAAGAGAAAGAGCACAGTGTGCGTTGTATATTTTTTGTTTTTGTTTCTTCAGAACCGTGGCCACACCATCAACAAAGAGAAAGACCACTGTGTGTGTTGTATGTTTTTTGTGTTTGTTTCTTCAGAACCGTGGCCACACCATCAACAAAGAGAAAGAGCACAGTGTGCATTGTATATTTTTTGTTTTTGTTTCTTCAGAACCATGGCCACACCATCAACACAGAGAAAGAGCACTGTGTGTGTTGTATGTTTTTTGTTTTTGTTTCTTCAGAACCGTGGCCACACCATCAACAAAGAGAAAGAGCACTGTGTGCATTGTATATATTTTTTTTTTGTTTCTTCAGAACCGTGGCCACACCATCAACCAAGAGGCTGACCACAGCATCGTTCGTTTGTTTGTTTCAGAACCGTGGCCACACCAACCAAGCCATGGACGAGGAGCCCCGCAATGAGAAAATCGCCCCCTACAGCAGCAAACCCGCACCCTACGAGAGCAAGCCTGCTCGCTACGAGAACGACTTTAACCAAGGGCACCGCAACCGAGCCTACGACTACGACAACCATCCCCGCGCCCGGCGCTACAGCTCCGATGACGGCGGCACCGACAGTCACGTGAACACCAGCCAGCACAGCATTGGTGACGGAGACCCATCTTTGGGGACAGCCATTTAAAGTGGGGGAACTGGCTGCTGCGAGGGTTTAAGGACGCCAGAAGAGACCCACCCTGCAAACGGCTCTTTAAGGTGGAAACAGAGGTGGTTGGGGGCAGAGGTCTGGAGGTGTGTGGAAGCGGAGGTGGTTGTCCTAGGCTCCCCATCCCTAATAGTCCGTGTGCTTGTGGTCTAGTAAACGATGGGGTGGGAGGTGAGGGGGGGGGGAGGGGGGGGGGGACAGAGTTCAGGAACTGTGCAGAAGTCAAGGTGGCCGCCCTGGACTCCCCGTTCCTAACAGTCCTTGTAGTCGCTGGGGACATGAAGCAACACTGAATCTGGGAAAGACGGAGTTCAGGAGCTGCGTGAAAGTTGAGGTGGCCGTCCAGGGCTCCCCGTCCCTGATAGTCCTAAGTATGGTCTCTGTGGACGTAAAGCAACATTGACCTTGAACTAGCGGTGGGGCTTTAAAGGGGACCTCGCGTGAAGATGCAACTTGGCCTGACACCATTCAAAACAATATTTTAAAAAGCATGTGTTTTCACTTGTAATGTTGTTCTGTCATTAGAATCGGTATATGCTATGCAGAAGTAACGTTTTGTTTTGCTCGCTTCATGTTTCAGCTCCTCTGGGCATAGCCATGTTTGTTGGCTCTTTGCCAATGAAGAGCAGGAAAAAGGTTGGAGTGTGACGTATTTGACGCTGATGCCGCACATGCCATCCTTGCTGTCTTAGCCTTAGGCACAAAATGACAGCACTATCAGCTGCATTTTCTGGACTTTAAAACAAAAGGTCCGTAAATTGATTTTTATTGGGCTTTTTTAGGGGGGGGGGTTCACTTCAGTTGGGGAAAAACCACCATTGGCATGCACTGCCAGTTCATTATTCCAGAATTTCGTTTCACCGGAGAAATGCCATGACAAATTATGGTGATTATTTCAATGTTCTGCGGCCAAAGTATGGACGATCGTTTTAACACAAAGATGAAATAAGACTTCCCTGAAGATGGTCCAAGTGTTTGGGGTACAGAATACATATTTTCAGAAACCACATTCATGTTCCGTTTATTATCCAAGACATCTGATACCACATTTTGATGACTTGTTGAAAAGTCTACTTCCTCGGACGAGTTGATTATTTGTGCAATTTGTTTATCTGGGCCAGAGTTAGATAGTGCCCTGCTCTGGAGTATTCTCAGAAACCAGCTGTAACATTGGAGAGGGATTGTTGACACTGTCAAAATTACAGGGATTGTTGACTCTGTGTCAAAATTACAGGTTGTCTCACCTTGTGTGTTGTTGGAGATGTTGACAGTTTCCCCAAATCCTCTTTTCTTTTCTTTTCTTTCATGCTATCTTAGCTTGTGAGTAGATGATGAATAAAGGTAGAAAAAGTAAAAAAAAAGCAAAAAAAAAAAAGCAACAACACAGTATCTTTTAACCAGAAGCAGTCAAGAGGTGGTTTGGTTTGAAAGTCATCAGACTTTTTTGTTGCTTTTCTTCACAGACTTAATGTTTATTCTGTAACTTTACTGGCCGCAGCTGCTGTAAGACTGTTATCCTCTTTTTTTTCTCTCTTTTTTTTTCTCTTTTTTTTTGAGTAGATGTTGCATGTTAATCCCATCCTATCTTAACGGCCATGAGTGAGAACATGTGATCTGATCATGCTAATGGCCAGTAAACATGCCAGATCTGATTCCAAAGCGTTTTGGGTACAGCCAGTTATGACCAATACGGCCAGCGTGCAGCCAGAATTGAGCAGGATCCAACTTCCTGCATCTGATCTGGTTCTGTTCTTCCAAAGAAGGCCTGGATCATACTGTGCAAAACCATCACAGATCCGATCTGGATGTCCTGGTCAGGTTTTGGCTGAACGCTTCTGGTCCAGAAGCAAGCGGGTGTGCTAGAATCATTTGGCCCGCTTGTGGTCAACACTTCCCGGCCAATCTGGACCGGATCCAGCGTGTTTACTGGGTGTCTGGCTAAATCTGTCATCCCGTATCTCAGCCCATTCACACCAAAGGCTGTCTTGACCTTGACCCCCAGCCTTATAATAATCATGCCGGTGTTGACCACAGCTCCGCTTTTTCTCTTGTCTTAAACAGATGACTAGGAACTGTCTTATCTCTATCATAATGTGCACACGCAGACGTAAAATTAATTCTGTTTTGGTGGTAGTTGGTCCCAGGAAATCTGCGATCCAAATGGGATGAGAAAAGAAGAAGAAAATATTATTAACGGCTTTGCTCCACCGTTTCAGTCCTGGAAAGGCAACAAAGAGAGAGAGAGAGAATGCCAGGCGTATATAAATATAATGATGAGGCTAGTGACGTGCCGATTCCCATCCGAACGAGACAGTTCAACTTCAGAGCACATGGAGCAGTGTGGGGAAGAGGACAAAAAGGCAGTTGAAAGTCAAAAAAGAAGATTTGTTTTGGATAAAATTGTAGATGGGAAAAAAAAAAAAAAGAGGAGATATTCTGAGGAAAAAAAAATAGAGAGGAGATATTCTGAACCTGCCTTCCCTTGCAATATCCATCACTAGACATCACTACCCACACACCCACTGCAAATCTGTCAACCCACCACCACTACCACCACCATTGCAAATATGCCCCCCCCCCACCCCCCCCAACACTACTACATATATAGAGCCCTCACTCCACCCCTCACTAAATAATACCCCCCTCCCCCCCACCTCCTCCCATTGCAAATCTGTCACCCCCACCCCCATGGCAAATCTCATCCCCACCCCCATTGCCAATCTCATCCCCACCCCATTGCAAATCTGTCACCCCCACCCCCATTGCAAATCTGTCACCCCCACCCCCATTGCAAATCTCAACCCCACCCCATTGCAAATCGGTCACCCCCACCCCCATTGCAAATCTCAACCCCCCCCCCCCCCATTGCAAATCTGTCACCCCCACCCCCATTGCAAATCTGTCACCCCCACCCCCATTGCAAATCTCAACCCCACCCCATTGCAAATCTGTCACCCCCACCCCCATTGCAAATCTCAACCCCACCCCATTGCAAATCTGTCACCCCCACCCCCATTGCAAATCTCAAACCCCCACCCCCATTGCAAATCTCAACCCCACCCCATTGCAAATCGGTCACCCCCACCCCCATTGCAAATCTCAACCCCCCCCCCCCCCATTGCAAATCTGTCACCCCCACCCCCATTGCAAATCTGTCACCCCCACCCCCATTGCAAATCTCAACCCCACCCCATTGCAAATCTGTCACCCCCACCCCCATTGCAAATCTCAACCCCACCCCATTGCAAATCTGTCACCCCCACCCCCATTGCAAATCCAACAACTCCCTACCCCCACTACCACCCCCATTGCAAATCTGCCCCCATCCCACATTACACCCCAGTCATCCACCCTTACTCCATATAGTTGTCCTCAACCCCTCCCTATGCCTGTAACTAATTCCTTCTGCCACTGATGTTTATGTTAACCCTTTCCCTGCCTTTACGATATCATGATGTCCCAGGAAGAGTGGAAACAAAGAGTGACTGCCAGCATTCTAAAAGAAGATCTGAACACATAAAAGTTGAAAAAAAAATAGAAGAAGAAAAAGAGTGGCAATTCTAAAAAAAAAAAAAAAAAAAAAAAAGTGGCATTCTTAAAAAAAAGAAGAAGAAAAAAAGAAGGTCCAAACACCTGAAAGGTAAAAAAATAAAAAAATAAAAATGCTGTTTATTACAACAAAACATAACATGCAACTTTTTCGTGGTAGTTCCCCTTTATGAACTATGAAGCTACAAAACGACACTTCTACAGTTGAACGGTGAAAAATGAGGTGAAGAACTAGGACTCGCATCTGCTTCCAGTTGAGCTGTGTTGTTTTCATGTTTAGCGCCTGGAAGAATCAACGTAGCTCAGCCCGAAGCGGATGAGTGTCCTAGTTCTGCACTTTTTTCGTTTTGTTTGTTTTGTTTTGTTTTGTTTTGACGGTTTAACTGTTAAGTGCCATTTTGTAGCTTGATAAAGGGTTTACCCCCCAAATTCACATGTTTTGTTTTGGCCTAATATGTAGTGTTCTTTTGAACCATTTAAGCATTTGGATCCAAAAAAAAAGTGTTTCATATTTGACAACATGACATCCTGTTTGAAGTCTGACTTTTTGCGCATTCTCGTTTCGGAGCAGACATCTCCAGACAAACACTTCTGGCTCACTAAGAGAATTGCTTCAAAGGGAGGCTTTGATGCAATTCTCTGAAGGAATCAGAAGCTGCTGAACAGATTCTTTGGCAGGAAAGGGGTTAAACTATTCAATATGGCAGCAGAGTGGTCAGCACTTTCTGACGGACTCTGTGTACCAATTGTCTGAGGGTCTTCTTGAACTTGAAGCCATACTGTATTATTTAGTCCCTTCCGCTTAATTGTTCCCTCCTGTTACTGTCCCATGGAATCCACGGTGAGTTCGTTTTTGAATTTTTTTTTGAATTTGTTTACCCATGCGTGTACCATGCTTCCTATTGTATTTAATCAGAATGGATGAACTTGGGTGTGTGTCTGTGTGCATCAGACATTAGCATTTCCATCAGTAGACAGAATGCTGTGAATTGAGGAGAGGACAGTGTCATTGCTTAGAAGAGAGAAATGTACAGAATTGTGTTTGAGCACTTTCTGGGGCAGTTTGGGGGCATCGGATTTGTGAATTTCCAGCAAAGCTAATAATTATTTCCGACTCTGATGTCTGGTGTGAGTGCGCGAATGGTTTATAACCAAGTTACGCTTGTTCGTAGTTTGCAGAATTTTGTATGAACCTCGACTGCTGACTGAATAAAATAATGAATTTCAATTCAGGGCAAAACAAAATCATGAACTGTGTAATTGGCCGTGAGCTCTTGTTGTTTATGGGGGCCATTCTTTTATTACACAAAAAGTGGCCGTTAAAATTATTTGAGTGTTACAGATTCATTATCTTGAGCTTGATTTAGTCAGTGCTTATAAGCAAACTCGAATTATTTTTTGAAGATGTGCTTCAGTGGTCTGTTCAAGACTTCATGATAATCCTTTTAGACTTTGTAAAATACCATCAATAGTATGGCCAAACATTTGGTCTCTAGTTGTTTTTCGTCATCATTGACATCCTGTTTGATTGAAAATACTTCTGTTAAATGAGAGTGTGGTTCGATGGATTGTAGATTTTATATTAAAATTAAAAAATACATAAAAATGTGATTGTGACTAACAGAAGCTATCAAATTTCCAGTCGAACATATTCCATTTGTAAATATTTTTGATGATTAATATTGTGATGACTTTGGCTATTGTCATATTACTGTTATTCATATTATCTCAAATGATTCTCATCTTTTCTTTTTGCTGCTGTCTTATTTAGTTAATCCAAGAACTATTTCCTGTTCTATTCTTTTTTCCTGTTATGTAATTATACTGTTCTGATTAATTACTAACATATTCTCGTTGCCATGACATATATACAAATCGGCATTGCAAAGTGTTGTACATTGAAAAATATGTTACACAAAAACTATTTGTATATTTCATCTGTGAAAAATGTATTGTGTTTTTATCCACTTCTTGTGTTATATTCTGGTTGAATGGGTGTAAAACACCAAGTTACTTACCTGTTGTATTTTTTCTAAACAACTTGTTTTTTGCAAAAAAAGTAACTGATAAATAAACTTTTTAATAATTGAGACTAAGGAAACCTGTAATCATGTTGCCAGGTTTGTTCCTCAATGTATTCTGTACATTTTTTTAATCAGATAAATTTCTGAGTGTTTTCTTGACAAATGGCTCACACTAGAGTGGTTTTTACACAGAGAAACAAAGGCAACTTAAAATGTGCTTATAGATATATAGATATATATTCATTTTTAATAATATTTGTTGAAATAGTATAATCAGATATTCCTGTGAATTCGGTTCAGACATTTTTATAATCTTGAGATTGATACCAGTTCTGCAGCGTACATTACTGGTGTTAACTGATTAATTCAATTACAGATCCAGATGCGTAAACTGTTAAATAGAAAACACTAATTTTAATGGGACGATACAAAATGCATGCATGTTTCCAGTGTAAGCCCCCTGTTCAAAGCAACAATACAACAGTTGAACAATGATAATGAAAATATTATACTTATTCAGTTATGGATTGCGGAATGCCTAGAGTGTATTTTCATTGGTCATTGTTTAACTGTTGTTTTGTTAAAGGGGTTTACCCTGGAAAATGTGCGCAAGTGTTGATTTGTCCTGTTAAAATTAGTGTTCTTTTAACTGCTCAGTGTGTTAGGGTCTTGCTTTAGAACACAACCTTGGTATACATTTTTAGACTTTAAAAAAAAGTTCCAGTTAGTGTTAGGCTTAATTATAACTATGTGTACATACCAGCTTATCTGGTGTGCGCATCTACAGAAAAGGAAAGTCACACATCCGCAGTTTTTAACAAATCGTTTAAATTAAATCCCTGGATTTTACAGATTTTAGAGAAAAGGAAAGTTTTATTTCCACAGTTTTCAACAGATTGTTTAAATTAAAGCCCTGGATTTTATAGATTTTATAGAAATGGAAAGTTTTACCTCCGCAGTTTTGAACAGATTTTTTAAACTTAAAGCACTGGATTTGATAGATTTGATAGCAAAGGAAAATTTTACTTCAGATTGTTTAAAGCACTGGATTTGGATATATTTTGTAGTGGTTGTATTCTTTATTCAAATACAACAACTACCACACTTCAACGCCATGATTGATTGGGCATTAAAAAACCCAGTTATGTATTCCCCTACCCACCCACCACTGCATGATTGGGCATTAAAAATACCCAGTTATGTATCTCAACCCCTCCCCCTCCACACCCTCTGATTGGTATGCATGCCATGCTGTGCATCAGCGTGCATTGTATAGTTAGTTACTTAAACTATAATTAGTTAAACTATCAGCAGAGATATTAATGCCCAAAGTTTGCATTGTATAGGTGGTTAAACTATCAGCAAAGGTAGATGGTTAATGCCCACAGTGAAATACAAACGTCACCCTGCCTGTCGAAATGGGTCGGATGGATACTTGGGTCGGATGGATACTTGGCCACTTTCTTTTCCTGGTGTATTTTTCCTGGGAGTTTCTTTTCTCTTCTTTTTTCTTTTCTTTTTTCTGAGATCAAAAAGTGAAATAAGACTTTTGCTTTTGGTCTGAGATCAGAAAGGAAGATAAAACGTCTGCTTTTGGTCTGAGATCAGAAAGGAAGATAAAACGCTTGCTTGTGGTCTGAGATCAGAAAGTTAAATAAGACTTCCGCTGGGGCGCTGTGATCTTGCCCCCCAAGGAATTATGGATCTGGCCCCAGACAAGGTTCTATGAACTTGTTCGCATAAAATACCTTTGTGTATATAAATAGATTTCCCCCCCCAATGGTTTGGTTAGTTAATATAGTTATGCTTTTGATGTTCCATTCCATTTTTGTTTCCAAGAGGGTTCACTGTGTCTGTGTAGAGCAGGTTTACCTGTTGTCATGATACTGTTAGTTGTGTTGGTGTGGTGTGTGTGTGCGCTGCATGTAGTAATTAAGTCAGTGGGAAAATTGAACGGTAATGATTATTGTTGAATGGCTGTCATGTGTGTGTGTGTGTGTGCAAGGACATTTGCATTGAGACATACTACTGCTGTGACAAAAACTAATATCAGACTGAGTCTGTGGTGGGGGGGGGGGGGAGGGGGGGGATGTGTAAAAGAGAGAGAGAGAGAGAGAGAAAATTGTGTGTATTTGTAGAGGTGGTCTTTTTATTGTTTATTCTTCTTCTTTTTTTAAAGTGTATTTGTAAAGTTTAGTTTTTTGTTTTGTTTTAATTCTGAACAATTCCCTCCATTGCAGTCGCTCAATAATTGGTGTTGTGACACTTCACGGTTACTTTGCTACGACCTTCTTGGCCCTTGACTTGCTTTGTAATTAGAAACAGGCTAGGCTCTTTTAGCAGGTCTGCATAGCAACACGATGTAAATAGCAGGACAGGTGAAACAGAATACTGTGGTACTGAACAAACAAATCTGCTACTCTTTGCCACGATTTAGTTGGCATGCAATAATCATGTTGTGGCTAGCTAAACATTAAACACCCGTATGTTGGTGTTGAGAAACTTTATTTTCTGGTGACTGGATAGTAAGCATTAGACACGCACATGCACGCATGCATGCACACACGCATGCACACACACACACACACACACACACACACACACACACACACACACACACACACACACACACACACACATAATCTGATACACCGTGACTGGTAAAGCACTAACAATGTATTAATGTTGGTATCAGGTGGCTCAGCCTCTGCTACCTAAAACGCCCTTCTATATGACCTGCAAGGTAGAGATCGTGCAACCCCCTACCCCCCCCCCCCTCCACACACACACACACACACACACCACCACCACCACCACCACACCCCACTCCTCCAGTGAATTACAAACTGGTTTCACGAACCAGTCATTTCTTCCCCCTGAATGTTGACAGCACTTCTCGAAATGGTATGGTCGGAATGCATGCATCATGCTTAAAACTGGTCGCTTCCAACAACAGGCCACGTAGAAATGGATATCGTGACGTCCAAAAGTATCCTTCGGCCTGGTCAGGGTCAAAGTGCAGTTTACCAGTCACCAGAATAGCTGTACATACCGTAGTCACAGTTACTCTTGTGTTGGGTTAAACACTGTCGATCTGTAGGGCAGTTGTTTTCAGACTGTGTCATAGTGTGATTCTTCGTGATGCTCTGATCACAGTTGTTCGATCAGCTCATTCCGTGCAGGGTTCCTTTTATAACATGGGTTTCTTCCACTAAAGCAGTGTCTTGGTTTATTTGGTGATGGATTTATATATTTTTGTTTGTTTTTGTTTTTGGTCTGAATTAGAAACTAGTGGGGTTTTGTGTGTTTGGCTTTGGGGTGGGGGGGGGGGGGGGGTAAGTTGTGTTTCTCCGGACTAATGAGATAGTTGCTCTGCTTTTTGATAGAAATGCTGATTATTTGTACTTTTGCCTCTGGATTAGCATAGCTTGAAAAGTTAAAGTGTAGCCAGCATACTGCAGTGTTGATTCTCATTATGTGTAAAATGATACCTAGATAATGCCTTTAGTTGCCTTTAGCATTAGCTTTAGAAGGACAAATGAAGGTGTGATTTATTCTTATGTATAATATATATAAAAATATCTTTGCCTGCTTCACACATATTCCCCATCTTTCTCAACCACCACCCACCCCCTCCCAACCACCCAGTCCCCGCCTACCTCCCTGTCATTTCAAATCAACAAAAACAAATACAAAAATCTACAGCAACGTCCCAGTCCCCGCCTACCTCCCTGTCATTTCAAATCAACAGAAACAAACACAGCAATCTACAGCACCGTCCCAGTCCCCGCCTACCTCCCTGTCATTTCAAATCAACAGAAACAAACACAGCAATCTACAGCAATGTCCCAGTCCCCGCCTACCTCCCTGTCATTTCAAATCAACAGAAACAAACACAGTAATCTACAGCAATGTCCCTGCCATTTGTATGTACATAGAGTGTTTAAAATTGTATAATACCCTTAATTAATTTGATTAATGCGGATCAAACTTTATAATATCCTGCAAAGTATTCCAACTGATTCCGTTGGCTGCCATTCATCATACATGCTCTTTAGATCATAACCCTGTGAGTGGGCACTGCAGATGTAGAAATTAAGATCCCCGTCTACGAAGAGCACACAGACCTTCTCTCTTTTAATTCTGGGGCTGTTCAGAATATAGCCACGCTCTACTCTGCCTGCTGCCGAAAATGTCCAGTGTCGGCCGTCTTGATTCACTCTACTTCATTTTTCTTTCCAATCCTCTTGAAACATAAAATGGCATGCAGTTTATGCAGTGAATCAGAACTGTGACTTGGGATTGGGTCACGTTTGTTTCGCCCTGATAGTATATAATATTATCATACAAGTATGGTTGCAGGGGCCTTCAAAGAACTAACTGTAAATAACATTTCTGATCACCTCATGGCGTCAGCTGTGGTGAGATATTAGTACATACAAAGGAGCAGTAATATTTTGGGTTCAAAAATGATTTACAAGGTTCTGTGGTTGTGTTTTTGTTTGTTTTCCCCTTATCACAGTAACAAATTGGGTTTGTTTGCAATTCTTGTCGAGACAAGCTTGATTTTGTAGCCGTTTTCAGTCTCGAAGATTAGTTGTATGTAAGTGATGTGTCCAGTCTTACTTGAAAACATTGTATTAACAAGGAGACTTTCATTTCTTTTGATGGTGCTCATGTCTAATGTGTGAGATCTGGACGTATATTGCATAAGGATAAAAATGGTGGCAATAGGTCGGTCATGGAACAACAATATTTTAGACCAAATTTGAGCATTTAGTTGTATAGATCTATGTTTTTAGAGGCCACACATTTTATCGCCCTGATATAACCACCATGGTTTGATGTTAAAAATCACAATTTTGTGTCATGTCTGTGTTGAAAGTTGTGCTGATTCTCGCGAGATTCACACAAGTTAATATTCGCCAGTCCCGCCCCCCCCCCCCCCCCCCTCTTCCCCCCACCCCCCTTCCAAACTTAGAATGCATGCTACTTTACAATGCTACGTTTACCTTTGTTAAGGGGAATAACTCTCAGTGTAAAACATATCGATTTCGTGTGGACCTTTTCTTGAGAAGATTTTACATCGTAATTATCGGTACATACATATCAAATATCATTGACATATCAGTTTAGTGCCCATTTAATTTTTTGCCTTTAACGATTATAAAGAATGTGTATATATTTTATTGTGATTTTTTCCTTCATAATCAAAAGCTTGGATTTTTTTAAACAATAAACACTGAAATAACCCAACAGTGTGTGTCTGTTGTGTGTGTTGCACATCAAAGGAACCCATTTTTTAAATTAAAAAACAAACAAACTTTCTGTTGTTAACTACAAGAGAAGGGTGCAGACGTGTTGACTACACAAGATTTCCAGGGTCCTTACGGGTGCTTACAAGCACTTGCAAATTGAATTTGCCATGTGATGATGATGATGAGTTGATGCTTAATGTCCTCAGATGTCATTTGACATATTAGGGACAATTTGTGACCAATGCCGAAGCACGGTTCAATAAAATCCACATACGTAAGGTGTATGCGTGTTTAGCTGTAACCTGCCACCTGCACTTTTTGGCAGAATGACCGGGATTTTTTACGTGCTGCTGTGGTAACACGGGGGTGGAACGGATACCGAAATAAGAGTCAGCACAGAAAGTCGACCCTGGAGAAGAAAATTCTCCCGCCGTTCCAGCAGGGATTCGAACCCGCGACCTTTCAATCACGAGTCCGGTGCTCTAACCACTGAGCTATCCCCGCCCCCTAATTTGCCATGTAAGGCCTTACAAGTCTTTATATATGCATCACGCCCCTTACAAGTCTATCTAATACTAAAAATGTCAGCGACACTGGATGGCGTCACACATTTGATTGACTGAATTTCGAAATCCTTCAGACATAGGTTGAGATGCTGTCTGAAGCAGACGATGCTTTCCCCCATGTTCATTTAGATCACGTGCAACCGAAATCACTGTCGCAAGATTACGCGCTATACTTGAACTTCCAGGTCAGCCATTTGGTAGCAAAATTCGAACTGTGCAATAACCTGAGCTAACAGCAAAGATGCCGAGAAGATTTTCGTTCCAAGACTGCTGTCTAAAGGTCAGTGTATACCAGGAGTGGCGGGTTCCCTTGAAAGGACAAGCTGGACAAACACTATGCTCGATGCGTGGCGTGCGAAACTTAGCTCATTTTTTGTGTTCCTTACTGTTGCGATGGTCCTTACAAAATCAAATAGTAGTCCTTACAAGTCCTTATAAGGTCCTTATTAATTTTGGCTCTTGTCCAAGACCCTGGGAACCATGCAGTACAGGTGAAGGGTGCAGACGTATTTACAGGTGAAGGTTGCGGACGTGTTGACCACAGGTGAAGGGTGCAGACGTGTTGACTACAGGTGAAGGGTGCAGACATGTTCACCACAGGTGAAGGGGGCAGACATGTTGACTACGGGTAAAGGGTGCAGACGTGTTGACCACAGGTGATGGGTGCAGACGTGTTGACCACAGGTGAAGGGTGCAGACGTGTTGACTACAGGTGAAGGGGGCAGACATGTTGACCACAGGTGAAGGGGGCAGACATGTTGACTACGGGTA
>OY757557.1:1416450-1481167 GCA_963584105.1 Alviniconcha strummeri
TGCCCATCTTAATGCAAAAGTCATTCTGGTGGTGACAGTGTAGCGATAGGTATATAATCTCCCTCTCCCCCCACCTCCATACCCCCTTCCCTAATAAGCCGTACGGTTTCTGTGGACGTTAAGCATCATGTTTAGTAGTTCCCGCTGATTAGTTCACTTTACTATCGGCAGTATCCCTTCTACAGATTGACTAATTCTATCGCAAATAACACCACAGGGGTATCAGACAATACAATTTACCTGTGAAATTAGGACAGAAGCTAGTAATTATTAAATTCGTTTTGTAAAATTTCCGACGCATTATGATTTTTTTATATATTTAAAAAAAAAATCTTTTCTGTGACTTGGAATGTTTTCGGCGGCCATTTTGAATATTTAATTTCACAGCACAAAATCATGTAAGCGTAGCTGACCTTGGCAAACACCAGATATGGAACAAGCACACAAAGTCCTTTCAGAAACGCACTCTGCCCACTTTACCTGGCGAAATGCCGACCCAGGCTCAGTGTAAGTGATATTTGCGACTTAAAATCAGTGTTCAGGGGCCCTTTAAGCCCGTTTTCTCAGCGGAAATCTGACTATAATCTCCCTCTTCCCCTACCCCCTTCCCTAATAAGCCTCATCGTTTCTGTGGACGTTAAGCACCATGTTTACTTACTTACTTTACTGACATCCTCAAACGATTTCCACGCATGCCAGGTGAGAGTTACGGCGTAGGCAACTCTGGTCTTTGTTGTTCTTCAGTGTGGTACGCATTTCTAGCTCTGAATTGACTCGCTCGTGTCAGTGTTGACCACGTTTTCGCTGATTTGACCATGTCTTCTAAGTAGCTTCCCTTGCAAACATTAGGTCACCAGACACACTCATCTTTTAAATAATCTCCCAAATTTCACCTCTTCAAGCTATCATTTTGTGTGTACGTGTGCTCGCGAATGTTTGCCGCTGCGGATGATTTAGTTCAGTAGTAATGGGCTATGACTCCCTATGTGCTCCAATCTGGAGAAATAGCACATGGAAGAATACAACTTGATACTATTACTGCCAGGATAGTTTCTGTTCGTAGGAAGATTCTATGATTTGAAATGTCACATCACTCCAGAGTCTCTTGACAGTGAATGCAACCCCCTCAGTTAATTTCAGGACATTTCAGTTGGTTAAAGTAGGTAGCGGCAGCCTCTCATCGCCTACGCGGGAACATCGGAACTTTGCTCTATATTTCAATCACTACTTTCTCCACAGTCTCTGACTGTATCCTCTTGGAATTTATATGCATAAAAAGAACGTTTTCTTCTCATTCTTGTGGTTGTTTTTATGTTTGCATTGCGGCATGTGCGGCCTCGAAAAAGTCGCCAACTGATTTTCTACGGGAGGTATTTTTCCGTTTGTCCAGTGCCGATCACGCGGGCCGAGACGTGAACGAAAACAGTCGATGTGTTTACCCGCTCGGTGACAAAGTCATACGCGTTATACACAGTAATATGTGGTATCACTGGATCGTAAATTGAATGCTGATTCCAATGGTGTAAACGCCGTGGTCTTTTACAAACATCTCTCAATTTTAAACCGCAAAACGCCCTCAAACATCACCCTTCAAAATGAAGCTGAATCCGTACCCTTTCGAATGAGGTATGGGGCTAATGCATACATGACCGGTGGGTCGTTCACAAGCCAATAAAAGACCGCAATAAAGGCGCTTTTTTCAGAGTTCATCCGAGATGGCATCGACCGCGAGGAGTTTCTGTGACTCGATTGCCGAGTTTAGGCACATGATTCGTGAGTATTCTCTTCACCTGGCTTCAATTTACTGCATTTGGTGATAGCTTATCTCATAATTTAGCATTTGTATATATTTTGATTCATTCTTGCAGGATTGCCTAAAATCTTACGATTTTCTCGACCGACTCATAGTTCTTTGTTTACAAATACGACTAACCGGAAGTTGTCGATCACTCGCTTGTACTCCTAAATATTGCCCAAATACGCCAAAGTTTCACAAAAATAGTCATTGAAATACATTCTCTGATGTCTTCTGGAACAGTATAATTTTTGGGGGACGAACCTTTGACGTAATTGCGTGGCGATAGCTGTTTTCGTGATCGAAGTTCTTCATCAGGGGAGGCAACTAAGATGCTGAGAAAACAGTCGACCTCATAATAACTTCTGCACTTGAACTCTGTTAAATATTGAAGTATTTTTCGTTTTTCAACGATCGTAACTGAATTCTCAAACTTTAATAGGATGTTGACCAGCATTTCCAGTTCAAAATTAAAAGTGGGTTTCTGCTTTGCTAACGGTAGCCAGTCTGATATTGATAAGTGATATGATAAAATCATAAAAAGAGTTAAGGCCTGAATGATAATGATTATTATACTGTAGGCCCTAGATCATTCTCTCTCAATCAAGATGAACAGAAACAACAACAAAAAATTTAAAAAAAATTCTCTCCAGGTGATGACCAGTTTTCCAAATTGAAGGCTGTTTTCCTGGCAACTGGGAGAGGACGCCGGCAAAACCTTCCTCCGGTTGATGTTGACAACCGACTGTTGGTGCAGCTGCTTCTCCTGAAACATGAGGGAGCCAAGACTTTTGATGAGACTGCTTTATTCTTCCAGCAACTTCTCAAGCCAGATCTGGTCAAGACAGTGCTGCTTTCTCGTCTGCGATATTTACTTCAGAACGCAGAACTGTGTGCCTCCAAAGTCTCAAACGTTGGAGAATTGACAGATTTTCTTGCCAGCTCTGTTTGTCTTGAAAACCTTGGCTCATTTATGGTGAAGGTTTCCTTGAGTGAACTGTTGGATGGACACCATGTAACACCGTATGAACAGCCCTCCTGTGGTCTTTTGAAAGACCTAAACCACCTCAGGATAAAGCGCCAGTGTAGTTTTGAAGACATGTCTCGTTGGTGGTTTCAACTCACAGGAGTTGCAGTGGACATAAAAGTATTAAAACAGGTGACGGAAAAGATGTTGAAGCAGAACAAGAAGCTACATTCCAACTCATATCGAGCAGGAGGAGCTGAGGTGTACCAGTCCTTTCTGATGTCATCACCATTTGCCATCTCAATTGTGCAAGCTTCAACAAGTTCAAACTCTACACCACCATCAGCATCAAGTGCTGAGACATTGAGTGCAAACCTGACACCCAAACAGCAGAACACAGTGACAGCAGATCAACAGGCCCTTGCATCAGCAGGAAAGACCATGGCTGCTTTGAGAAGAAAGCTCCAAGAGCAAGAACAAGAACTGAAGACAAAGAAAGAAGCCAACAGAGTACTGAGCGACCTTTGCAAAGAGAAATCTGCTAGCATTTTGCTCTGTGAAGAAAAGGTGAGTCAGAGCCAGGAATTGATGAGGAAGCTTCAGTCTTCTATGGAAGAAAGAAAGCAATTGCTTGATGATGCGAAGACAAAGATAAGTACAATTCAGTCTAGTAACTACTACAAACGCTTAAAACGCACAGAAAGGTGTCTGAAAAAGAAAGAATCTATTATCCGAGCGCATGAGCAAGGACATTGTGAGTCTACCATAAAACGACTCCGGAGAGAGAAGAAGCTGCTTCAGACCCAGGTGTCAAACATGAAGCAAACACTTAACAGGCACAGAGCCTCAAGTGAACTGAAGATAGCGCAGCTGAAGCAGGCAGTTGAAGATATGGTTGAGAAACCTGATGATCAGTAAAAATCAGAAGAAGATCTACAGACTTAAAGATGAGCATGGCCATTTCACATCTGAGGCCAGAGTCTGTATAATGGCTCTTGTTGGGGAGTCGGAAGTCCCAGCACACAGGTGTGGTGTTGTGATACAGACAGTTGTTCAACAAGTCCTTGGGGCAAGAGTTCCGGATGGGGATCTTCCATCGCAACGTTCAGCCCTCCGTATCAGCGACCAGGCTCATGTTATGAGCAAGGCTCATGTCGCTGAGGTCTTGCTTCAGGAAGACTTTCATGATCTCCATGTGGACGGCACGAGCAGAGGTGGTCAAAAATATATTGCCCAGGCAGTGACAACAACTACAGGGACCCATTCCCTTGGATTCACTTCAGTTGCTACAGAGGACACCACAACACTTGTGGAAGTAACCCTTCAGATGCTTGAGGAGTTGAGCATGAGGCCCAGCAGAGTTTTCTGGACATGTTGTCCCGCCTTTCTGCTGTCATGACTGACAGGGCTTCCGTCATGAAGTCATTCACACAACGCTTGCAGCATGAACGTCAAGTGTTGCTGCAGACAGATGAAGGGCTGGACTTTCTTCATTGCAACGCTCACTTCCTGCTGGGCCTGAGAAGAAAGCAGCTGTGAAACGTGTCCTCGAGAAAATGTGTGCCGCCATGTTGACTGTGACTAAGAGACAGTTGGCTGATTTCTTGCCAGAGCCAAAAGGAAGATACCACAACATCCAAGATCTGCAGTTGCGAACCAAGCTGGCACATTCGCATATTACCAGCCTTCGCAGACTTGGATTTTTCACTCTTCAAGCGAAGAAGCTGCAGCCTGTTCCACCATTCCACAGTCCAGATGTTGAAGTGCAACAAATCGATTTCAGCATGGTTCAGTCGCAAGACAGCTGAAGAACAGGCAGAACTTCTGACGATGTCTGCAAGGAAGTCCGCGGCGTTTCGCAAGAAGCACATCCAGCTACAGCGGAATGCAGTGGCGACAAAACGTGACATGTTGGAGGCCATTCAAGAGAAGGAGCAAGCTGCAGAAGAAAAGTTGAGGCAGAAAGTGGCATCTGTCATGTGGGACCTCAGGCCACACCAAGGACCTTGTTGTGCATCAGGTGATGTGGATCGTCTCCTTCACCATTACGGAACCAAGGAAGGTCTGAAGACAGCACTAAGAGCCGAGCTTCTCTTTCAGAAGCTGGTTCTGAAGAAGAAGTCACCACTTCTTATGGTAACACTAACAGGCCCCCTGCTGAGTCTGGTCAACAGACTGAAGGAGCTGTTTGGAGGCGAGCCACTTCCAGAACTTCCGCCTCTTCACGGCCATGGCGGCTGCCAGCAGAGATGTCAACAAGAGGAAGGGGAGTCTGACCCAGGAGATGTCGACTCTGAACCAGAGGATGATTCAGAACCTGATGAACCTGAGTTTAAAACCAGCTTCAGATTTCAACAGGAGGGTGACATCGTGGCAGTCTACTATGTAGAAGATTTCTTTATCGGCAAAGTCACCAGGGTCATCAGTGAGGAAGAGGCAACAGTCAATTTCTTGGAGAAGGCAGGCAGTAAAGATGGAGTTGTTGTGTACAGGTGGCCACGCTCTGAAATCTCCTCCAGTCGTATTTGCCAAGAATCTGCAACTTGCACCTTCATCATCATCTGGACGTTCGTTCTTTGTTGCATCTCCCAGGAATTTATTTGGCAGATATCAAGCATTCAGATGCTATTTACAGGAAAATCAGCTGTAGACCGTGTCAACTGACTCCTGAAATCACAGCCATGTAGGCCTGTATGTTCATGGATGATAAAGGTGATACTGCTGTACCACGTTTTCTTTAGCATACACGTCCTTTTTCTGCTGTGAAAAGTGAAGGTTTTGCCAACTTTAAGACTCTAACACTCAAAATAAGTGCAAATGCTGCTGCAAGTGTACTTCACACTTAGTTTAATGTACATGCAAAGTTTCATGGCTATATCTGTTGTGGTTTTCAACTTATTACAAGTTAAAGTGTGGAACCCATCGGATTTGGCCTTTTTCCACTGTGAAAAGTGAAGATTTTGCAGGCTTTAAGATCTATCACTCTCAGAATAACTGCAAATGCTGCTGCAAGTGTACTTTACACTTAGCTTAATGTACATGCAAAGTTTCATGGCTGTATCTGTAGTGGTTTTCAAGTTATTACGAGTTAAAGTGTGAAAACCTTTAGATTTTTCCGCTGTGAAGTTTTTTGCAGGCTTTAGGATTTGTCACTCTCAAAATAAATGCAAATGCTGCTGCAAGTGTACTTCACACTTAGTTTAATGTACATGCCAAGTTTTATTGCTGTATCTGTAGTGGTTTTCAAGTTATTACCAGTTAAAGTGTGGCAACCCACAAATTTGTGATTTTTCCGCTGTGCAAATTGAAGATTTTGCCAACTTTAAGACTGTAACTTTAAAAATAAGAGTCAGTGCTGCTTAGAAAAAAATAAGTGCAAAGACTGTGATAAACCCTGCCTGGAAATCCATTGGGAAAGCTGTCATTGCCATATGTTACCCACTGTGTGGTGTCAAAAATGCTCTTTCATGCAAATTGGCAAGCTCAGAATTGCTTTTTGGAGCAACTTCAGCCCTCTGCCTCTGTTTCATCTTTCTTTGCTGACCATATGATTTAGCTGTGACAAAGTGCAACCAATATATACTTTTGAAGTGTAAGTATTTGGATTCTCCCATGTTCCTGTGAACCACTATAGGGGGTAAATTTGGGAAAATGTAATAAACTGTTCATCGTTGCGGAAAACTGTTTTCGAATGGCTATATCTTTGGAACTAATTAAGATAAACAGTTACTTTTTTTCTTTCATTTTCTTATATCAACATGGACTGTCTGAAAATGCATAAATTAAATTGCTGTTATGAAACTGAAATTTTGGCTGCCGCTACCTAAAGCACAACCTTGCAGATTCCATGAAACACAACGCACACACACACACCTACACCAAGCCAAAAACCACACACACACACCTACACCAAGCCAAAAACCACACACACACATACACCAAGCCAAAAACCACACACACACACAAAATGTGTTGTGTTGGTGATGATGAATTTATTTTGCAGATGCATTGGATGAGGTAAAACTATGTACAGGCAGATGTCACATGTTGATGAGCTGGATGAACACAACGGGAACCAAGACCTCCCTCGGGCTGCGGTTGACAAACATTCACTTCTTCGGGGGCGGCCTGCAAAAAGATAGAAAACCCGATCACGATGGAGGTGGTGAAGATGACGATGATGATTCCTCACAAATTAAAAATGTTCACTTTTTTGGGGGCGGCCTGCAAAGAGACAGAAGACCTGATCACAATAGAGGTGGTGGTGAAGATGATGATGATGACGATGATGATGGTTCCTCACACCTGACAAACGTTCACTTCTTCAGGGGTGAGCAGCAAAGACAGAGAGGACCTGACCATGACAGAGGTGGTGATTTCTGCCTCCACTCTACCCCACTGAAGGAGTTTGTTGCAATGGAGACCAGGCCAAAATCTTAGGGGGAAAGCAGTTGGGGGGGGGGATTTGTCTTCCGTCAGGTATAGCCACAATCATCATTTTGAGTATTCTGCTACTACTGGGTGTAATCTGTTTCCATGTCACTGGCCGTTTGGCCATCTCTCATCAAATTATGGACTTGGGATCTTTAACGCATGCAACTACCTTGGTGCCCCAGTCTTAGTGCATATCACAGGTGGGAGCTACCGCAAGTATCATTTTTGTCGCAACAAACACATGTTTGTCGTGATAAAACATGTCTTTTGTCGCAACAAAAGTATGCTTGTCGCAACAAACATACTTTTGTCGTGGCAAGCATACTTTTGTCGCAACAAAAATGATACTCATGGCAGCTCCCGCCAATGATAAGTGCATGCTGTGCACACAAAGGTAAGACAGGCACTGACAAATCAGCAGAAGTGCTCGTACAGCCCTCGAGTGCAATCACATGCACCAACATCTACGCACATGTTAAAAATCCCAAAGCAATCTGAATGCACCAAAACACTGGTAAGAATGGGTAGCGCTGCTCCTGTGGCTGCTGTAGCCCTACCCAGGTAAAGCATTCCCAAGTTCCCTCAAGGTGGTCACTGATGAGCTACTCTGGTAGTGAAACATGTGTCTGACCAAGGCGACCAACATAATGGTGGTTCCCAACAGGATCCGGTTTTTGATAACTCTGCTGGGCATTGTGGACCAAAAATCGGCTCCAGCTCCAGAGGGGACTGATGCACCCAATAGGCTCTTTATGAAGGGAGTAGGACTCTCTCTTCCCCCCCCCCCCCCCCCCACCGGATTCACTCTACTTAATGTCTTGCAAATCTAATGCCTCAAGAATTAATTACTTGCTTTTTTCTACACTTCCATCAAAAACAACAAATTGAAAAAAGCAGAAAAAGAAAAAAGGATTTAATGAAGCATTCATTTTTTTGACACCCCCCTCCCCCCCCCCCACAAAAAAACCCCCAAGCCAGCAGCATGATACCCACCGGTATATCCCGACAACCACAGCGTGGTCGCGTTCATAAGGCTCCAGCGTCAACTGCTCCAAGGGCTTAATTTTCTCTGCCTTCAGTTTGTTCACCTCCCCTGCAAACACGGCCTCTGCCTCTGCTGTGGAATCGATGCAGTTAGCCTGGAGACAAACAAAACAAGTTGTTGTTGATGTCGATGCTGTAGCATACACCAGCCAAAGACTCTGAGGGTTATCCGGTATATGCAACTGTACACTGACAGATTCAGCCTTTCAGACCTTCGCTGAAAACCCATTTCTCTATCTAGGCATGATACACTGATAGTCGATGCGACTGTGTACATGTACTCATGCTGGTGTGTGTGTTGAGTACAGTTGACATTGCCATAATTACTGTGTGTGTTGTGCTGTGTTGTGTGCGCGTGCATGCATGTGTGTGTACAGGCGTGTGTGAGTGTGATTCTTTTTGGCAACGGGTGGGTGGTAGGAACTGTTTGTACTTTATTGTTATGAGTGTCCTCGAGTAGTTTTTAGCTTGCGAGAGTTTACGTGTATGCACTGTGTATATCTGGCACTGTGAACACGGAACATGGAAACAGAAATGAGGATCAAGGACTTTCAAGCGCTCCCAAGGACCATGATCCCTACAATTTGTGAAACAGCAAAAAAAGGAGAACAGACATGAGTGTAATTACCATCTGATGAAGGGAGGGGAAGAAGAACAACTTACTTTGATGGAGATGACGACATGGCCCTGGTTTTTCAGAAAATGGTGAGCGTTGATGGCAACGATGCGGGCCTGGTCTGGTTGGGCCACATCCGCGAAGATGGTGTCCACCATACCTGTCACAACAAGACCGAGATGGTCCAATTATTGTTTGTTTATGTCACAGATTCTGCAATGCCTGTCAGACCTGACTTTTTAAAAATCTTTTCACACAGTAACAGAAACATGTTGTGACAATTACTTTTTGTGGCCTATTAGAAAGTGGGCAAAAATGGCATAATTTTGACAAATTCTATGCTTTTTCCAGGGCAGTGCTGGAAGGGGGGGGAGGGAGGGGGGCGCAAACAGAGATTCCAGGGTGGCACAGAAAGAGAAAGACAGAGATGGAGACAGACAGAGAGCGAGAGACGGGGGGAATATAGAGAGGGAAGGAAATGGGATGTGAGAGTGGGAGCAGAAGATGGAGAGCATGTAGACTGTGAGGAGGGGGTGGGTGGGGGGTGAGAGACTCAATCTTGACACTGGAGAACACGGGACAGAAGGGAAAGGGGGTATGTGTGTGTGTTGCGGGCGTGAGAATGGGGGGGGGGGACAGAAAAAGCATGTGTGTGGAGGAGGGGGAGGGGCAGAGAGACAGAGACCCAGTCCTGAGAGAGGAGAGAGAAGGGGAGAGAGAGAGCCAAACAGAGAGAGACAGACAGAAAGAGAGTGAGACAAACAGAGAGAGGGGAGAGAGAGACTCAGTTGAGAGAGGGAGGGAGAAAGAGAGATGACAAAGAGAGGGAGAGAGAACTCAAACTCAACCAGAGAGAACTCAAACTCGAAAACTTCAACACTTAAGGATAGTAGTGTTAGGTCCATTTGGACCTATCTAACAGCCAGTCCTTGCTATACTGCAAATATGCATGACTATACCACAAACAAGATGTAAGTATGAATAAGCAATTGATTAATGAAGGAGAAAGAGAGACAAACAGGGAGAGGGGAGGGGGAGAGACAGAGACACCAACAGTCTAGAGGGGGAGCAAGACAGCAGGACAGAGAGAGACTGACCAACAAGCATCCGGTATTTGTGAGGGTGACGCGCGTCCTCGATGATTGGAATTATATTGGGTCTCTTCTTGGCGACGTTTATCAAATCACGCCCACTCCTGTGAGAAAACTCCACTGCGTACACAAGACCATCCTGGGAAAAGCAACAACACAATCAGTCTGAAGCAAACAACCACCATAACTGCAAAAGGAAAATATTTACCAATATATAAATAATCAGCAAAGCTCTCCGAGTCTGCAATCAGTTCTAAATTAATGCATGAACACCAAAAATGCCCCCCCCCCCACCCCCCCCCACTTCTTCCTTTCCAAACATACACTCACATGCATGTAGATATAGTAATGAAAAATACAACACTTCTTTCTCTTGTAACCCTGAGAAGGAAAGAAAGTCCATTCTCACAGGTGTACGTAAGCAAGCACACACATTCTCTCGACTCTTTCATACACACACATGTAAGCGTGTAAACCGAGCCTGATGGCCAACACATACATACACACACACACACCATGCACACACACGCACCTTTATATTTATTTTTCAGTCTTTCTAGCAGACCTTTAGGTTCCAGTGTCAGCCCTTTCCCATGATCACTTCTTGAGACCCCCCCCCCCCCCCCCCCCCATAGTCTTTCTAGCTGACCTTTACGTCCGAGTGCCACTTGTAGTATGTTTATGTCATTAGTATGGTCCACTGTGCTCTAGGTTATGTGGTATATATATTGACAACCCTATTGTTTTTGTATTGTGCACTTTGGGCGCATGTCAAATACTCCTTTACATTACATTCAAGGATTCCCAACGTGACTCACCGGACCAACGAGGTCTGACACGTGGCTGACGGTGGTTCCGGAGGCAGCCCCAAGGTAAAGCACCTTGGAGCCCGGCTTCATGTGGATGTGCTCTATGCCGCCAACGATGGCGGCAGCCAGCTTGGATCGGAAAGGGTTCCACGCTCTGTACTCTGTCTTGGTGTCCCCGTCCTGTCGGCATACGGTGACAGATACATCACTCTGTGGGTGTCGGTATCTCAAAGACTTGGCTAAAAATATCATTAGGAGTTCTATGCTAAAAACAAGCTTTTTTTGGGGGGTGGGGAATTGGGGGGCATCTACTTCCATGGGTATAGTTCTTTTTTTTTTGTGGGGGGTGGGGGGGACAAATCTACTTCCATGGGTATAGTTCTATACATCACTCTGTAGGCGTCACTATCTCAAGCCTTGGCTAAAAGTATCAGTAGTTCTATGCTAAAAACAAAGTTACATCACCAGGAATCAGGGTTTGTCAGAAACAAATTTAACAAACAACGAGGATCTAAAGGGCAGGACTGAAAGTGCATACAGATGTTGAGTGAACAAAGTCAGCTCTTCTTCCACTAGTTCCAGGCCAGAATTTTTTTTTTTTAAGTTTAAAAGATCCAAGCCAAACTTAAACCTACATTCATCCTCAGTCACATTCCTACATCAACAAACAAGGAAGTTAATTAGCACTCAAAAGCCGTCACACAAACACAACGGCAAAGACCTGGGTCACCTATGGTTACTCACCTGGCATACGAGTAAATACAAGGTAAATAAACTCCACCACAGGTACATCCTCACCTTACTAAATTTGAAAACAGATCTGCTCACCACCTACTGATGCCCAGAGGTCACTAGCAGTAGTGTGACCTCCGTTTCTGACATCAACAATAAAAAAAAAATCTCACTGCTTTTTTTCCTTTTCAATGGAAATACTCCCCCCCCCCCCCCCCCCCTTCTTTTACTGGACTTTAAGAAACAGAAAAAGGCCATTATTTTGAAAAAGTCTGCAAAGACTGAAATAGACCTTTAAAAGCTGATCTTTCTGCAAAAAAATTTCCAGACCCAAAAAAAGCCCTCTGACTCTAGATTGCAAAACTTTTCATGACGTTCAAAACTACAAACTCTGCAAGAGTCAAGTGGCAGCCACCCTTGTTGCCTCATGGTCACACCAAACAACACATCCTTCCTCCAAACTCTGCCGTAACTGGTTATGCCACTGAAGGGGCACTCCATATCTCTGCACCTCTATCAAAGTCACCCAGCTAAGTCTCCCGATGTCAGTGGGCCTCGCCTGTAAGGCAATGTCCACTTTTAGCCCCATCGGTTCACTATCCTCAGTGGGCCTCATCTGTAAGGCAATGTCCACTTTTAGCCCCATCGGTTCACGATCCTCAAATGGTTTGAGGATGCGTGTGTGTGTGTTGATCGAACATACCTCTGTGGAAATTCTCTTTTCTCCGTACACAGATTCACCGACCACCATGTTCTTGGTCACTATGGTGTCTTCCTTGCCCCTTGCAATGAACACTCCTGAAATCACAGCAAAGAGCGTGACGTGCACCTGCTCAACACTTAGCTAAAGCTACTCACACTGAAAGTGAAGCTGAAGTACGCAGCACAACCTTCAGTTTTACAAACCAAAAACAAGGACATATTTATATATTATACAGTAATAAGATAATGTGCTGCCTGTTTTAGTAACTGTTCAACTATTAAAACAACAAAAATCAGAGAAGCACACAGTAAACACTGTAAAGAAGCATACAGTAAACACTGGAGATTTTATTGTTTATAACTGTTTTCTGAGTCTGTCAATCAATTCCAAAAGAGTAACTCGTACTCATTAACTGATATTTCTCTCACTCAGTCACAAGGCATAGATGATACATGCTCTCTCTCTATTACACAGACACACAGTCTCTCTCTCCCTCTCTCCTACACACACACAATCTCTCTCTCTCTCACACACACTGCAACAGTCTATCAAATATACACACACACACACACAATCAGTCAATCTAATATACACAAAGAGTCTAACACTACAATAACACATGTACACACACAAACAAATCACACAACTACCCCCTCCCCTCACGTGACGATACAAATGAAAAGCTCACCTTCATATCTGTGAGGTTCCACAATGACTTTCCTTCCACCACCACCCCGACCTAAACAAAGAACAAAGAATGTTATTGTTGAACACTGTACAGGATAGTAAGTGTTTAATTAAAGGGATCACAAGCATTGCATAAGAGTGCTTACCCATGGTCATGATTCTGTGACCTCCAAACATACATTTTTAACAAACTGGACCAGAAATTAACTGAAATGCTGCTGTGTTTTTTTCATCTTCCATTCCTATCACTGTCACTAGAAGGCCTGTGATAGTTCTCTGCTTCAGTTCCATCAACTGTAGGTCTCCATCTCAGAAAGAATGCAATGTCTGTCATACATGTTCAGAAGCAGAACTGGTTGAGTTCCTCATCATCAATGGAGTCCCCATCTTGACTTACATTTCCTTTACACTTTAGCAACACGTTTTTTTGTTTAAGCAAAGTATTATTATTAAACTAAGCTGGACTGCTAACTTAAGACCAAGTGGCCTATTCACCTAGCACAGATTTAAGTAATTAATAATAATTAGTACATACAACAAATATATATGATCTAAAGACATCTTCCTTTATAAGCATCAGTGCCACTGCTACACTCTCATAATATATAATTGATTAATTCATTTAAACAGTCATGGTAATATTCATAATTCTTAATAAATATATTGTTTAGTCAAGCATAGCTGCAACGACTACGCAGGCTACTGAATTTTGCAATAATAAAATAGATCAACAGATTCAGTGTTTAGCTGGCTGATTAACTGAGCAATATTATCAATCAGAACATCTCTTCTGCCCTGTAAAATACTAAAAATGGTGTAAATTACTCTAATTCAGTTGTTACTTTAAAAAATATTATGCAAAATTTAACATTCACGTCTTCACTGGGAATAGGATAAGCATACACAATCTTGCCTTTCTTTGCTGTTTAGAAAAGAAAAATATATATATAGTATGCGTGATTTTCTTTTATTATTTTAAAGAAGAAAATGAAAAAAGTAGTGACATTCTTAACACTGCAAACACTGAAACAGTGCAGTGAAGGGACAAAAAACACAATATATACGTCACTCTACATACCACCTCCACGGCCTCGAGGTCCTCCACGGCCTCGAGGTCCTCCACGCCCCCCAAATCCCCTGCCTCGGTCTCCGCCACCTCCACGCCCCCCAAATCCTCCTCTTCCTCCTCTGTCTCCGCCACCACCACGGCCTCCAAACCCTCCACCACGGCCTCCAAACCCACCGCGACCACCTCTACCACCAGGTGAAAATCCTGTGAAAAAAGAAAACAACAAAATCAATCCCAAGATCACATTATACACGTCACATGTTACTGTTAGTGTTAAGGCTCCTGCAGTCCATGTTACATGTAAGATTTTGGTGGATTATGGAAACACCAAAATAAGGAAGCAAAAAAGCATGTGCTAAACATGTCAGACTCAGTCTTCAGAATGTTGAAGCTGTACACTATACAGAGGATGGAAGGTACTACTAGTACCACTACTGCACTAGTGCTGTGTTAGCTAACACCAACCTCCCTTCCCTGTCTAGAGACTAGAAGACACACACACACACACAACTGTGAGTGAGTGTGACAGTAACTGACACACTATAATTTTGTTGTTTTCGCTATGTGGAGTTGTTCTTTTCGTATTGGGGAAAACAAACGAAGTAACACTAACAGTAACACTAACTAACACTAACAGTAACACTACAGCCGGTACCGATTGCTGATTTCCCCCCTGGTAAACAGTGGTATTACTATTACTATTAGATGCTGATTTCAACAGGTAAAATACCAGAAATTACCAGTTAATGCAAACCCTTTATGTATGTTTCCACCGTACAAATCCAGCTCTTCCCGAGGAAGCGACTTAGACACGAAACTCCCGCTCTCGTGACCAAAAACCAGTTCTTGCTGGTCACGGCAATGCACAGAAATAAATGGTAATACCAGGCATACCTGATTTAGTGATTACTTGCACCCCAAGTGTCAGCTGCAGTGTGTCTTCGGAATGTTGCTTTCAGGTATGTACAAAACGACCGACTGTATGTGGTGCCGTGTGTGGACAGTCATACTCTAGTCTCGTACTGTGGCTGTCACAGTCTAGCCCTGGGCATGGATCACGTTTTCCGTGACGCCATCATTGTTTATAAAAGTAAATCAATGCTTAAATAACGCTATCTGTACACTCTAAATTCAATGAAACGTGTAATACATATACGAAATACTCCAGGTATAACACACTTACCAGGTCGTCCCATTTGTATCGTTAATTTGAGTTATTTTCCGCCGTCGTAGAGCCCACGTGTTTTCTGTTCAAAGCATTGGTAGCGTAATGCCGCACTTCCGCTTTAAGTGATTTACCTCCCTTGGAAACAGACCAGAAGAGAAAAAGCGGAAAAAAAAGTCGCACCTCACTTTCTTTTTACGGAAATAATAAACAGAGGAATAAACCTACAACAAAACTTCAACATGGGCGATTTTATGCATTTAGACTAATCGAATTACGAGTGAATCAATGATCTTTTAACCAGTTTCTAACCAAATCACCAGCTAAAATGAGTAGACCAAAACCAAAAATTAGCTTTTAAATATGATACACACCCAACCTCACTGCAGTCAGTTCCTCGGTGATCCAGGTGTGTACCTTATTATGTATAATTAAATCTAGAATAGTCCCTACAGCCTGATTCTCCAAAGTAGTTAATACACTGCACTTTTTCCCCTGTCTAAAAAAATTCTGTTGTACTTTCTCATACCACTTACCAGGGATGTAGTTTTTTTTGTTTTGTTTTGTTTTTTAAGCATACCTGCTTACCTGTTACCTCATAAATAAAGGATTTTATCTTATCTATAAAAAAAAAAGGAATGTCTCTGTTCTGTGCCTGTGCAAACTTCACCTGTGACATCACTGTACATGTATGCATAGACTTTTATTTGCTTGACATGATACATTTTCGGTACTTCCTTTCACTCATCAAGATGGAAAAAGCATTACTTCCTTAAAATGTTGACATCTTTTTCCACATATAAAATTATGTTCATTTGAACAGGTGAATGCACTTAATATTGCAAAATGTCACTGATAGCCACGTCACACACACGCACGCACACACACACACACACACACAATCTGGTATGGATACATGTATGTTTTAATATGTCATACACTGAAAAGAAAAAATATATACACACACCATAATCAACAATATATTTTTACCAAATTAACCCTTCCTCTGCAAAACAAAACCAAAAAAAAACCAGCGAAAAACAACACGCACACACACACTTTTTTTATTTTATGGTGTTGGCGCAATTTTGTTTAAAGACTAGCCCAAAAGATAGTCAAGACTAGCCCAATAGATAGCATAAGCTAAACAGAAGCATTGATCATGTTCCTTAGATTTTCACCATGGTGGCCGACTCAGTGACTGGGAATTAAAAATTAATTATCTACCTATCTATCCTCATAAGTCCTATATATATCTATGTAATTTTCATGAAATATCAAAAACCACATCCTTTCAGCCAACAGGAAACAGTACTTTGTCAAGGATCCACACCCTCAACACGAAAAGGAAAGGGTTAAAATGTGTAAATAAATCAGCAAAGAAGAACACCTCTTTTCAGACCCTGATAAAAATGAAGCCAGGTGGTTAAAAAAGAGAAATGGGTGGTCCTCTGTAATGGGTTAATTAGCATGGCAATATGAAGGTATGAAATGGAAATTGCCTTCTTTTCTTTTTCTTTTCTTTTTTAATGTCTAGTCAACCATGATGGTTATAAATACAGGCAAAACACATTCTACAAAAACACACAAAAAATTTGATATATATTATATACACATTTTGGGGGGGATATATATTATATACACATACATATATGTTGATACTAGCACATCATATTAAAACACAACAATAAATAAAAATATATCTGTGTTAAAACTAGCACATTCTATCACAACAATATAAAGTAATACAATTTAAAACAAGCAACCCTTCATCATTTAACTCTTTCATTACTGTGGGCCGCTTTAGCAGGGCAGCTGATCTTTTGTCATGACGAGCAGACTTTTGTCGCAACAAAAGATGCGTTTTATCATGACAAACGTGTGTTTGTTGCGACAAAAATGAATCTTGTGGCAGCTCCCGCCAACGACACAGACTGAGAGGGAAAGGGTGTGGCCTGCTAAAGCGGCTGTCAGGACTCAAGGATAGTAATGGTCAGCAGATGTACAGTAACGAAAGAGTTGAACAAGAGACCTAAAGAGTGGGTCAAATGAAAACATTCAAAATGTAACAAAAGTTCACAACTTTCCAAAACTGTTGAGTTCTTCACATTTACAATCAAAGACGCAATCCAAAGATACGTACTCAAACAACATCCTCAATGACCAAGCTGTAAAATGCTGCTCCCTTTCTTCAATCAAATCAGAACAAAAAAAGTAAAATATGTTCTGTAGTAAGTTAAAGTAACTCATCACATGGGATGTATACACTGATATAGGTGACTCCCTCCTCTTCAATAAAAAGGAGTCTTATACGAGACTGACTAATGTGTAAAAAGAATGTCATTAAAAAAATCTGAAACAAGAATGACTGCTAGTGTTCTAAAACAAGATCCAAACGCATCAAAGCTTCGAAAGAACATGATATATTAAGACGAAACACAACATGCACATTTTCAAGGTAATCCCCTTTATAAAGTTACATAACGATACTTCACAATAGATCATTTCCAGAAATAACAGGCGAAGATAATTTGACAGTGTTTTCTTGCTCCGGGAGAGTGAAGTCCCCTAAATAGAGGTGGCAGCAGAGAAGAGCCGATCTGCGACACTTTGAGATCTTCAGGCATGGACCTATTATAATTTATACTAGACTACCAGCTGGGGGAACCTACTATCCGATCTGCACGTTCCCCGCAAGCAGTGAGTGTTTGATTGGCATTTCTGATGCCTTTTCTGCCTTTTGTTTACGTGTATCCATTATCTTTCCCACGTGCTCAATGTACCCCCAACAAAAGCGTGCCTACTCTGCGCTACACCAGCAGGCATGGACCTAGATATACAGATCCATGCCCGAAGGCTCTTACTGAGTGCAGTCCCCTGGATTTCCGAACATCGTCTATTAAACAGAGAAAAATGAGATGTAGAACTAAGATGCTTATCTGCTTTTGGTTAAGCTACGTTTTTTTCGCATCATAAATGTAGTAAGTAAACATGAAAACACAGTCTTAGTTCTAAATCTAATTTTTCACTATTTAACTGTTGTCATTTTGTAGCTTGATAAGGTGGATTACCCTGAAAATTTGCCTGTTGTGTTTTGTCCTAATAACGTGTTCTTTTGAACTGTTTATGTGTTTGGATCCTAACATGTAGTCACGAGAGAACTTTTTCTTCTGTCAGCATAATGGAATATATCGGTTACATACCAGTTCTAGGCCAAGTTTTCTTTAGCACATTCCAAGCCTCACTTTCTTGTGTCGTCCTCTTTGCATGAGGGACGTCATAAACCAATGCTCAGAGTTTGCCTTTCAAGCTCTCTAGCAGTAACAACTTCACAAAATAATTCAAATGGATAAAAAACAAAAATGAAACGAACAAAAAACCACACATCAGGTACTGCATGTGAGAGGGCAAAAATTATGATGCCATACCTGTCAACCCATACAGTTTACCAGGATACAATACTCTCTTTTTTCTCATTATTTTGGTGGCTTCATAGTTCAGGAGCTGTATGAGAGTTGAGGTGGCCGTCTTGGGCTGTCTGTCCTAATGAGCCTTCTGGTTTCCGTGGACGTAAAGCTATATTGAATCATGCTTCGGCATTGGTCACAGCTTGTCCCTAATATGTCAACTGACATCTGAGGACATTAAGCATCACTTCATCATCATCATTATTTTGGCGGGATATGGCCATATTGGAAAATGGATACAGGAAAACAATTTTCATGAGATTTTGTTGTTGTTTTAAACTGAGCAGAAATATTTCTTAAAAACCTTTGAACAAGCAGCCGACACACGCCATCGCCAAATGCATGCTGACTGGCCTAGCGCAATATAGCCTATTATAGGCTAAGAAATCTTGCCAGAAATGAAATTTGAAGTCGTGCCTGTGTATTTTACACAACATTGCTTCTTCCTTCCACTGCCACACACGCCAGTTGGAATTCAAAATGCTGCTGCCAACAGTGAAAAAACAAAAGACTCCGGCCTGCATAAGGGAAACACAGGTTCACAAACTCTGGACTAAGGTTTACTCCCAAAAGGGGTTGACAGCTATGCAATGCCATTGCCACACCACAACTGCAAAATCCATAAGTAAGTAAGTTGGTGTTTTATGCCCAGTCAACTGGTACGGTTATAACAGGCCAATCAAAATCCATGAAGTATACAACAATAACAGTGGTCATTTCTATAGCGCCATATCTCACCGACAAGGGTGAGCTTCTACATTAAAACCTCAAAAATAATAAATTATTATAATAATTATAATTAATATATAATGATCTAACACACATTTACATCTGCACCAGTGTTGTCCAAAAATGCTGGATGTTCAAATGGAAAACGGTAAGAAGAAAAGTCTTCAAAACAGCTTTGTCCAAAAGTTAAAGTTATGAACATTGAAATGAGTCTTCAAAACAACCCAAAGACCAAAATATTAAATAGCTTGTATGTATTGTGTCCTTCACAGATGACACATTTTCTATGCATAAAAATGGCAGCACAAAATCAATCACAAACAGTAAAAATTTGTGGTCAACCCAGGACTGTGACAATAGAACAATATTTTGTCCATAATGAGCCACAAAACAATACAGTCCTAATATGAACAGCAAGGCTAAATGGAAGTGTCACAGACACTAAAAGGATGTTGTCAAACTGTTACGGCACTCAAAATGAGTGAACAATCACAGACAAAACCCAGAATGTAAAAAAAGGACATAAAAACATGTCATTGTTGATTTTACATACTGATGTTTGTAATTTTCAAGGATCTGGAAAATGCATTTTGTCAGCATTTTTCAAAAATAATTTATTTTCCTGTTCAACATTAACAATGAGGGCACTGCTTTGAAAATGACTGTAATTTCACAAATAATAGCATTTTTCTGAGTTATGCTGTGCAGTTTCTTCCTCAAATATTTTCATGGAAAATGGCAACTTAAACAATTTTATTTTACAAACATTATACAACTATTAAAAAAAGGATTCTAAGAAATATCGACTTACACAGTCTATTATTCCAGTCTTTCATTTGAGTTTTCCATGAGGCTTCAATGGTAATGACTGCAGCCATTTTTCCATTTACTTAATTTTTAATGCAGATCGTCACTTGTCTGAGACTAAAGTAACTTGTGCACCAAGATTAACACAGAATTTCTCGAGGAAGATTTTCCACTAACATTTCTGCATATATTTAAATACCATTTTGAGTTTCTGACAAAAACAACAACAGAATTTGCCATCAGCAAAAAATCTAGACCAAAAATGTCTCAAAATCATCAAAAGCCAACTTCTACATGTTTTCTGTGTGGACAATGAATAGGACTCTCTTGCATTAAACACACAACACTATAACTGTTCAGTAATGTGTCACAGATGCATATCACATATTATTCTAAATTATTAAAAGTATATATTCGACTCAGCACAGTACTTGTTCAATGATAGTTCAGGAGCTGTGTGAGAGTCGAGATGGACATCTTGGGCTGTCCGTCCTAATAAGCCTTCTGGTTTCCATGGACGTAAAGATTTATTGAACCATGCTTCGGCATTGGTCACAACTTGTCCCTAATATGTCAACCGACATCTGAGGACATTAAGCATCAACTCATCATCATCTACTTGTTCAAGTATTGAATCATTACACATTACTTGTTCAAGTATTAAACACATTACACAACTGTGTCAAACAGTGCTGGGTATCACAGATGACTCAACCCCTTTTTGGAAAGGGAGTGCAGGGGTGGGGGCAGGGGGAGCTGCCTCAAATGAACATGCTGCAACTCAACTTAATTGGGCCCAGCACACTAGCAGAAAACATCACAGATCATTCTTTTCAGTTTTTGGCTTATTGGACAGACTGGCAGATGGAATTTGGTCGGGGTGATATAATCCTCCATGGTAGGGGTGATATAATCCTCCATGTCAGATTTTGGCTTTTTTTAGTGGATGGATTGGTAGAATGAATTTGGTAGGGGTGATACACTCCTCCATGTCTGATTTAGGCTTTTTTAATGGATGGATTGGTAGATTAAATTTGGTAGGCATGATATACTCCTGCATGTCTGATTTAGGCTTTTTTAATGGACGGATTGGTAGAGTAAATCTAGTAGGGGTGATATACTCCTCCATGTCAGATTTTGGCTTTTTTAATGGACGGATTGGTAGAGTGAATTTGGTAGGGGTGATATACTCCTCCATGTCAGATTTTGGCTTTTTTAATGGATGGATTGATAGATTAAATTTGGCAGGGGTGATACAGTTTTCCATGTCAGATTTTGGTATTAATGAATGGATTGAAAGAGTGAATTTGGTAGGGGTGACAGTCCTTTTGGATTGCCTCAAGAGGTGACAGTCGTTCACACATGCCATCATCCTCACAGATTCAATGAGCTTGCTACAAAAAGTGAAAAGTGGAATGGGAAGCCCACACTAGAATGTGTCAATGGTTGACATCCGCCTTCAAAAACTCCTGTGGGTATGCTGCCCTGGACATGCTGGAATGAAGGAAAATGACCAAGCAGATAGACTGGTGGGCAATACAACTCTCACAAGTGTTGAGAAGCTTGAGACACTACCTGCATGTACAAAGCCAAGGACATCAAACCACTGATCACCTGGAGGAGAGAGGCATGGAAAGAGGAAGCACTAGACGTCCTTCCCTGAGTGAAAGGATGAAAGAGGGCCATCGTCAATCAGACAAATATTGGAACCATTTCAAAGGCAACCTTGGGGAAACTTCTGACAGGGTGGGCTTTTTCGAGTGCATAGATACCACCTAGAACTGAAATGATATAGTCTCAAGCTTTTCAGTGCAGCTGTTAAGACAAGACTGACACACAAAATTTATTCTTTCAAAACAGCAACAACAAATACAACCAACAATGAAACAACAATTCTTTTTTTCTTTCTTATTTTGTAAGCAGACAAAGAAAGAAACAAAAATTAAATGTAAATGGGTGCAGCTTCCTTAATTAAATACTCGAAACAAGAATTAAATAATAAACATGTCCAAACAAAATAAACACCTGAAATCAGATGGAATATACCAGTTCATGCAAAATAAACACCCATAATTAAACGGAATTTAAACAAAATATATGTGAAAAAGAAGTCAAAAACCAGTATCACAGTTCACTGTTATTGTTTCTTAGCATCAAAGACTGCGTAACACCAACTCCTCACAGTACCCTGGCAAACCAGCCTCAATTTCCCATGGGGTCACTTTCGCCCCTTCTCCAACTCGTAGTTTCTCTGACAGTTTCGCCCCTTCTCCAACTCGTAGTTTCTCTGACAGTTTTGCCCCTTCTCCAACTCGTAGTTTCTCTGACAGTTTCGCCCTTCTCCAACTCGTAGTTTCTCTGACAGTTTCGCCCCTTCTCCAACTCGTAGTTTCTCTGACAGTTTCGCCCCTTCTCCAACTCGTAGTTTCTCTGACAGTTTCGCCCTTCTCCAACTCGTAGTTTCTCTGACAGTTTCGCCCCTTCTCCAACTCGTAGTTTCTCTGACAGTTTCGCCCCTTCTCCAACTAGTAGTTTCTCTGACAGTTTCGCCCTTCTCCAACTCGTAGTTTCTCTGACAGTTTCGCCCTTCTCCAACTCGTAGTTTCTCTGACAGTTTCGCCCCTTCTCCAACTAGTAGTTTCTCTGACAGGAATAATAATAATAAAAGTATTTTTAAAGTGCAAAATCTTGTCCCTAGAGACTATCCTAAGCACACACACACACACACACACACACACACACACCCACACCCACACACACACACAGGCACCTGCACACACAAACATTCCAACCATACAAAGCTAAAAAACAGACACAGCTCAAAATGGGCAGCAAATGCCCAGAAGACCTGGAATGGATGAAGACATCAGCACGGAACAGAAAACCTGGCAGGTCTACAATTTTTTGGGGAAAAAAGTTTTTAGATGAGATTTGAATGAGTCGTTTCTGTCGGAGAGGAAGGGGAAGGTCATTTCACGCAGATGGACCAAAAACACAATATGTGCGGGAACCAACAGTGCAGAGTCTGCTGTGAGGCATCTGGAGGCTGAGAATATCAGAAGCGGAACGGAGAGTACAGGAGGTATGTGCAAAGATGAAGACAGTCACAAACAAGAATACTAAACTGAGCCTTTTTCCCCCTTTTTTTCTTTCTTTCCAGCTTGAAATCCTTAATTCAAGCATACAAAATACATCAATACAAAATATCTGTGTGTGATCAGCCATCAGATTCCAGAATATCAGTTTTGACAGAAATTCACAAGCGTGTTGCCATGTAACTGCCCTAGAACGTATTCAGATACAGTGTTGTACATTCCTTTCTTCTCCGGAATAGCTCCTGCCACTCCTCAATTGATGGAATTCCATCTGCTAATGACAAAATTTGATGTACGTGTGATGAGAGGGTTACCTTCCATTTTCAGCGCTCTTTATAACTGATCAAAATCTGGGTCTTGCATTGTGGGATCTTTGCCATCAGGTCGTGACTTCTTCAGGTAAGTGCGTCTGAAACACAGGAGAAGATTGCAGAGTTACACACCCATCATAAACACCAAAACTGAAATGCACCGATAAAACTTTCATGAAAAACGCAAACCCCTTCCCTGTATTACATTCAACCAACTGATTTTTTTGGCCAGGCATACAGACGCATCTGTACAATAACCATTTTAAAACTGTTTTCCCCCCATCTGACATGCGAGTATGTGTGTGTGTTTGTGTGCATGCGTGTTGCCTGTGTGCATGTGTGCGTGCGTGCATCTGTGCACGGGTGTGTGGGTGCAGCTGACAATATGGTAGTGTCAACATGGAGGTGCAGCTGACAATAAGGTAACGTCAACACTGAGGTGCAGCCGACAATATGGTAGTGTCAACACAGAGGTGCAGCCGACAATATGGTTGTGTCAACATTGAGTTGCAGCCGACAATATGGTAGTGTCAACACTGAGGTGCAGCCGACAACATGGTAGTGTCAACACTGAGGTGCAGCCAACAAGGTATTGCCGACATCAAGGTGCAGCTGACAAGGTGTTGCCAACATCAAGGTGCATCTGACAAGGTGTTGCCAACATCAAGGTGCATCTGACAAGGTGTTGCCAATAGCCAATATCAAGGTGCATCTGACATGGTGTTGCCAATATCAAGGTGCATCTGACAAGGTGTTGCCAATAGCCAATATCAAGGTGCATCTGACAAGGTGTTGCCACACCAAGGTGCATCTGACAAGGTGCTGCCAACATCAAGATGCAACCGACAGCACAAGGTGCAGCATTCAAGGTGCATATATATTAAAGTGTTGCCAACATCAAGGTGCAGCTGACAGAAAGGTGCTGCCAACATCAAGGTGCAGCTAAAATGGTGTTGCCGACATCAAGGTGCATCTGACAAGGTGTTGCCAACATCAAGGGGCATCTGACAAGGTGTTGCCAACATCAAGGTACAGCTGACAAGGTGTTGCCAACATCAAGGTGTGGCTGACAGAAAGGTGTTGCCAACATCCAGGTGGACCTGACAAGGTGTTGCCAACATCAATGTGCATCTGACAAGGTGTTGCCAACATCAAGTAGGTAGGACCAGCCTCTCTTTAGCGCTGGGTAACATGGTTGTCGCGAGGCAAATATTGCTCATTTTCAACTTGTCATATTTGCCTAGTCTGTGCAGTTTGTCAATAAAAACTACTGTCACTCAAAAAACGATATTTTTACGACCTGTTGATGCCATTATTTTGTGCATGAATGATGTATTGTGAGTTTGGAAGAAGTTTTAATGAACACACCAAGCGGTCGGAAACCGAGCGTAGTTCTGACGTCGAAAGTCAGATGAGCGAGGTCGGAAAACGGCTGCGTTCGGTAAACCGTTGGGAACATGTACAAGAAAAACGTACAGACATGAAGTTATACTTTTTAGAAAGAGGAATTCCCGTAGATTTATCCATTATAAAATTCGTTAAAATTCTTCGTTTTCAACTTCAGCAAAAATTGAGTTGAAAAATACGTTCATTTTTACCTTAAATTTACACCAAGAAAGTTTGAATGCACCATACTGAATTTGGTATCACTGGAAAGACGAATTTTCACTCTTTAAAACGGTGTATCGTTTGGTCCGGAAGTGAGTTCTTGTAAAAGTTCCCATGCAATGGAAATTGGAGACCCCATAGATTTTGTTGTCTGTTCGAGTTGCGCGATCGCTGAAGTCTGCGACTATGTGAGCGGCGCAAAAGATGCTCACCCTGGAGGAAGTGGAAAGAAACTGTGGTCAGTTTTTTATTTTAGCGATAACTAAGTGAGTTTCCAACACAACCATAACTGTATTTCTGTGCTGTTTACATCTCTTTGAGTGCAACTGAAGCAAATTCGTTGTGGTCTGGTCGTAGTTTAAACAACATTACAGAGTTATCTTCTCATTAGTTCCTCCGAAATGCAAACTGCTATAAAAGTAGTAATTTCTTTCCCCGTAAATCCAAATTGACAAAAACGTGATTTATGGTGCATGTTCTCAACAGTTATTTTTTTAAAAGGAAATTTAGCAAGTGAATGATTTATTAAAAAAAAAATTGGTGTTCTTGTCAAGGACAATAACTCTTATTTAGCTAGCAGACGATGCAGTCACGACCCATATGTTTCTTTTACAGTAGATCTGCTCATCTAGACAAAACGAAATAAAAGCGAGCCACCAGCCAAAATTAATGTTATATTGAGAGTTTGGAATTATATTTGCTTCTGAAGAATTTATTTCTTGTTTTTCCCCTTCTTTCTCTTCCACTTTTGTGCACATGGAAGACCTGGCACACTGGCTAAAAAATTACATGATTCTTTCAATCTTTGCATATATTAATAATAATAATAATAAGGGGGTGGGGGTGGGGTAAAAAAAGAAAAGAGAAGAGTAATAATGACAAGTTTTTTTAAAACATTTTGCAAGCATGATTGACAAAACAAGACTATGGTAACAAGACAGAAGTAACTAAGTCAGTAAGAAAGATTGAACAAGAAACAAAATGAAAGAAATAATCACACACACACACACACACACACACACACACACACACACACACACACACACACACACACACACTTGAAGAGCCACATCAAATGTGGGGGTGGTAGGGGGTGGGGAAAATAAAATACTCAGAGCAACGTTAAATAAATCTTTGAGCATGTAATTTTTTTAATGTCGTTGATGTGGGACTCCAATTTTTGTTAGTTTACTTTTTCTTAATAATCCAGGTCTTTTATCTAAACTAAAGTAGGGAAGTTTTTTGTTTTTAAGTATTGTCAAATAATGGCGAGAGTGACTCCAGTCGGGTTTTTGCTTCTGGGATTGTTTCAATAGCTGAGACTGTCAGTAGTAGTCAGATACCTGAAATTTTTTCCTATCTGCTTCCTTCTGTTTGTACCTTTCTGATTTATTTATTTCTCAAGTTATTACTGCATGATTCACACAAAGTCAAGTAAGTGTTATTTACAACTAAACTTCAGAATTTGATGATTTAATTGGTGAGTATGAAGTGTATTTAATTGGTGAGTATTAAGTGTTAGTGTGCTGTATATGTTGAAATAAATCTTTTTTACCTGTTTGTTTATATATTTCTTTGTTAATGATTTCAGAGGATGATCAGTTTCATCATCTTGAGGAGAGAATTGGTCCTAGAAAGTGAGGCAGGCCTCAACATCTACCACGAGGCAACACTTGGACTGCAGTTTTTAACTTCTTTTCCTCATTCAAACAAGTCTATATATATATCTAAAATTTGCCTAAATTTCCATATGCTGTGCATTTCCCTTCTCTGATTAATGCTGAATCTGCAGATACCAGAACCATGGCTGTATCTCTTTCCATTGCAGAGTTTGATTTGCTTTGATGCTATTACCATCAAAGATTTGCAGTATATTTGCACCCTTTTTCTCATGGAAACTTGCCTCTGTAGGTAAAATTTAGCTTGCACTTTTTTAGACTTGTGAATTTGTATTGTCTAATTAATGCTGAATCAGTTGATACCAGAATTATGGTTGTACATCTTTCCATTCCCATGTTATGTTTGATCTTGTCATGGTACTGTCAAAGATTGGCGACTGGACAATGTCAAAATTAGTGATTTTTCCATTTTTGGCACTCTGCATCTCCAAAATTTGAGTAAGGATGACTACTGAAAAAATTGCGTTTAGTCTATGTTGTGCAGACACTGTGTAAAACAAGCTGGGTGGATGTGTGACCAATACTTTTTATGCTAGAGCCATACAAAAATGGCATTTTGTAAAATGCGCCTAAAACACCTAAAATGATGACTATTTGAAGGGTGATATTTCAAAAGATATTATAGATAAATTAATGAAATTTGGTTTGTGTACTTGCCTTGTGACCCTCTTTAATATCACATATTAATGGATTACATTGCTTGCTTTTCAAAATTTGGCTGGACCTACCTACATCAAGGAGCAGCTGACAACAAGGTTTTGCTAATATCAAGGTGCAGCTGACATTAAGGTGTTGCCAACATCAAGGTGCATCTGACAAGGTGTTGCCAACATCAAGGTGCATCTGACATTTAGGTGTTGCCAACATCAAGATGCAACTAACAGAAAGTGTTGCCAACATCAAGGTGCGGCTGACAAGAAGGCATTGCAACAAGGTGCAACTGACAACAAAGTGCAACTGACAGTACTGACAGGGTGCAACTGACAATGAAGTTGATGTTGACTGCTTTATATGGTTGACAAAGAACTATGGTGCATAACAAACTGCTGGTGACAATGAGGTACAGCTGACAATGAGGTGCAACTGACAATGAGGTGCAACTGACAGTGAGGTGCAACTGACAGTGAGGTGCAACTGACAGTGAGGTGCAGCTGACACTGAAGTATGGTTCATAACAAGCTGCACATGACAGTGAGGCAATCTGACAATGAGGTGCAACTGACAGTGAGGTACAGCTGACAATGAGGTGCAACTGGCAGTGAGGTGCAGCTGACACTGAAGTATGGTTCATAACAAGCTGCACATGACAGTGAGGCAATCTGACAATGAGGTGCAACTGACAGTGAGGTACAGCTGACAATGAGGTGCAACTGGCAGTGAGGTGCAGCTGACACTGAAGTATGGTTCATAACAAGCTGCACATGACAGTGAGGCAATCTGACAATGAGGTACAGCTGACAATGAGGCACATCCGTCAATGAGGTACAGCTGACAATGAGGCACATCCGTCAATGAGGTACAGCTGACAATGAGGTGCAGCTGACAACGAAGTGAAGCTGATGAGGTAAAGCTGTGTGAAGGCTACTTACAAAAGCTGGTTGGTTCTCTGAAGATCAGCAATTTTGGCTTCCGTGGCCTCCATCCACTCTTTGTACTTCTCTCCCCACGACGTCTTCAGCTGAGAGTGAAAACAGCCAGACAGATTAGCCATGAACAGCAACAGTAGAACATCAGATCAGAGTATGACATGAACAACATCAGATCAGAGTGTAACATGAACAACATCAGATGCCTCTGTATGCGAGTTACAAGCTGCATAAATCTCCATGCACATGGACTAGGTTCTAAGAGACTTTAAAGTAAAAGTCCAAGGTTTTTAAGCATGCAAAATGACCATCGAAATGATTGACAAATGAGTCACTAGTTTCAGATTTAATGAAATAAAAAATTTTTTATAAATTAAATTGGGTTTTTAATTGATTTTATTTTCTGTAGGCTGGCCGAGACTACAGTCTCGGGTTCTCCATTAGTCACGTGACTTTTCCGGAAGTGACGTCAGTCTGGGGAGTAAGTGCGGTTGCCATCTTAGATTCTTCAGTAAACTGTGTATGTGTGTGGTCAACAAAAAAGTGAACTATGCCAGCTTACTGTGTTGCCGCGAACTGTAACAATTCGCAGATGACCCCGGGTATAACAATGCACGAGCTCCCGCGCAATCGACCCACAGTGAGGCGAAAGTGGATTAAATTTATACAATTCAAATGAGCTGACTTTCTTGCTGCACCGCATCATGCCAATTTGTGTAGTGAGCACTTCAGTAAGTGCGATTTCGCAAACCCCATGGAATACCACATGGGTTTTGCTTCGAAGCTGACACAATGTTCTGGTACTCTTTCAAAATCCTGCCTGACAGGCTCAAACTGATACGGCTGTATCCTTGTGGGTCTCTTGGGCAAAGTGTCAGTTTCGTCTTCGGAGCTCAAGTTGGCCATTTTGCAGCGACTCTCCAGAGTGATGTAGTAGGCATATATGGTCATGTGATTTGGGTATCATGGCAACGCTTTCGGTACGACAGAAATTGCCTTTTTTTGTGCATTTATAACCCTCAGATCACAGTTCTACCTACATCATCGTTCTCAGCGAGCTTTAACGGAAATCGTGTCAAAAATCACCCCTAACCTTGGACTTGTCCTTTAACTTACAGAAGTCTGAAAGAAGAATGACTGCTAGCGCTCTAAAATAAGATCCAAACACATGATAAATAAACACTCTTTTGAATCTTTCATGTGTTTGGATCTTTAACTTACAGCTTCTGTTTGATCTTCTAAACTTGAATTGGATAACAGACAATTTTCTTTTGGACTTTTCAAAATGAGAAATGTCTTAGTTTTTACTGGGAAATTTCCTTTGACTTTTTCAAATTGATGAGCTGTACCAGGAACTTTCACCTAACCAGTTGGTGGGATGGGGGCGGTGCGCAGGTGGTGGTGGTGGTGGTTGGGTGGTGGTGGTGGTGGTGAGGAGACAGGACTGGAAAGAGGCGGATTGGAAGCGTGGAGTTAAAATGTCATCAAGCGGTATGATGTGAACCTAGGCTGTGCTGTTTACACCCCTGTCTAGGCGGGCAGAGATTTCTGGCTCAAGCAAGAGGTCAGCTGTCCAGCTAAATAAAGCAAACGGGATGACGGTATCAAAAGAGGACACCAAAACTACTGCTCTGCTCCCAAAGAACCACATGCAGTGGCTTCAAGCAATTTAGAAGTACCCAAGAAACAACTGATGCTGGAGTAAAAAGAAGTCTGTCTCAGCAGCCCTGGACATGAAGCAATAATACTAACTAACCAATTGTGTGAACTAAAGTTGCAGGAGTTGAAAAAGCACTTCCTTACCCACGTACAGTCATTTAAAATGATTAATGAAGGTGTGAGCTGCTTGGCCTAGGGATAAAGTGCCAGGATGGTAGGCAGAGGGATCTTGGTTCGATTCAGTTTTCGCTCTCTTTTCTCTTCAAACTGTTTGGGTTTGGGACACTAACTGCGACTTTGCCCCCTACAAAAAATTAATGAAACATTAGAATGGCTCATGCCACAGCCTTTTTCCCCCTACGATAATTAATGAAACATTAGAATGGCTCATGCCACAGCCTTTTTCCCTGACAATAATTAATGAAACATTAGAATGGCTCATGCCACAGCCTTTTCCCCCTACGATAATTAATGAAACATTAGAACGGCTCATGCCACAGCCTTTTCCCCCTACGATAATTAATGAAACATTAGAACGGCTCATGCCACAGCCTTTTTCCCCCTACGATAATTAATGAAACATTAGAACGGCTCATGCCACAGCCCATCTTAAGGCGGAATCATTCTGGTGCTGCCGCAGCCAGTGCAGTTAGGTAGTTAGGTATACTTCCCCATCTCCTTTTCCCCAACCTCCTGGGATCTTGGGCACCCATCCTACACGGCATCTCACTTCACTTGCCTTCATCTTCAGCTCTTCCTCCGTCTCGCACCATTTAGCCTCCTTGATGGACAGGTCGGTGACAAGGGCGCCCACTCTGGCCTGCAGCTCTCTGGTCTCTGCCATCAGTGCAACGTTTTCATTTTCCAGGGCCTCATTCCGCTGCCTCAGGAACTGCAACTCTTCTTCGTGACCGCAGTCCTGCAACACAGCTTTTTTTTTTTTTTAATTTACATTAATTATATTTTTTTAGTACTTCTTTGCCCCTTGCAGGAATTTTGGATCACCTTACCTGGGCAAAGCACAGCAGCCGCAAGAGCAGCGCTACCCATTCCTATCAGCGTGTGCAATATTTTCCTGTGTTCAGACAATCGTATGGCTGCCAGAGTTTGGGATTTTTAATGAGCACACTGATGTTGATGTGTGTGATTATACACGGGGCTGTGCAGACACTGCAAGAGAGTCCACACTGAAAGTTCATTGGCAGTCTGGGAGAAAAATCCCTTGCCGCACTGGGGACTTGAACCTGCGTCAGTAGTGCCCCTGCCTTTTTGGTATCACACTACCAACTGAGGCATCCTGCCCTATAATCACATACAGTAACCATTGTAAAGCACAGTACAGTCACTGCTGTAAAGCAGTCACCGAAGTACAGTCACCATTTTAAAGTACAGTCACCACTGCAAAGTACAGTCACCACTTCAAAGCACAGTCACCGCTGCCCAGTACAGTCATTGCTGTAAAAGTATTATTTTTCTTATTATCATTATTGATCTCTTTTATATAGCACTATTCTCCACTCTTGAGCAGACTCACTGCGCTCGCATGTGATTCTACATGAGTGAATAGCTTTTTATAGCACGTTTTTGAATATCCACCGAAGTGGTGTACTTACAGTGCTGGCATGGCTGGTGCCACATGAAACTGCTGCCATCTCAACGCGTTCTGTGTACACTATACAACCATGCACCATGTCACTTCATGCAAAGCCACAATGCATATGTAAGGTGTACATGTGTTTTAGCTGTAACCTGCAACCTGCACTTTTGGCAGAATGGGCGGGGTCTTTTACGTGCTACTGCGGTAACACGGGGTGGAATGGATACCAAAATAAGAGTCAGCACAGAAAGTTGATCCTGGAGAAGAAAATTGTCCAGCTGCTCCAGCAGGGATTTGAACCCACGATCTTTCGATCACGAGTCTGGCACTCTAACCACTGAGCTACACCCGCTCCCCAAAGTTGCCAAAGTATAGTCACCGCTGCAAAGTACAGTCACCATGGCAAATCAGTTACCATTGCACAGTACAGCCATCATTGTAAAGCAGTCACCAAAGCACAGTCATCACTGCAAAGTACAGTCACTACAGAAAAAGTCACCACCGCACAGTACAGCCAACGCAGTAGAGTCACCATAAAGTACAGTCACCAGTGCTAAGTACAGTCAACAATGCAAAGTACAGTCACAATAGCAAATCAGTCACCACTGCACAGTACAGTCATCACTATAAAGTAGTCACCAAAGCACAGTCACCACTGAAAAACAGTCACCATCACACAGTAGAGCCAACATGGTAAAGGAGAGTCACCGAAAAGTACAGTCACTAGTGCTAAGTACAGTCACCAATGCAAAGCACAGTCACCATTGAAAAGCACAGCCACCACTGCAAAGCACAGTTACCACAGTAAAGTACTGCCACTGCTACTAAACCAACCACAGTAAAGTAATCACTGCTGTAATCACTGCTGTAAAGCACAACCATTGCTGTCACTGTTGCTGAATATCTACCACTGGTGGGAGTTGCCACAAGTATCGTTTTTGTCCAGCTAACACCCTGACCCCACCCTGAATAATACCCAGAATCACCACAATTTTTTTTTTACCTTGAAGTCTTTCTTGACCTGCTCCAATTCAGCGGCAATTTTTTTCCTGAGTGCATCCATCTCCTCATCGCGACTTTTTTCTGCTGCCTGAAGCTTCTTTTCAAGCTCTGAGTTCTTCAGCTCCCCATGCGATTCCCTTATTAAAACAAAAAACAAAAAAACAAAACAGCAATAGTATAATGGAATGTGGGGTGGGGGTGGGGGTAGAGCAAAGAGCACAGAGATTGGCTCTCAAAATCGTCATGAAGAAGGAAACTGATTTCCTACCATTAGAGTACAAATTTGAGACTTTTGGCTGGCAGCCATTAAACTGATTTAACATCGAGTTGTCTCGAAAGTGGTACTGGCAGGGGACCAAAATCCAGAGAGGTGGGAGAAGCAAGAGAGTATATTATATACCTAATGCTACGCTGTCACCACCAAAATGACTCCTGCATTAAGATCAGTGGATCAGTAGGAAGAAATTGTGTTACAGTAAAGAAAACACCCCTGAACTGCATCCCCTTCATCTGTTGACAATTCCTGTGCCTTACGCATAGTGACAACAAGTAGCAAATCTTCAACAGACCAGGAAAATGAAAACCTGCTCCTTCTTCCAACACCTAGTCACCTACCCACTACCCACTGCTATTCTTCGAATAAATAAAAACAGAGTCAAGAGAGAGAGACAGAAAAGTGGAGAGAGAAAGACAGAGAGATGGAGAGGTGGAGATAGAGAAAAGGGTCTAATCTGTGAGTTGGAGACACCATTTCAATCTTGCAAAAAACCCACCTTCGGCCAAATGGTGCACCAACTTCTAAAACTTCCCGCTCTCTTTTCAAGATGGTTGTGTTCTTTGCCTTGCGGAGTTCATCCAAGCGTCTCTTCAAGCTTGCCACTTCATTTTCTAACTGCACACACACACACACACACACACACACACACACACACACACACACACACACACACACACACACACTTATTTTCCACACAGGGAGACAGGCAGGCAGGCAGGGACAGACAGACATGAGACAGAGCACAACTAGCTTTAATGGTAAACTGTCACTGTCACAACCTCTCACTTCACTGGGAATCACTTTAGTGCTTGTTATTTCTCATACAAATAAATCACTCAGTGGGATGCCACCTGGTTTTACCTTGACAGGGAATCACTTCAGTGGACGTCACTTTTCAGTAGCTCTACTGTTCTAGTGCAAATAAATCACCAAATGGGCTGCCACCAAAAACCAAGTATGATTTTTCTGTCAGTTCTTAAACTAAAGAGGAACCAAACCCAAAGCCTTCAGTTTGGCCAGAAAATAAGTTAGTTGGTTAATCAAAACCCAAAGTCTTTAGTTTTTTTGGCCAGAAAATAAGTTGGTTAATCAAAACCCAAAGTCATTAGTTTTTTGCCCCAAAAATAAGTTGGTTAATCAAAACCCAAAGTCTTTAGTTTTTTGCCCAAAAAATAAGTTGGTTAATCAAAACCCAAAGTCTTTAGTTTTTCTGGCCAGAAAATAAGTTGGTTAATCAAAACCCAAAGTCTTTAGTTTTTTGGCCTGAAAATAAGTTGGTTAATCAAAACCCAAAGTCATTAGTTTTTTGCCCAAAAAATAAGTTGGTTAATCAAAACCCAAAGTCTTTAGTTTTTCTGGCCAGAAAATAAGTTGGTTAATCAAAACCCAAAGTCTTTAGTTTTTCTGGCCAGAAAATAAGTTGGTTAATCAAAACCCAAAGTCTTTAGTTTTTTGGCCTGAAAATAAGTTGGTTAATCTATCAATATTATTCACGTTTCATAAAACGTAAAAGAAGTTTTTTCTTTGTTTGGAATCTGAGCTCCTCCAGGCACAATTCTGTACAGCCTCTGTACCTTTTGGTGAGTTTATGTACTTTGTACAAAAATTGTTTACATGCATGTCAGGTGAGAATTACTGTAGGTGACTCAGGTCTTTGTTGTTGTGCTTGTAAATAATAATGGATACTTAAGAGATACTTAACCTGCACAGGCCCTAAGCGCTCAGTCACACGTTCTTTAAATGCACATATTTTCAAAATTGATCGCATACAACACGAACACACACACACACACGCATGCACACACACACACACACACACACACACACACACACACACACAGAATATGACATCTTGTATGATGTCTTTCAAGCCCTAATTAACTCCCTTGTGTGTTGATTCATCTGGGCACAGCCATGTTGGTATGCTCTCACTCTCAGTCTAAATTCTCATGTATAAAATTTCACTCACTCATTCATGCCTATATGTATATAAATGATGCTTGTAATTTTATATTTACTTATCAGTAGCTTAGCAAGGACTAGTTGTTGAACAGGTTTTTGACTGAACCTAAACTACAATCCTTGTAAAATAAAGTTTTCGAGTTTAAGTTAAAGTCTATTGTGGTTACCACAATACCAGTGAAGAGCTGTGAAAAGTTGGCTCAGTATGTATTTGATGCACACCTGCCAGACACGCCAGCCTGATTACGGCATCACAGATACAGACTGATGGGCACAAAATGGCAGTACTAATACACCATCGTGTTTGTATAACTTTTAAACTTAAATTTTTAACAAACTTGATGAGAAATAAACTGAAAATTTTGTCTATTCAAAACAATCATTAAAAAAAATATGTTACAGTCCATGGTGCTCCTTTGATTTAGTCAGACGAAATAGTAAATGATGCAATTTATCACTTACAAAAAAAAGAAGCAAAAACAAAAGCATTAATATTATTATTATAAAAAGGTTTGTAGCCAGATCCTGGTGCTGCCATAGTTCAGGAGCTGTGTGAGAGTCGAGGTGGCCAACCTGGGCTGTCCGTCCTAACGAACCTTCTCTGGCTTCTGGTTTCCGTGGACATAAAGCTATATTGAGCCATGCTTTGGCATTGGTCTCATCTTGTCCCTAATGTGTCAACTGACATCCGAGGACATTAAGCAACACTACCTACCTACCATCCCGGTGCACCGTGGTGCACTCTAAAATCCCAGGCAATTTTGCGAGTCATTGAAAACCGCTATTGTAGGTTCAACTACTGATAGTAAGAAGGGGAGGGACTTTCCAAATATGCCCAGTATGCCTCATTCTATCCGAACGTTATGTACAGACATGTCGAACTTAAAGACGTATGATTCTTGATTTCGCAGGTGTGCACAACATGCACTCATGAGCTATGTATGATAGTTGCGCACGTTAAAGATCTTGTGTCCGCATTTCAGTATGACAAGATCTTTAACGGCCTGATATGTTTTCTGTTATATAATAAAGTCGGAGGGGAAAAAAAAAGAGAAAAAAAGAGAGGTAAAAACAGCAACCAGTGTGAGCAGATGATCTACAAAATCAAGGTGACTCAATTCTCGATTTTTTTTTTAGACTCAAACCATGCGAGGACGAAAATTTTAAATTATGTGATGTGTGTTAAAAATCGAAGGCTCATTTCCCTAAACGCTCGGTATTCTGGACTTTTTAAAGGAGCAAGCTCAATAACTTCCTACTTACCGCCAGTATTCCTGCTACTTCTTTACTTGATAGAGTTTTGTTTGTTTCGCTCTTACAAGGGTCAAGGTCAATCGTCGACTGATATCTTTGTACCGAAATATTGTGGAAACAACTTGGACTACTTATTAGCAGAAGCAAAGTAACTAACTTGTTGTTTTTTTACGCCCGATCAAAGCCAGGACGGTTATATTAGGGCGAGTAGAAGCAAAGATCGTATTGGTAGAAGTGAGTAATGACCCACAAATTTTGATTTGATCACATAATCAAAATTAACAGTTGTGGACACAGACTGAACTAAAAAATAAATAAAAATAAATAAAAAATAAATTCACATTAATAATACTAACAAATTACAAAAACAATTATAATGATAATAACAATAACAAATCCCTTGATCAGTTAACTCATCCTTATCTTGGTGCATCTTTGAGTGCAGCCAATTAAGCTATGAAAAACAAATCATGTCAAGATGCCAGTTAGAGTAAAAAATACTAAAAAATAAAAATAAAAGACAAAAAAGAATGGCAGATAAATAACCAGACAAGCCAAAATGACATGCAGTAGCTGAACAATTGCTACACACAACCATAACTGTCTGTATATAAATTATATGGAAACAAAATGTCAAGACATAAAATCAGACAATACTTATGGGTGTGGGCATCAGATTAAGAGATCTATCTATACATAATGATCCCAAACCCCCAGTTACCTTTTCTGAGTCAGATTCTTTTTTTCTCTTGAATGCTGCTGCTCAAGACTCGCTTTTTCTCTGCCTCTTACCTAACACTTCTAAATTGTCTCCAGCTTGCCTGAAGTAAACCTATGGTGTGTGTGTGTTCATGCGTGTGTGTGCATGTGTGCGTGCATGCATGTGTGTGAGAGAGAGTGTGTGCATGCATGTGTGTGTGTGTGTGTGCATGCATGCCTGTGTGTGTGTGTGTGTGAGAGAGAGAATGTGTGTGTGTCTGTGTGTGTGTGTGCGTGTGTGTGTGTGTGTGTGTGTGTGTGAGCAAGAGAGTGTGTGTGTGTGTGTGTGAGAGAGAGAGACAGAGAGTGTGTGTGTGTGTGTGTGTGTGTGAGAGAGAGAGAGAGAGAGAGAGAGAGAGAGAGAGAGAGAGAGAGAGAGAGAGAGAGAGAGAGAGAGAGAGAGAGAGAGTGTGTGTGTACGTGTGTGTGTGCATGTGTGCGTGTATGTGTGCATGCGTGTTTGCATGCATGTGTGTGTGTGTGTGTGTGTGTGAGAGAGTGTGTGTGTGTGTGTGTGTGAGAGAGAGTGTGTGTGTGTGTGTGCGCGCAAGCATATGTGTGTGTGTGTGTGTGCATGTATCATTGTATGTGTGTGTCTATTTATACTATGAGGGGGAGGGGGGTGATGTTTGATGAAACATTCTGTGTATGTTAATATTGTGTGTTTTCATGTCACTTGTTCTAGTTTGATTATGGAATGCACATGCCTAGGCTCAGGAGAAAGGGCACTCTAAAACCCCACTATTCTATTAGAAAGGGTACTCTAGTCTAAGACCACCTTATTATTATTATCATTGTCATGCATCATATGCACGCTATGCTTAACGTTGAAAATGCTGGAGAATGTTGTAAAGCACAATGAATTTGTGTATTATATCAGAGAATATAGCACATCACAACACTAGATAACAATAGATAATGGTTATCTATTGTTATTAATATTACATTAAAACTAGATTACAATATTTTTTATAACTCTTACTCCCCCCCTTTTTTGCCTTGTTACTAGCAATATTGTTTCTTTGTTAAAAAATTATTCATTTATTTTAATTAATTTGTGTACTGAATGTACACATGTACATATGTTAATTGTATATATATGGTAACTGTTGGATGGGTGATGGCTTTGTTCCCACTCTGAGATTTCGCTTGAGTCAAATGCTCTGCGGCAGGCTTTACCGAAAGTCCTTCGCGGCTTCGAATACTAGACTATACGAAACCTAGGTCCCCCGTGTGTATACGCATGTAAAAAGATCACATACCGCGGGCACGTTAAAGATCCAGTAATCCATGTCAGAGTTCGGTGGACTCATGGTGAAAACACCAAAATAAACCAGCATGCATTGTAAGTGTCAAATGCTTCATAACGCTGAAATTGGACGTACACAATTCACCGGGCATTTTTAACTCAAAATCCTTCATTTAATAAGTAACCCCAGCAAAAATTCAAAAGACTATGAAACAGTTCCTTGAAAAAGAACTTGTCAAAACACCAAAACACACCGGCTAGTTAGAGATGAAAATTTAAATTTTGCTCACTGTATTATATCAAGCGCCTGTGTTTTGCAAACATCCCCACATCGATCTGTCTTCACACTCCCCAAAATAAAATGTCGTACTCATTGCAAGGCATTCGGCGGTTATGATACGGTTTCACACAGATCTACAAACCCCTGAATTTGGATAGAGCTTTGTGTTTGGGGTACTGCTTTTGTGAAGAATTCATGGCCTCACACACCCATGATTCGACGAGGCATTTTGTTCAACCCTTGACCTTAATGTTTTGAATGAATAAGAAAAACAAGAAAGAAAAAAAAAAGACACACAGAGAAGATACTTTGGTATCACTAGAATCGTAAAATGAATGTATTTTTTACTTCTTTCTGTTAAAAATTAGTTTCAATTCAATAAAGTCCGAATTTTTAGCGTGTTTTATCCATTGTTTTCATTTGTGCGAAACTAACCATGATCCCTTTTCTATCTCCAGCCATATTTTGCTTGAGGAGGACGGTAAGTTTATGATCACCTATTTTGTTATCGTGGTTCATCCTCTTCCTGTGTTTAATTGTGTGCCTTCTTTAGTTTAAAATTTGTTATTGTTTATATTAAGCTATTAATCTTGTCCAGTACTTTTTGAAATAGAGATCAGGTGTACATATAATCTAAAACAGAAAGAGGTATTTTTACGTCGGTTTCTGGACGCTGAAACTCCTGTCCCGGTGGATTGCTTTGTCTTTTCAAGACCCTGGCATTTATTTTTACTCTATATGTACAGTACTATGTCAGAAGGCAATAGCTCTTTAGCTCAGAAACATTTATTAGTCAATGAAAGTCTTGTTTGTGATTTTGACGAACCGTGCACAGAACATTTGGCTACCAGAACTAGCTAGTCTTCCACTGTGTACCAGACGACCACTTTTGTGTTCAGAATGACCCGAGTAGGCTGACACAGGTCACGGGCTTGGGGAGTCGATTTCCCGTGTAACTGTTACTACGAGGGGGCGAGGGAATTAGACCCGACCCAGAAGATCATTATTATTCATTCTATGAGCAGAAAATCCTAAGAATTAAGTCTTAAGATCATATTTTTTGGAGATGTTTTTGGATAAGAAGAGGAAGGGACTAGAAGTAGAACTACTGTACTTGCTGTAGTAGCAGATCTACCATTGGGAAGTTTTGACCATTGCGACAGTGCAGAGTGCCCCTTTCCTTCGTGTTTAGTTTCTAAAGACGCTGTGGTTTATTTTGTATTATAATTTATATGCACACTTGTCAAGAACCTCATCTCACCACACGGTGGCAACTCTAGCGCTATCCAGTGCTTTGGAACTGACCTGTACTGCACTCTAAGTTGACAAACTCAAGCATTATCATTATGGGACTCGGAATGAGTGACAGTGTGTTTTGAATAGCCAGCAAAGTGGTTATGCATTGCTTTTTAGTTGCTACATGGCTGGTGCCATGTGAAGCTGAAAGAAACTGAGTTGCCGTCTTACTTGCAGCCTTGCAGTTTACACCCATTTACAATTACAGTGTTACTTTATTCCAAGCCACAGAAGTAGTGTTCATGTGAGTGTAGTTGTGACCAGCCACCTGCACTTTTGGCAGAATGACCAGGATTTTTTTTTTTTTTTTTTTTACATGCTGCTGCAGTAATACAAGGGTGAAATGGTTACAGAAATAAGGACCAGCATTAAAAAAAAAAGATGGGTGGTGGGGGGGGGGGAGGGGGGGGCAAATGCACTGCAGTTTTTGTTTTGTGTTGACAGGTACAGTTTGTATGGTTGATTGAAAGTTTTGTCTTCACACATAGTCACACTCACAGCATTTGTTTAAAGGACAAGTCCAAGGTTAGGGGTGATTTTTGACACGATTTCTGTTAAAGCTCGCTGAGAACAATGATGTAGGTGAAACTGTGATCTGAGGGTTATAAATGCACACAAAAAAAGGCATTTTCTGTCGTACCGAAAGCATCGCCATGATGCCCAAATCACATGACCATATGCCTACTGTGTCACTCTGGGCAGTCACTGCAAAATGGCCAACTTGAGCTCCGAAGACGAAACTGATACTTTGCCTGGGAGACCCACAAGGATACAGCCATATCAATTTGAGCCCATCAGGCAGGATTTTGAAAGAGTACTGGAACATGTCGGCTTCAATTACACAATTGCGAAATTACACTCACTGAAGTGCTCACTACACAAATGGGTGTGATGCAGCACAGCAAGAAAGTCAGCTCATTTGTATAAACTTAATCTACTTTTGCCTCACAGCGGGTCAATTGCACGGGAGCTTGTGCATTGTTATACCTGGGGTCGTCTGTGAATTGTTACACTTACAGTTCGCGGCAACACGGTAGGCCGGCATAGTTAATTTTTTTGTCGACCACACGCATACACAGTTTACTGAAGAATCTAAGAATAAGATGGCAACTGCACTGACTCCCCAGACTGACGTCACTTCCAGGAAAGCCTACAGAAAACAAAATCGATTAAAACCCAATTAAACAATTTTTATTATTTTTATTTCATTAAATCTGAAACCAGTGACTCGTTTGTCAATCATTTCGATAGTCATTTTGCGTACTTAAAAACCTTGGACTTTTACTTTAAGACTTGAAATCCCAGTTTCCGTCAAGCGAGCTTACTTTGCTGGCATACTTTGTAATTAGAGAATTATGGTAAGTCCACTTTCTCAAAATATCAAACTGAGTTAAGTTGCAACTTGCATGAATGTTTTATCTTTGTCAAGATTTGAAGAACTGGTTCAGTGGTCTTGCTTTTAAAAAAAATTAAGTGGTTCATGTATCATGAAATTTATTAAGCAGAATCTTATCTCAGGTTTATGCATTTGTTTTTCAGGTGTTTTCACTGCTTTCAACCGGCTATCTTGGTGAATGCCACTGCATTTTCCCCCCACTGATTTCCTGAATCACATTTGCATTGCTTCAATCCAGAGACTTTGTGGAGACAAATTTGATGTGTTACATGAACTTCTGTTGCGACGACATTGTGAGACCTAGGTGAACTGATCTGTGGGTCAGAAAGTTTTCATTGGTGTAAAGACTGATCACACAGCTGTGACTGACAGTGAGAGAAGAGATTGGTGGTAGGGTGTGGACTGACGGTGGTAGCCCTGTAAAAGGTGTCTCCAACAGTTACTAGCTTACACTAGCTGACAACATCACCATGGCAACAGCTCAGGTGGAGAATTCAGCCAATCACAATGGTTCACAACCTGGTGGAAAGCTCTCAGAGTGAGTATTTTGTTAAGCACTTCATTTATCAGTGGGGGGGGGGGGGGGGGGGGGGGGTAGTGACTAGCTTTGTGTTAGTGTTGGACCATCCATGTTTTCAAAGAAAAGAGAGAAAAAGTGAATTTCTCGGACACTTTCTATGCAGTTTCAATTTTCATGTTGTTTCACACCCAGATTATTAAGTCAATGTCATTGACCAGATTTAAAGGTTTCAGCAGTCAAAAACTAGTATTTGTATATAATAAAAAAAAATTAGAAAAGAAATACTCCCTCTGTAATTCACATGATAAAGATAGTAACTGCTGATCCAAACATGAAGTAACCCAGTAAACATGCTGGATCTGATTTGCGTCCGGGCCAGATCAGCTGGGAAGCATTGGCCAGAAGCGGGCTGGATGATTCTTGCACATTGGCTTTCTTCCGGATCGGATCCATTTGGCCAAAATCTGGCACAATCAGCCAGAAGTAAATTGGATCCAGGCTGGTTTTGCACAATATTATCTGGACATCTGTGGAAGAACAGAACTGAGTCTAAAAGTGGGAAACTGGTAGCAGGCTGGTTTACGTCATGCCAGAAACTGGACCCGCTGATTCATGCACACCAGCTTGCTTTCAGACCAGACGAGTTTAGCCAAACCCTGGCAAGGCCATCTAGATCGGATCCGGGTCAGTTTTGCACAGCATGACCCATGCCTTCTTTGGAAAAACGGAACTGAAAAGGATGCAGCAAGTCAGATCTGGAATATACAATCCGGCCCTATTCTGGCTGCACGCTAGCCATACCTGGCCGTCACCAAAATGCTTCCGGATCAGATCCAGCATGTGTACTGGGAAGTTTATTCTTACTTGCGTGGGATCTTGCTATCCTGTCATTTGTGCAGTATATATTCTTTGAGGCTGGATGTTATTGGGGGGGGGGGGGGGGGTGTCAAATGTCTCTTGGCAGGTTCAGTTGGGAGGTGCCAGCATGAGTTTTGTGAGGAAAAGAATTTGAGAATAGCAATCGGGCCAGATCACTCGAGTTCACCTGAGTTTCTTTGCATCAGCACCTCCACAGTATTTTTACATTTAAATGGGGTTCTTAATTTTATGTTCCACAAGCAGAGTAATCTTGCAAATATAAGTTCACAATGTGCAATCAAAGAACAGGTTGACCCAATTAATGTTTTGCAAAGTCAGGTACAGTCTGTTCTTACTTGATGTCAGTTGTTGATAATTTTTTACATGTTTTATCACACTGAATTGGTGATTACAAATAAGCTCCTGATGGTTGCCTTATACACACTGATTTTTAGAAAATGAAGCAGAACAGTTCCAGAATAGGCATTCAGCTTAGAAATTCCAACACTGGGAAGCTCAATTCTGGAACTGTGCTTATTCCCACTTTGTACTTAGGAACCATGCATTTCAAACCAGCAAATCTGTTGGTCTGTATGGAATGATGGATGATGGCATCTTGTATACATTGTAAGCTATGCCAGTGGCCCAGCTGTTAATTTTAGGTGTTGAAAGTATGGTTAGAAAAATATTTGGGTGCCTGTGTTTTACTTGTCTCATGCTGTTTCAGTGACCAGGGATGGAAGAGCAAGTTAAAATTGCCACCCAAGGACAACAGAATAAGAACCACAGTAAGCTCTCTCTCTCTCTCTCTCTCTCTCTCTCTCTCTCTCTCTCTCTCTCTCTCTCTCTCTCTCTCTCACTCTCCACTTTTTTGGGGGGGGGGTAGGGGTAACCGAGAAGGAAGCTGAGATTGTTGTGAGATTTTTTTTAACCCCTTTACTGCCATGATGTGACTTGAAAATGACCAATAAAAGGGCAAAATTTTAAACCCTTAAGCCTTTTCGTTCCCTTAAGCTTTTTCATTTTCTTTCTTCATCGTACTGGTATGTGAAAGGCTTCTCATCAAAATGCATAGCATTGAAAATAGATGTTACAGGACTGGAAAATATATTGTTTGCAGGCACGTCTTTACATCATTCAGCTGGGAAATTTTACCGGCTGGGTCAGTGGAGGGGTTAATTGTCTATGGAGGTGTATTTTTTATATACAGGTGCCAACTGGCTGAAGGTATTGGTAAGACGGTGGCAAGTGATTGGTTGCTTGATTGATTCTTTGAGCAAATGTATATGGAACTGGAAGCAAGGACAGATAGTAGCAAGCATAATTTTTATGCACTTGAGTTTTTATTGTTGAAAAGGGAAACTTGTCAAAACTTTCATTTTTTCCAAGCGCATATACTGTGGATGGAATCACCATGTCCCCGAGTCCATGTGTCCAGGCTTTGTCCGGCAGATATATCTTCTAAGCCATTTAACCTTTTGTAACCACTGAAATGAGGCTTGATTAAAAACAGTGCACAATTTTCCTGGATGCCATATTATTCTGTTTGTTCCACACACTTACCTGTGTCACTTGATAAGGATGCTGTACTTTGGATTGAAGGCTTCCAAATTCTTTTAAATTAAAAAGTGCAGGCATAGGGTGGTATATTAAGACAGTTACCTTATAAAATAAATGGGATCATTTTGAATTTGACAGAACAGTATAAGTTATAACTATATAAATCTCACTTTTGCAGTCATATTTGACCTGGCTTGAAAGAAGAAGAAAAAAAAAAGGGGGGGGGGGGGGGGTCAAACTGTATAATTACTGTCATTAAAATCTTGTTTGTAAGTTTGGATCTTGACATGTCAAATGAATCTTAAATCTTTTTTCTTTTTTTCCACCACCAGGATGTGACCAACACAAAAGGCAATGAATTTGAAGACTTTTGCTTGAAGCGCCCACTGCTGATGGGTATTTTTGAAAAAGGCTGGGAGAAACCCTCCCCCATTCAAGAAGCCAGCATCCCCATTGCACTCACTGGTCGTGACATTCTGGCACGTGCCAAGAATGGAACTGGCAAGACTGGCGCTTATGCTATTCCAATACTTGAGAGGTGCGACGTCACCAAGAATGAAGTTCAAGGTATGTACAGCTGTGTTGTTGGTGTCTGTAATCATTGTGTTCTGTAAACAATGTACAACTTTATTGGCAAGTGTCAGTTCAGTTACACTAGCAATGTTTTGTGATGGCAGGTACACTCGTCACACAAGCACACCAGTCATAAACTATTGAATTATAACAACAGCAAACAAACATCTGGGTAAAGCTAAATGTGGTCTCTTGATTAGCCCAACACTGATATTGTAATGGTGCTACTGTATCTGGGGTACTGCTATATCTGGGTAGCACTTTGTGTGTGTGTGTGCATACAGCCCTTCATAAGCTTAGCCTCTCGTTAGCCCTTGATAAGTGCATGTTTTTTAATCACCCACCCTTGATAGGTCATGGTTTCTCACCAGCTGCCCTGGATTAGTCTGTTTTTATCAACAGCTCTTGATGTGTTTTATTATCAAAAGCTCTTGATAAATCCATATCTCTCATCAACTTTAATAACATGAAGCCATGTTTTTCTTCAGCATTCCTTCATGTGTATGTTTTTAATCAACAGCACTTGCAAAGTCCACAGATTCAATCACCAGGCCTTTATAAACAGGTCCATGTTTTTAAGTAACCGCTTTTTGATTGATTCTTGTTTATCAACTGCTTTTTTCCTGTTGCTGTTAGTACATGTTTCTCTTCCTGGGCTCTTAAAAAGTTTGTCTGCTTCAACAGACACCTTCTTTGATAAGGCCATGTTTTTTTAAATTTATTTTTATTGGCTACCTTTGACTAATCCGTGCTTTTCATCAACAGCCCTTGATAAGTCTATGCCTTTCATCAACAGCCCATGCCATGCCCATGCTTTTCATCAACAACCTGTGACAAATCTGTGTTCTTTTTGCCAACAGCCTTTCATGAGTTATGCTTTTCATTAACAGCCCTTGTTATCCATGCTTCCTTTCTGTTCAACAGCCCTGGTAATGGTACCTACTCGTGAGTTGGCACTACAGACTAGTCAGATTTGTATCGAGCTGAGCAAACACATTGGTTGCAAGTGCATGGTGACCACCGGAGGAACCAATCTCAAGGATGACATCATGCGTCTCTATGACCCTGGTATGTAGCCAGTGCCTGTCTCACACACCACTGCCACCAGCCCACCCATCAGTACTAAACAATTTATCCAGAATAGTTTATACAGACTGCCCTAAGTTCATTTATTTGAAATCTTTGATCCCCTCCACACTCCTCTCCACACCCCACAGCCCCTTTGGGGAAGAAAATAGTTTGGTGCGCACACAGATGTTGGCCCCTATCATGATTCTGCATTGTGTAACCTTGCAACAGGTTTTCCATAATCAGTGTAAAATACTGCTTAAAATTTAGAGTTGTCTCATAAAATATTTGGATTTTTTTTAACTCTTGGGGGCAGAAGTTTGTTCAGATGATTCAGCTGCAAGTATAGGTCTTGCTGAGTTGATGCTCAGAATAGATTATCAGGGACTTGTTCTTTTGGTGCCAACAGGCATATTCTGTGCACCTCTCCCCCCTTGTGGACTTTGCATGCATAGTTACTTCAGACCTGTAAGTAGGTTTCCTGCTTATATGGCGCCAGTGCACACAAAAATGTGCTGCAAGAGCACTTGGAGCAATAAAATTGTGTGTTGGTTTTGTTTAGGGTAAATGGCCTTTACTTCGAGATTTTATGTATGGTTTTACAGGCAGTGACAGAAACAAGTTACTAAGCGGCCATGAAAGAAATATTTCTCAGGAATCCAGGGTGACTTACAGTGTAGTCTGTAAAGGTTGCACAGTTCTTCATGTTCCATCCCCCAACCCAGGCAGCATGCAAAGGGCGTCAACCCTGCCACCTGTTATTGTTACTTTGAACCTGACGTCTTGATAAAGTGCACATTGTGTTTCAGTGCATGTGATCATCGCCACCCCGGGTCGTATCCTGGACCTGATGAACAAGAACCTGGTGAAGACAGACAGCTGCAACATGCTGGTGCTGGACGAGGTGAGATACATTGCATTATAGTTGATCATTAGGCACTGATGCACTAAACTTGTGACTGGTGTGTCACCTGTATATAAGTGTACAGTTTTACCCAGATGCACTCCAGCTGAGCTGTATGCAGTACAACACTGGTCAGGGCATCTGTCACGATGGTGTGTGAGCACCCATGCATGTGTACACTTGGTAATGGTTGTGACCCTCTGAGATTTGAGCAACCAGGCATCCATGCCAGTTCTAACCCCTAAAGCTGGAAATCCATATATACATACATAAAGCACACAGACACAAAACCCCAATGTATGAATCCATATAATTGAAACGCCACTGCAGTATTCCACCTGTTCCTTGCTGTCGGTAAGCCCACACCTACCAAAACGATATAACTCAAACAAAAACAGGAGAGAAGTGTCAGGACTCTCCATTCACACTGGTGTTTCAATTTTCTTTGCAATTCTGGCACAGATATTGTGCAGAAGTTGAGCATCCCTGTGCTCTGGCAAAGACATGTTGTACAAGACCAGACTGGACCTGACTGGTTCAGCTAACCGTTCAGGGACAGCCCTGTCCTGGGGAGCTGGCATCCTGCCCAAATCTGGCAGGTGCCAGTATCAGTGCCGGGCCAGTGTCATTTCATCATGATGGATTGAGAAAGACTTATTGGCGTCATTCTTGTCACGTTGGTGTTGTTTCAGTGTTGGGTGTATGGATTTCCAGCTTAAGCCTTAAAGTGTGTTTAACACTTGCAGTGCATCAGATGCATTTGCATGTAGTACATATATGTTGACAGCTGTGGAAGAGAAGCTCACAGTGGTTAACCTCTTCCATTTGCTTATGTTTGGTGATGTTTGTACTCAGCCTATGCAGCTCATTGTTACTTTAGGCTATCATGCAAAGCATGGAAAACTTAGAAAAAGTTCCATTTTATGATGATATCCATATCCAGTTCTGCTTCAGATGTCCAGTGTGACTGACATTATTACTTAACTGAAAATGGAGCTTTGGTTACTGTTCCCACCCTGCTCTGTTAGATTCGGGGTTTGCATGGTCTTTGAAGGTCTTTGAAAGTTTGGGGAAAATGGGATACGCTTTTCAAGGCCTTGAAGGTCTGTGAAAACTGAGTGGTGTTTGTGAATTTGTGGTCTTCAGAAAAAGCTAGGGAAAAACTGTCACTGCAGTGGAGAGTTCTGCAACCAGTCAGAAACTGCATTTCCCAAGACCAAACAGTAGTTAAAAAAAAAAAAAGCTGTGCAAAATCACAAAGAACACACTTCCTATCAGTTTTGACTGATAGAGTACATTGGCCATCAGCTCTAGTAAGGGTTACGCCCCTTTTACTGGATGTGTGGAAGAGTTGTGTACCTTCGGGTTGCTTTTCTACACCATATACATGCTGCAAATGTTTGTGAATTGTGAAAGGATTTTTTGTATGAACCCTGTAGATATGTTTGTTCGTAAAGTGTTTTTATTTTAGGGATTATTTGAATTCCTTCCTTGTGTGTTTGAATGAACATGTGGTGTTTAGATTTTGCCAGTCTCATTCTTGGACCTTTTGTGCTTTATGCTGACCAGGTGTTACTGTAGCTGTGGTGTTTCGGTTTCAGGCAGACAAACTGCTGTCTCAGGACTTCAAAGGCATGCTGGACAACATTATTGCCCACCTGCCTGCCCAGCGGCAGATCTTGCTGTACTCTGCCACCTTCCCTCTCACTGTTGAACAGTTTATGGTGAGTAAGCCAAGGCAGCTTCTGCATTTGAAAATTGAGGAAAATGCCAATAGTTGTTTCATCACTGGGTGTAAGGACCTTGCTGTCTGAAAAACAACAACATAACTTGTTGTTTCATGCACAGTTGGCATGGATAATGTGCTACAGCTAGAATCAGGAAAAAAGTTGATGGCTACAACTTTGATGCAAGAAAAAGCACGTGCATGCATGCACACTCACGCATGCGCACACACATGCAAGTATGCCCCCAAAGGGAAGCTGGGAATGTCAGATATCACTCCTCTGTCAGGAATCTCAGGGCTGTTAGTTGATTCCCCTTTCCTATCTCATCTCTTGTTTTTCTGACTTGTCCTCTTGGTCTTTGTGTCTTGTCATTTTTCTGCTAATGGTCCATTCAGTTGGGCTTTTTTGTATGGCTCTTGTTGAACAGCTAGATGACTGTTGGTAGGTGGAATGTGCAGCTTGCTGCCATGTAGCATTGGCATTTGCCATTATGCATTTATATCACTTAGTCTTCTTTGTTTCTGTTCATTTCATTTTTATGTTTTTCTTTAACCTGGTATTGATAAATTGGTTAGACCGAGTGGTCAACAGTACTGGCATGTCCAAGCCTTGTGTGCTTGTTTAACAGGGATAATATTGAGGGGACTAGCTCTTTGAAAATTTATGTTTTTAATGTTGCATATGTATGTTTCATATTTGTCTAGGGATTGGTTTTGTAGATTGACTTGAAAAAGGGTTTATACTTGAGAATAGTTTTGAGATTGTGCATCCGCTTATGACGGAGTGCATATGAAAAAATCCAAATTTTCCACTCGTGCTGCTGTATTTGTCAGAGGAAGCACCTGAGAAACCCATACGAGATTAACCTGATGGAGGAGCTGACGCTGAAGGGAGTCACTCAGTACTACGCCTTTGTCCAGGAAAAGCAGAAGGTCCACTGTCTCAACACACTCTTCTCCAAGCTGCAGGTAAGGGAACACCGTGCCTTCCTGGCTACAGGTCAGATAACACTTTTCCCTGGCAGCTGGTCAGATTACACTCTTCCCTCTTTGGCCACAGGTAAAATAACACTCTCCCATCTTCAAGCCGTAAATGAAGTACTGCTGTGCTCCAACCTACAGGTAGCCAAAGGCAACCGTATACAGTTGACAGGGCTTTAAAGATCAAGAACAGCTTGACTCAGAATGAGAATGCAGATCAGTCTGCCAGTCACCCAAACTGATGTGTAACCCCCCCCCCCCCCCCCCCCAATTCAAACAACCCCGGCCGCAAGCGCCCTACTCCGAGAGAGAGGGAGAAGGGCGGGGAAAGGAAGAAAGAGACAGACTTGAAGCTGGAAAAAAACTTTCCAGTCGCTTTGAACTCCTTGTAGGACTTGCTCTCAACAGGTTGCTTACAGTCAAATCGCACTTGCAAACATCGATAGCTCTAATCTGTAGAGTTATCTCCCTTGAGCGTTTTTAATCATCATTACAAAGTGTGCGTTGTGATTGGCTGCTTTGTTGGGGATCAGCCAATGAGAAAATTTGTTGCTTACACTGTTGTGAGGTCCACAAAAATTGTACTAGGAGTAGGGCGCTTGCGGCCGGGGTTGTTTGAATTTTGGGGGGGGGTTACACATCAGTTTGGGTGACTGGCAGACTGATCTGCATTCTCATTCTGAGTCAAGCTGTTGGCTTTGCAATTTTCCCACATTCACATGTGCACGGCCCAGCAAGAGACCTGAACAGATCTACACCACTTGTGTGTGGCTGAGACTGTGCTAGCAATGCCATGCTGTCGCCTTATGTTTATGACTTACATTTTTAGGCACCGTGGTCTTCTGATTCTCAAAATTATATCAATTCAAGTGCATAGAAACAGAGAGAGTGTGTGTGTGCATGTGCTTAGTGTGTGTGTTGCACAAACTGATAATCTTGTCTAAAATTGTAACTGAGAAAGAAAAAAAGAGAAGAAGAAAAAAAAACTACACTTACACTACAGCAAAATAATTGTATGTGTTGTTTTATTAAGTTTCTGTGTTATTTTGACTTGAGTGAGAATGACTCAATGAGAATCTGAATGTGTGAATGATAAATCGGTCAAGTTTCAACTGATGCACTATGACTACACATCGTACCTCCTGACTACACATTTAGACTACCGAAACTACACTTGTGCATTTGGGGGGTAAACAGGTAAAATTGCATTGTTTTTTAAAATGCAGTAGGGTTATTTTTGTGTCAGAAATCAGCACTTTCCATGAGCAGGGAAAAAAGCAGAAGTGTTGTCATATGTATACAGCTACAAGTTTCAGTATTTAACCAGGACTGCTTTCAGGGGTTTTGATTGACTTGCAGTGAAACTCATCAGTTAAATGACTGTTAAGGATACAGAACAATAACGTCATCATTTGTACTGATATAATTTTGCATTCCCTCTACTATCGTAATGGTCTTCAACTTGATGAAATGTGTCATTCTACACACAACATGTATGTATTGCTGCTGGTCTGGATGCGGTGTTGACCGGTGGGCATGTTTCCAGATCAATCAGTCCATCATCTTCTGCAACTCAACGCAGCGTGTGGAGCTGCTGGCCAAGAAGATCACAGAGTTAGGCTACTCCTGCTACTACATTCATGCCAAGATGAACCAGCAGCACCGCAACCGTGTCTTTCATGACTTCCGGCAGGGGCTGTGCAGAAACCTCGTCTGCTCTGGTAAATTATTGGCGTAATTTTGGTAACACTTGTGGCAAAACCAGAATGGTGTTTTTGTTGTTGTTTTCAATGAAATTATAGGGGGTAGAAAAAGGGCCCAGGTGAAGGGAATACCTGTTACAGTATCAGGATGTATCCCTCAAAAACTGTAAGGATTGGTGGACGTAGGTTGACAAAATACCACACTTGCTATGGAAGCATTAGTACCAGGTCAAAAAGGTGTCATTTTCCTTATCACAGTGAGCTTCTAATTAAGTCTTCACTTTGAGGCCATGTGGGTTTTTGTTTTGTTTTTTCTATAGAATGACACTGAAGACTTTTTGTGGGGAATCCCACATGCTCAGATCTACATATTTCATTGTTTGTAAAGCTAATCTACAGTACTCCACACCTCAGCTGCTGGTCTACCATCTTGTGGCAGAGATAACATGGGGATAGTAATGATAATGGGTACTTGGAGCACCTAACCCACACAGACCCTAAGTGCTTACACAAAGGGATAGGCCAGTAGTTATGTAGAATATTGCATCTAGCTCTTCCAGTACAGCAAGAAAAATATGGGGCATCTTGGATGAGCTGATTGACAGCAAACGTCTGTAATTGCCCATAATGGGATGAATAAGGTGTTCTGTATAAACCTTATTTTTGACAGTGTGCTCTGACACGTGTGTGTTGTGTTGGCAGATCTGTTCACAAGAGGTATTGACATCCAGGCTGTCAACGTAGTCATCAACTTTGATTTCCCCAAGCACGCTGAAACCTACCTTCACAGAATCGGCCGATCAGGTCGTTATGGTCACTTGGGTGTGGCCATCAACCTCATCACCTATGACGACAGGTGAGTGAAAGTTTGCTACACTTCAGGCTAGTCCCTTCTGCTTCATTTATTCCAAGCAGAGCAAGCACATTCAGCATGTTTGTGCTCAAATGTGAATGATGTGTGACAGTCACTCAGACGGTAGGCTGGTTTGTTTTACCCTGTTATGGCTTGGAATGACCAGGTGCACATTTACAAATAAGTGACTAAAAAAAATTGATATGAATTACGTCTTTTCGATGATCAGAACGAGGAAAACATTTAAAGGGGAATTGAGGGGCAAAATCTGAAACAGGGAGTGAATGTGACTTGTACTTTATTACACCAATTATATAGTCTCCATTGATGATGAACATGCATAACCAGTTCTGCTTCTGAAAAAAATTGACAGACAAGTGTTTTCTGAAATGGAGCGCATTTAAGTGTGGCAAGTCAAGACCTGCATTTACCACACAGCCATCTTCGCACAAAGGATATGAGAATAATCTGCTCTGGTTTCTGTTCTTTGTGTGTATGTTGTGTTTTGTTGAGCATTGTCAACTCTGTGTTTTGCTGATTTGTGTGAAATTTTTGTTGTGCTGTAAGAGTTCCTTCACCACGAACAATCCGCCATTTCTGTCCACAAAGTTGAACATGTTTACATAGTAGTAAGACTGTTTTGGTGACAGATGGTAACACCAGAGCAAAGACTAAAGGAAATGTGAGGAGATAACCTGAATATATGGGTCGTTGTCCAAAGCTGTGTACCAAATGTCACATCTGTTACCAAATCCGAAATGACTAATAATATTTTCCCACTCGCTTGAAGAGTTTCTGAGCAAAACCAGTGGGCTGTCTAACCAGACTAAGCAAGGTAACGTGTTTAATAAAGAAAAATGCCACATTTCCATTGGATCACCTGCGTCATGTGGTTATGAATTAGCTCAACAAAACAAGCAAAGTTGGACATTACAACAAAAGGTTGATACAAAATGCTCATTTGATATGGGCTGCCCTCAGTGGTAGATAATGGTACACAGCTTTGTAGAATGACCTGTATATTGACAGTTTTAGAAAAGAGTACATATTACATTGAAGTCGGGACTGATTGTAAGGGTGAAAGTGGTTCAGCATTTGTAAATCGGGTCTGTATTTTGAATCTTCAGGGCACTCACTTTCAGTTACTTTTGAAAGTGGAGAATTCCACTGGTCTGCCAGCAATTTTAGTGGTCATGAACCATCAGACCAGTGCAGATTTCAAGCCCTGACATGTATTGAAGGGGGTACTGTTGTGTATTTATGCACAAAGTACTAGAAAACGGGGAGCATTTTGATATTGCATATACTGCAGTTTGTTCCCTCTGTGGTCCCACAGACTGGGACAGTTGGAGTCCTGTTAAGCTTCTCACTGGTTTGCTTTCCAGTGCTTAGCTCCCTCCATTTTTGTGTTTCAGAAAATCAAAACTTTCACCCATGAGATTATTTCATTCAGGTGGTCTTTTTGTTTAAGGGCATTGTAGCTGTTGTCTTGATGTGATCTCCATTAATGATGAGGAATTCAACCAGTTCTGCTTCTGAAAGTGTTTGACAGATAACATTAGATTTCTGAAATGGAGACAGATTACGCACGCATACACAAGCACACACACACACACACGTGTATTAATTGTTAAATGCATTTCGTTACTGTTCCAGGTTTGCCCTGCACAAGATTGAACAAGAACTGGGCACAGAAATCAAGCCGATCCCCAAAACCATTGACAAATCGTTGTACGTGGCCGAGTACCAGATACAGAAAGACCCAGAAGAGGACGAGTGATCAGCCAGCTCTTCCATCCACAGTTGTTTTGTTGTGAAGCGTGCGGCAAAATGAACACAGCGTTGACCTGGTGTCTTTATTCACCGTTGTGTGGAGCTCCTTACTCCTGACATTGTGCTCGAACGGCTGAGTGCACTAGGTGTGTGTGTCTCACTGAGGTGTAGCTGCTAAACAAGCGGGGGGTCAGAACGAATGTGGGAGAGAGAGTGAGGAAGTCAGAGTAAATGTGTGTGATGTATGAGTGCTGTGTAAAGCGCAGATGTGCATATGATGTGCAAGAACTGTTGCATAACACTAATGGGAGTGCAGGGAATAAAGCGCGAGTGCTATGATGGTGCGTGTTTGGGTGAGGCAGAGTGAATGACTGTGCTGTGACAAATGAGAGATGTGTGAAAATGTGTATCTGTGTGAATCAAGGTGAACAACTGTTCTGTGACAAATGAGTGCTATATAACAGTGTGAATCAAGGTGAACAACAGTGTTACGACAAATGAGTAAGTGCTGTATAACTGTATTTGTGTGAATCGAGGTGAACAACAGTGCTATAACAAATGAGTAAGTGCTGTGTAACTGTATTTTTGTGAATTGAGGTGAACAACAGTGTATGATGGATGAGCAAGTGCTGTGTAACAACAGTGTGTGTGAATCAAGGTGAAAAACAGTGCTCTGACAAATGTGCGAGTGCTGTGTAACAGTATATTTTTGTGAATTGAGGTGAACAACAGTGCGACGATGAGCAGCACAATCTGCCCTGTGTTCATTCACTGAGTCTTTTGGACGCTATTCAGTGCCAACTCTTACTTACTCAGCCTGCACCCATATTGGCCCAGTGTGGGCAGAGTGGCCCCAAAACTGGGTGACAAATTGTGTGGACAGTATTTGCATCCCTTCAGGGATAGCTGTGTTAAGATATCTTCAAAGTTTTGTGTGTGTTAGCATGGTGGTGCAGGAGCACTGGAAAGATTCTTTGTCGCGTCAGTGACACAGGCCGCTTCAGCATCTTCATTCAGCACCGAGTGGATTTCTTTGAAGGGTCTGAGGGTGCGGTGATATTTCAAACAGTGGACCAAAGAGCAAAATCTTCTTCTGTGTGGAGCATTCTTACAAAGTTCACTGTCTGTACAGATGTTATTTGGCTGTTTCTTCCCTTGTAATTTTTTTATTTTTATGAAGTGCTTTCTGTGCTTTCAAGTGAAGGAACAAACCACAGGCCCTTGATTGAACCCTACACTGTCAAAATTGGGTTTTTTAGCTGTAAAGCCACGTGTCACATAATTAGGTATTGAATTGTTACATGTGTTTTTGCGTGGTTGGAATACTTGGGTGATTTTTGTTCTCTCCCTGTCTCACTGTTTAAAAAAGCAAACAAAGTAAAACTATGAATGGCAGATGCAGGTTCTACATAGGAAGGTGAGAAAAAATTGCACCCAAATATTTCATTGTTTGGGAATGAGATAAGTCCTTGTGCAACGTTGGCACACTGAATTGTTCAGTCATTCTCAGAATGAATGGTAACAGTGTAAATATTTTGTGGCTCAGAAGCTGTTGAGAAAGGTATGCACTCTTCAGAGTCAAATTTCTTCCCTTGGTGTTATTTATTTTATTTGAAGCTACCCCTGATCCACTCAAGTAGGCAACACTGAATTCGCAGTGATCTTGAACATCAAAAACCATGCAGCAGATGGAAGTACTGTGGTGCATGGTTTTTTGCTGAAATGAGTGACTGCTAGGCCAGTTGTGTTTGTGCGCTGTCACTGCTGTTAGCTGTGAAGTCACAGGTAGTGAGTAGCAATATCCTGCCAATTCCCCATACCCCTCCCCTCTCCCCCTGCCTACTGTTATGGTATGACCGAGTTGTAGATAAATGTAAATAGACACTTGGATTGGTTAGACAGGTTTTTTGGACAGTTTTTCACCTGTTCCCAGATGAAAGCAACAGACTGTGGTGCCTCGGGTTAGCACAGGCATGCAGGTGATGTCCAGCTGGTGGGAAACGGCACTGAGGCATCCAGTGGTCAGAAATCGGCATGGGTCTACCACTGCAGTTGCAACATTGTTTCCGTAAATTCAGTGTGGTCTGCTGTGGCCACCCTAGCTGAACATGTTCTGCTGTTTGCTGTAGCGGCAAAAAGGAGTGCTTAACCCCCCTCCCTCTTCCCAATTGCTATCAGGGTGATGATGCTGGTTTTTGTTGTTTTTTTGATAATGTATGAAAAGCTATGTTGCCATGGTGAGAAGTTGTCCCGATGATACTTGGGAAGTTTTCTGTCTTGGCAGACTTTGTAAGACGAATCACTTGAAAGTGCGGTGACACCTCTTACAGGGACAGGGAGATTTCTCGTTGGGCATGAGTCAAGACAAAAAGTGCAGTGATGTATGTCACTTAGGGACTGGGGAGTTTTCCTCACTTGGCACAAGTCAACAAAAAGTGCAGTGATGTCACTTTTAGGGACTGGGGGATTTTCCTCACTTGGCATGAGTCAACAAAACGTGCAGCGATGCCACTTCAGGGGGCTGGGATATATTCCTCACTCCCCAGACGCCGGCAGGGTGAGTCGACCAAAGGTGCAGTGATGCCACTTGGAAGGCGGGTGAAATTTCCCTCCCTCAGAAAGCCAGGCAAAGCATGTGCTTGAAGACTTTCTTGGAAAGAGCATGCAAATCTTCAGATGGCAAAACAGAAGGTTGCAACCACTATGCTGCACAGATGACTTTCACAGTGAGTGTGCAAAGGCCAAAGCATTCAGCTGATGGAGCAGATGAAGCACATTCCAAAAGCTGCTACCTGCTGTCCCAATGTTATTTTTGTATAAACTTGTAAATAGTTTCAGCAGCCATGCGTCCCACAAGACACTGGGGGAACAGGCGTGGCTAGTTGCCAGGCAGCAAGGTTCATAGGACTTGGAGCTGATCGCTTCCATGTCAGTTACTTACCATGAGAAAAGGGGAAAAAAGACTCATGAATAATATTAGCATGATTGTTTCATTCATTATGACATTACAGCACAAAGGCCTGCTATCGTATCAGAGACTCATGTATCATTCAACTTGAAATAGCGATTTGTTATGTTCAGGGTTCAATCAAAATGTTTATGGTTGATTTAACCCTCTCTTTTTTTCTTCTTTTTTTTTTTTTTTTTTTTTGGTTGGTTTTTGTTGTTGTTGCTCTTTCTTGAAGTTGGAGCGAAATGACATGCTATGACTTGCTGAGGCATTTCCAGTTCTTGATGCAAGTACCAGCAGATGTGTTTCGTTTAAAAAAATTGACGAGCATTTCCATTGATCATGTGCAGGCACGTACGTCCAGCATGTCCTTTCATGGAAAATCATCATTTATTGTGCTGATTGTACTTGACTGAGAGAAAACAGACGTACCAGTTGAATGAACTTTTTCAAAAATCAAATTCACTGTCATGAGGACCAGCTTTGATCATGACAAGTTGTGGAACTTCATGCAAAGATGCCTGTGTGCAAAATAGTAATGAGGGACCTGTCTGCAGAACTGGGAGAAAATCTGTTATTCTCCCCCTTGCCAGTTTTTTTTCAAATTAGTTGGAAACAGGCATTAGAATGTAAACTCCAGATGAAGTACAAGTCGTGTTTTATGAACATAAGTTATGCTGATTTCCTAGGTGATGTTCCCAATGAAAAAAAATTGGATGTTAACTGGAATGATAGACTGAAAGATGCAATAGATTACCTCAGAGCACACAGGCAGAATTTAGGTGATTGTTTTGGTTCAGATTTATCAATTTTAAGATCGTTTCCACACACATATGTCTATTTCCAGTTGAATTACTAACATATTTATGTGTAAGTACTATGTTGGATGTTCGTTCACCCTGTGTGGAAGTGTGGAGATGACGTTTGCATTTAATCATGGTTTGTCTTGCCTACAAGTGTGACACCAGTGTTGACCTGTTAGGCTGTGCCTACCTCCAGCTTGCCCAGCGAGTTGCCAGCTGCACGAGCAGTTCCACGCATTCATTTATATGGCAGTTACTTGTGAGTCTGCTGTGGACTTAGTGCACTGTTGGACCTCCCACATATCGTGCCCCAGGTCCGTTTTATTTTCTTTCACACCAATGGTACATATACCAAGAAGGTACCCCAGAATGCAGTATTTGATACAGTGGAGTGTGCACCTCGAAAGGAGAAGTGTTAGCTTACTGAATGAAGTGTGGGAGTCTAGTGACAGAAGGGGTGATCGCTGCTCACTTCTTTCCTTGCAGCTCACTGGAGCCCCAGTTATGTGGGACCCATTGTGTGAAGGCATGCAGACCTTGTTTTGCCGGAACGAGCGGCCTGCCTCAGTTTTGGAAAGGTGGTGGTGATGGTCACTACTGATGGTACTGTTGACCATAATTTACGTTTTTAAAACAACAAATTGCCTCATGGCCAAAGACTAAAGTTTTGCTTGCAGTGACAGCTGGCAAGTCATTGTTATGAAGGGTGACAAACTTGCATCACTTTTGCCCCCTGGGTGAAGTACTCCCTTGCCGTTCCTGTTGTGAGTGTTGCTGGAGACCGGGTGCATAAGGGGTTACTGCCACTGGGGTTGCCCACTGAAGTGACTGTGCATACATGATCGTGTGGCTGATGGTCCCCATCTGCTGTGTGTGTGTATGTGTGTGTGCGTGCGTGCATGCGTGTGCATGCGCACGCCTGTGGCTGTACATGAGATCATCCGAGGCAGCATGTCACCATTATTGTTTTTGATGTTGATGTGTTTTCCTCCTTGGCAACTTACAACACTGCACTGGCTGGGTATGTTTTACTACTTCTGCCAGTCATGGAGCTGTGCATGTGACATACAAAACAGAACAGCCAAGTGGGAGAGCTGTTTGGCAAGTGTGGCTAAAAGTGTTGAAAGGCTTTACTGAAGGACACTAACATACAGAACAGCCAAGTGGAAGAGCTATTTGGCAAGTGTGGCTTAATGTGTTGAAAGGTTTTATTGAAGGAACCGCAGTTTCCTTGAGAGAGGGGCTAAACAGATGGGTGCAGCTCATGGGGACCTGTGTGCATCCTGGCCTTTAACAGCTGTCATAGCTCCATGGTTATGAATGGAGTTGCACTTTAGCCATTACATGATCAGTGCTTCATGGTAATGACTAGATTGCCACTTGGGTTTTCAAAGCCCTGCAGTTGTATTTCCACTTGAGCGTCAGACCTCGTGACAGAACTCCACTTTAGCCATCAGTGCTTCATGGTAATGACTGGATTAAACCAGATGTTTGCCAGCCTTGCAGAAATGGCGGTGGTGAGTGAACAACAATGTGTGGGAGAAACGCCAGGATTCAGAGTTCACTTATTGTGAGCCTCTTCACAAGTGAAACATCTGATGGCAGCCATGGAGTTTCACATTATGATGCCACCTTTATAGCCATCTTTATTACTTTGTTTTTGTTTTTAAAGAACCCCAAAACTTGTTTTTTAATCTATCCATGTGAATGTAGAAGTCATTTCGGTGGGAAATCAGAAGCAGTCAACTGTAGAAAGTACTGAAACATGGGCCATGTATTGGAGTTGGTCTTTTTCTGTCCTTTCTCACTTTTTTTATTTTATTTACTGATCACCATCAGCTGCTTCTTCCATTCGGAATAATGGTAGTCGCAGTTGTCAGTTTGATTAATATTCATTAACTATGTTACCATGCCACGAGCCCTTGGGGCTCACTAACTGAAGGTAGGCATGGGATCTGTAACATACACAAGGGTGTTGGTGCGTGCTGTACAAATGAAGGAAAGGCAAAACTGGCACGAACAAGTTCCACAAGATTTGATGCAGAAGAACAAAGCAGCCCTTCATTCTGTCACATAGTTGAACATTGTGGCCATTGATTTGCAGTTTGGCGTGTTGGCCATCAGGCTGTAAATTTATGTCAGCTTGTGCCACAGTACCACCAGAAACAGACCCACCTTTACCAGTATCCAGAGGTGTTAGAACACAGCAGTTTGTGGCAGTTGCCAAAAACAGTGGGTACAGTTAGGAGATGCGGTGCAGGTGATTGAATCAGTTTAGTGTTCAAAAGAGAAAAAGGATTACTCTTACAATCTTAGTCAGCTTGAAAGCTGAGTAGTGCACAAACCTGTCATTTTTCCACACATTGCACCAGAATTCTGTTCAGCGCTGCTTACAAGAAACTTCAGGTAAGAATGGCTGGTTGTGACCTTACTGAGACAAAAAAAGGGAAGCCCTTTCTCTCCCTATTTGATGGCCAGTCAGCGGCTCTTGAGCTGCTGCATGTTGTGAACGCACGTGTTGGTGTTGGGAACCAGCGCATCCACACCCCATCAGGGCAGTCAGCTCCACACCAGTGTTCACTTCCACATGATGCGCTGGTCAGCTTTGTGTCTGTCCATCACCGATACAGAAACTAAAGAAAGCTGTTGTGAAGATTATTATTTTTATCGTTGTTCTTGAGGATGTGGGCATTACTTGGACTTCTCTGTGACTCGCAGTCCAGGAACTCTCGGAAAAGACTCGTCAACGGCATCTAAAACCCAGCCCTCCCAGGATCGCATTCTGTGGGGCGAGTCGTCTACATGCCGTGTGACTGGTGTCCATGAATGGTGAGCTGCGGATGTCTACACTCAGCGCTTTGTGAATTGAGTGAGCCGCAGGTGTGTACACCCACACTGCGTCTGTGAACGGAGTCATCTTCATGCTGTGTGACAGGTGTCCATAGACAGTGTGAGCTGCAGGTGTGTACACTCAACTCTTTGTGTCTGTGAATGGAGTGAGGTGCCAGTGTGTTGCATATGCTCCGTGAAGACTCCATGATAGAAGCCTGTCTGTGTGTTTCGTGCATTAGGCTGATGTTCACAACTAGAGGGTGGGACACTTCAGCAAGAGCCCGCCAATGGAGCAAGCTTCTGATTTCTGATGTGCTGCATACGCTGGGCTGGTGTCCACGGGCGCACTCCTTCCCACACCACCGTGTTGTGTGCATATGAAAGTGCATTGCACAGAAAAGTCCATCCAGCTTATATCTGATCATCGTTCATCTTCCCCCCCCCCCCCCCCCCCCCCCATCCCACCCCTCACTATTCCTCCTCACACCTTGTGCCTTTCATCATGATGACACAGGACTTTGTGACGCTTGGACCGTCACATTCCTTCAGTATTGAATGAAATGACCCGTTTGTTTTGTAGGGATACAGGGAAGGGTGGAATGTTAAAAAACCCAAAAAACAAACAAAAACATTCAGTCAGCAGTTTTCATTGGATTGAATTATAAAATATTTATTGATTCCATGTATTTTTTCCCCCCATGATAGATTTGCGTGCCATGGGGCTAGTACTTTGTCAGAGACAAGCTGCATGTTGACTGCATATTTGGAAGATGAAACCGAAAGCTCCACAGTTAGCAGAATTGAACATCTGATTTTAATGTCTGCTATATAATGTGTAGGCCTTGAACATGAAAGCTGCATTGTATTTGTAAGACTGTTTAATTTTCAGGAGAAATCCTCTAAGAATTTATTACGAAGTGTTTCAAAATGTGGAGACGATGAAGTTTTAAGGTAAAAAATAAGTGTTTTTTGTTGTGGGATTTAAACCAGTAAAATGGACGGGAGTTTACATATCCATGAGGTTTTAGATTGCCCATGTTTCTACAACCAGCAAGTTGGTATCCAAGGTTAAGAAGTGAAGATGAGTTGTGACCCAAAATACCCTCTTCACAGCATTCATGTAGCCTGGATGTTGACCAGTGGCTGTAAATTTTTTTGTTTTGTTTGTTTGTTACTCCCCAGGTCCAGCAGTTTTGTCCAAACTTTGAAGCATAACAGCTGTGTTTCTTTTCCTGTCAAACCAGCCAGGTTTGCAGGACTGTGGAAAACGCATGTCTGTTGTCCAAAAGTCGCAAAAAGTGGGAAGGGATATAATTCTGTTTGTTCCGGTGGTGGTGGTCTGATGTTACCGCTGTCCCTGCCGGAGCGGTAACATCAGGCTGACCATGTGTGCATAGGTGTGTGAATATTGTGTTGTGTGGTGCCTGCGCGTGAAAGGGCTTTATCGCTGTGGCTACAGTGCATAGGTGTGTGGATATTGTGTTGTGTGGTGCCTGCGCGTGAAAGGGCTTTATCGCTGTGGCTACAGTGCACGTCAGAAGTGGGTTCAGTGCGGCATGGATGCAAGAGCGTGGGTGAAAGAACATTATGCTGCATGATGGTGTATTGGTTTATAGATGGGACACATGGTATGTTTGGGTGTAGTTTACACCAGCGCATATGGTGATTCCAGTGGTTGTGTGCACAACGTTTGCTTTGCGAAAGGACAGTGTCAGCGTTGACGTGTGTGACAGTTGAAACGGGTGCGCATGGTGGGAGGAGGAGGCCAGCATATTAGCCTGCATGAAGTGAGCGTGGCCCCTGATGAGTGAGGGTTCTGCCAGTTGGGGAATGTGGATGTACCTGTGTGGTGTGCTCACGGCAACACCTGTCCTTTCAAAAGCCTGTCGGTGTGTTGAATGCAAAACCCAGCATTTTAGTTTTTTGTGATGTTTGATGCGACTATGAGATTTTGTGCGTGTATATGACCTTGTGCGTATGTTCAAGGGAGAAAGAAAAGACTGGCAGTTTTCAGCAGCCGTTTTGACATGGTATCCATAATCCATGGGAAAATATGATGTGATGTCAGTGGTAACAGAACATTGTTGAATAATCTGAGTGGCATGACTCAACATGACTTGTTGTGTTGGGAGGCAGACACGAACAGTGCATGCATGCTCTTCAGCCAGCAGAGAAGTTTGTGCTCTATCCTGAGAGATAGGAAAGCACAGCTGTGCTGTATAGAAAGCGCACGTGGCCATGGCTTCCCTGCCACCCTCCCAGCTTTGTTTTGACGGTTGCTGAAGCCTGCCAGTTGTGTGTGCGGCAGGAACAGAACATCTGACCTATGGCCCTGTACTGAAAGAAAAGTACTTTTATTCAGGTTACTGTTTTTGTTTGTTTTTGTTTTTCCTCCTCTCGATCTTTTTGTCAAAATGTTCAATTATTAGTATAATATTGCCATTGTAATGGTCTTCACCAGGTGTTGTACAGGGCCATACCTACTAGAAATGGAACATTTCCAGTTTCATTGGAAGCTTATCTTCTGGGGGTGGTAGACAAGAGGTTCAGCTAAACTGAAAAGGATTTGTGAAAAATGACCAGTATGGGTATTTATGGCAGTTTATGGCAGGCCCAAGAGTATGTTGTTACCTTTTTTTCTTTTTTCTTTTTAACACCCCAAAATCATGCTGCTGAAAATACATTGAAGGTTTCGTAAGTTATATTGTCATTAGTTCATTTAAGTACATGGTAAATGGAATCTTGTAGGTATTTTTAAATTTTCAGCTAGACAACTCTTCTTTCTTTTCTTTTCTTTTTTTTCCTCTTTTTTCTTTTCCCCATTATTATTTTTAAAGGCTGCACAAACGGTTTAAATAATTATATACTGATCTAATGGGCGTTTTTGTTTAGTTTTTTGTTGTTTTTAGTGAAAGAACTGGAAGAAAGGAAGATTTATGATACCAGTTTTCCTGATATGGAACTCCTTACTAACCCTAAATGTGGAAAAGAGCATTAGATTTTAGAAGGAAAAACGAGGTCTAGTACTACTATTTTTTGCATCAAAATTGCAGCACATATTTATTGAAAAGTTTAGCAAAATCCTTACCAAAGACTGAAGGGGGTGGGGGCAGGGGGCACACTTTTGTTCTCATGTGTACTAATTTTGTTTTGTTGTCTATTATCACACCGGTCTGTTCTGGTTTGCAGCCCCTCGGTCATTTTGCTGCTGATTTTCAGTTTCAGAACATTTTATCAGTCTGGTCAAACGGAAAACAACAAAAGACCTTTTTTTTCTTTTCTTTTTTTTTGTGTGTGTGTGTCCCCCCCCCTCCCTTTTTTTTTTTTTTTTTCTTAGTGGTTTTACTTTCAGTGGGAGGTCTTTTTTTGGAGAAACGCGACAGGTAAATATACACCAAAAAGATCTTCTCTTTTTTTATTCATACACTTCAAATTATTGGTACTTTAATTATTCTTGAGTTGGTATTAATATTTATATATCACAGTTACTTTGACCGGTTATTTTGTTGTACATTTTGTTTATGAACATCTGCTGTGTCAGTTGTAACAGGTTTTTTTTTAATAGTTTTTTTTTTTTTTTACTTTACTGCGGTCCGCACAGTTAACCCTTGTGGCTGACAAAGGGAGGTCACTGTAATCAACGGGGATTTTTCCTCTTCCCTACCCTTGGGGGAGATGTGCTTTCATTATCCAGCCTGAGAAGATTGGTGTATACATCCATGACATGACCAGTGATGTGTAAGTCTGTCTGGCCTAGCGATAGGTTGACAGGTGGGTGCACTTCGGTTCGAGTCCACATCGGCTCTCCTTCCTGTAGAAGAATTGTGGTTTAATTTATGGACACTTGTCTTGAGACTTTTCCCTACACATTAATGAAGCGTTAAGATGGCTTCTACACCTCTTGCCCATTTGAAGGCAGAATCCTTCTGATGATGACAGCGTAGTGTGACGTATAGTTCCCCCACCCCAACCTCCAGGGAAATCTCCTCACCAATACCACTCCATAGACCAGTCGAGCGTTAGAAGTCTTAACGACGACCATGATGAGCTAGTTATCTTCTCACCCCTCAGGCATTTCTGTCGGTTGGACACTGATGTTCATGGTGGCCACCTTGCGTTATTGAGTGGTCGTGGCACACATCAGCAACAGCATGTACTGTGTCGTTCAGAAGCCCAACTGAAGATTGCTGTGTCTAGTGTAACTTTTGGGGTTTGAGAAAGCTGGCTTTTTTCCGACTTGCCAGCGTAACTCCTTGGGGTGTCGCGTGTGTAGACGTCGAACAGCAGGTTGCTGTTGTCGCAGTCCACTGTCGTGGGGGAGAATGATCCCTTGCCTTCTTTTTCAGCCTTTTCCGGGTAGTGGTGGGCTTGAAAAATGGCCTGTCAGTCGTAGGGAGTTAACGTGGTGTCGAACAGCAGTTCATGAACATAGCTGCCGCCTTGTACTGTTTTGCTTTTTAATTTTTATCCGGGGGAGGAGTGGCTGCA
>OY757557.1:1481367-1486367 GCA_963584105.1 Alviniconcha strummeri
GCTATGCTACTAATGAATTAAAAAATAAAAATAAAATTAGAGGGCATCATTTATTTACACATACAAGCATCGGAGAGACAGAGACAGGGGGAGAGGGTTCCCCCCCCCCCCCCCACGCCCACCCCCCCAAGAAAAAATAACAATCGCTGCTACAGTTCGTCCTCGACAGGATCATTTCACTAGCTGATAATTTATAAGAGTGTCGTCAAAACGGATGAGTGAACACGTCGGAGTTGTGTCGGGCTCTTAAGCCCGTTCTTAATTGAGCGAATGTTTGTTCGCGAACCTAGTTGGGAGTATTCGGCGAACCTAGTTGGTTCTTAATTGGGCGAACTTTTGGTTCGCGAACCTAGTTGGAAGTATTCGTCGAACTGCGACGAAGCTATATTCGGGGTCAAAAAAGCTTTGCTCAACATGTTCTGGGAACATTCGCCCTATTCGATGAACATCGCCGGCTGAGAGCAGAGCTCTCCTGTGGAAGTGGAAAAATAAAAATAAATGACGGTGTCGCTAGGTTCTTCACTCGGTTCGGAGGGAATTTTTGTATTTGTTGATTTGTGGGAGGCGCAGCCTTGTCTCGGGGACCCAGAATGAGATAGTAGTTAGCTGAATTACCCTGTGTGGGATGATTAAAGTATACTGACTTGACTTTAGCCTACATTTTCGATCATGCTGTCTGCTGCGCGTCTGCCGCAAGTTCGGGCCGAAGCTTTCATCTCATTACAAGCCAGTTGAGTACGAAGTAAAGTTTGTCAAACTGTCCGAACCATGTTCGGCGAACTAAAAGTTCAATTAAGAAACGGATCATAGTTCGTCGAAGTGTCCGAAGTATGTTCGGCGAACAAACATTCTCCCACCGTTAAGAGCGGGCTTTACACTAGCAGGGTTAGTTTGTCTCTCGCCCTGGAGCGGCTCCTGCACAATCAAGCATCTTTTTGTTGAGCCTCGTTGTAGTGGACACTGCCCGATGGCTCTTCGACGGCAGATATACTCATGTTCGCTGGGTTGGAGTACTCGGAAGCGTCGACCATGTCACCAGCGACGCCTGAAGAATCCTCCAAAGGATTCTGCACATTCGTGGTCGACCCATCGAAGTGAAGGGTCAATGACGGAGCCTTCGATGTCAGCACCGAACATCGACTCGTCCCCCACCGATTGTGACAGAACCGAGGCACTTCCGGAAACACCCAAGGAACTGGTGTCGGGACTTTTAAGGTTCCTGTGTGTGAGAAAGGTGGTAAGGTGGTGTCAAGTTACTGTGTGCGAGAAAGGTGGTGTCAGGTCACTGTGTGTGGGGAAAATGGTGTCAGGTTACTCTGTGTGGGAAAGGTGGTGTCAGGTTACTGTGTGTGAGAAAGGTGGTGTCAGGTTACTGTGTGTGAGAAAGGTGGTGTCTGGTTACTGTGTTTAGGAAAGGTAGGGCCAGGGTTACTGTGTTGGAAACGTGGTGTCCGGTTACTGTGTGGGAGAGATGTCCGGTTACTGTGTGGGAAAGGTGGTTTAGGTTACTATGTGGGAAAGGTGGTGTCAGGTTACTGTGTGGGAAAGGTGGTGTCCGGTTACTGTGTGTGAGAAAGGTGGTTTAGGTTACTGTGTGGGAAAGGTGGTGTTAGGCTACTGTGTGTGAAAGGCGGTGTCAGGTTACTGTGTGGGAGAAAGGTGGTTTAGGTTACTGTGTGGGAAAGGTGGTGTTAGGTTATTGTGTGGGAAAGGTGGTTTAGGTTACTGTGTGGCAAAGGTGGTGTCAGGTTACTGTGTGGGAAAGATGGTGTCAGGTTACTGGTGGAAGGTGGCGTGGGAAAGGCGGCGTGGCGGGTATCAATGTGATATCACGTAGAGCTGTGTGAAAGATATTAGAGACTTGTGTGAAAGTAGTTGACGTTATCAAGGTGATATCAGGTAGAGCTGTGTGAAATGTGCCAGGGAGATGTGTGGAAAAGTGTCAGAGTTGTTTGAAAGGTGTCAGAGAAATGTGTGAAAAATGTCTGAGGGGTTGTGTGAAAGATGTATGAAGGCTGTGTAAAATGTGCTAGGGAGCTGTGTGAAAGATATATGAGAGCTGTGTGAAATGTGTTAGAGAGCTCTATGAAAGATGTTCGAGAACTGTGTAAAAGGTGTCAGAAAGCTGTGTGAAAGGTGTCAGAGAACCATGTGAAAGATGTATGAGAGCTGTGTGAACTGTGCTAGACAGCAGTGTGAAAGATGTCAGAAATGCGAAAGGTGTCAGAGATGTGTTAAACGTGTTAGAGAGCTGTGTGAAAGCTGTTAACGAGCTGTGTGAAAGCTGTCAGAGAGCTACATGAAAGGTGTCCGAGAACTGTGTGAAAGGTGTCAGAAAGTTGTGTGAAAGGTATTAGACAGTAGTAGTGTGAAAGGTGTCGGAGAACTACGTGAAAGGTGTCAGAGAGCTGTATAAAAGATGTCAGAGAGCTGTGTGGCAGATGTCAGAGAGCTGCGTGGAAGATGTCAGACCCGTGTACAAGATATCAGAGGGCTATGTGGAAGGTGTCAGACAGCTGTGTGGAAGGTGTTAAGCCCGTTCTTAATTGGGCGAATGTTTTTTCGCGAACCTAGTTGGGAGTATTCGGCGAACCTAGTTGGTTCTTAATTGGGCGAACGGTTTCTTCGCGAACATAGTTGGGAGTATGCGTCGAACTGCGACGAAGCTATATTCGGGGTCCAAAAAGCTTCGCTCAACGTGTTCTGGGAACATTCGCCCTATTCGACGAACATTGCCCCTGATTGGCTGAGAGCAGAGCTCTCCTGTGGAGGAGGAAGAAATAAAAATATAAATGGATGACGTTGTAGGTAGGTTTTTCAGTCGCTTCGGGTGGGTTTTTATTTTATTTGTTGACTTGTGGGAGGCGCATCCTTGTCTCGGGGACCCGGAATGAAATTGTAGTTAGCTGAATTACCCTGTGAGGGATGATTAAAGTATACTGACTTGACTTGACTGCTGACTTTAGCCTACATTTTCGATCATGCTGTCTGCTGCGCGTCTGCAGCAAGTTCGGGCCGAAGCTTGCATCTCATTACAAGCCAGATGAGAACGAAGTAAAGTTCGTCGAACTGTCCCAACCATGTTCAGCGAACTAAAAGTTCAGTTAAGGAACGAATCATAGTTCGTCGAACTGTCCGAAGTATGTTCGGCGAACAAACATTCGCCCAGTTAAGAACGGGCTTTAGAGAGCTTTATGGAAGGTTTTAGAGAGCTATAGTGGAAGGTGTTAGAGAGCTGTATGGAAGGTGTTAGAGAGAGCTGTGTGGAAGGTGTTAGAGAGCTGTGTGGAAGGTTTTAGAGAGCTATAGTGGAAGGTGTTAGAGAGCTGTGTGGAAGGTTTTAAGGAGCTGTGTGGAAGGTGTTAGAGCACTGCGTGGAAGGTGTTAAAGAGCTGTGTGGAAGGTGTCAAAAAGCTATGTGGAAAGTGTCAGAGAGCTGTGTGGAAGGTATTAGAGAGCTGTGGGAAAACTGTCAGAGAGCTGTGGGAAAGAAGTCAAAGAGGTGCGTGAAAAATGTCAGAGAGCTGCCTGAAAGGTTGTGAATGACAGCAGTGTGGCGTCAGAAAGCTGAATGTAAATGTTGTTAGAAAGTTGAGCGCGCGCACGCGCGCGCGCGCGCGCGTGTGTGTGTGTGTGTGTGCGTGCGTGCGTGCGTGCGTGCGTGCGTGCGTGCGTGCGTGTGTGTGTGTGTGTGTGTGTGTGTGTGTGTGTGTGTGTGAGAGAGAGAGAGAGAGAGAGAGAGAGAGAGAGAGAGAGAGAGAGAGAGAGAGAGAGAGATTACCGAGATTCCGTCTGATCTGCAACAGACAAAACGTTGATTCTGTTGTTAAATTCTGGAGATATAAACAATACAATGGAAATTTGGAGAAAATTGCCGTGTTTGTGTTTTTGTTGTTGTTGTTGTTGTTGCTGCTGCTGCTGTGCTGCTGCTGCTGCTGCTGCTGCTGCTGCTGCTGCTGCTGCTATGGGACCGAGTATGCTACTAAGCACAAGTAAATTACAAATATGTATCATGCAATGAAGGAAGAACAAAATATAAATAAAAACAACCAAAGATGCTGAAGAAGGCAGAAAAGGAAACAAGAAAAACAAAGAAACAAAAGCTACATGATCGCCAAATTGAAAGCTAAAACATTTTGTTAGAGGCCGTCACATGATTATCCGTTTTCCTTTCAGATTAATAATAAAAAGGGGAATTTGTAAAGCGCCTACGCTGCGGCTCAAAGCGCTGAACAAGCATAATATAATACACAGTGTACATAGAGATGGAAACTGTTATCGGCAATTTAACAAAAAGCTAACACATAATGTAGACATCAAAAAGGGTTCAAGCGTAACTATGTAAAAGATGCGCACGCACACACACACGCACGCACACACACGCACGCACACACACACACACACACACACACACACACACACACACACACACACACACACACACGCACGCACGCACGCACGCACGCACGCACGCACGCACGCACGCACGCACACACACACACACACACACACACACACACACACACTGTACAGACTGATAGGGGTGAAGGACAATGTTGCTTAACGGAAATACGTGAAGAGAAATGTCTTAACTTTGCTTTTGAACGAAGAGAGAGTAGATATTGTACTTGCAGCTCTCAAAAACTGTTTTCTCAACATTCCATCCAGACCCCCCACCCCCCCACCCCCACCCCTACCCCCATCTCTCCCACCTCTCTCCAAATCTGTCTCTAACTCCAATCACTTCAGGTTCCTGGCACTGTTCCCCGCACCTAAGCTCTGTCCCATGAAACGCCACCATACACAAGCTCACCGCTTCAGTCTAAATAACATGCGGCTAGCCATAGTACCAGGACCGACCGTTCATTGGTTGTTTCGGTCACATGATATACTGTCTAAATATAGATCTATACACTGCTTCGGTCACATGATGTACCGTCTAAATTTAGATCTATACAATGTTCTTCAGTAGCACACGTTTTGCATGTTTAGGGAAAGGC
>OY757557.1:1491367-1504479 GCA_963584105.1 Alviniconcha strummeri
AAAGAAAGACGAAGGAGGTCGCCTACAGAGAAGAAAAAGAAGAGAAAAGAAAACGAAATAGGTTGTCAACAGAGAAGAAAAAGAAGAGACGAGAAAGACGAAATAGGTCGCCTACAGAGAAGAAGAGAAAAGGAAGACGAAAGGGAGACGAAGGAGGTCGCCTACAGAGAAGAACAAAGGTGGCCTACAAAGAAGAAGAAGAGAAAGGGAAGACGGAGGAGGCCGCCTACAGAGAAGAAGAAGAGAAAAGGAAGACGAAGGTCGCCTACAGAGAAGAAGAAGGGAAAAGGAAGACGAAGGAGGTCCCTACCGAGAAAGGAGAAAAGGGAGACGAAGGAGGTCGCCTACAGAGAAGAAGAAGAAGAAGAGAAAAGGAAGACGAAGGTCGCCTACAGAGGAAAAGAAGAGAAAGGAAGACGAAGGGGGGTCACCTACAGAGAAGAAGACAAAAGGAAGACGAAGGAGGTCACCTACAGAGAAGAACAGAAAACGAAGACGAAAGGGAGACGAAGAAGGTCGCCTACAGAGAAGAAGAAGAGAAAAGAAAGACGAAGGGGGTCGCCTATAGAGAAGGAAAGGAAAAGAAAGACAAAATAGGTTGTCAACAGAGAAGAAAAAGAAGAGACGAGAAAGACGAAATATGTCGCCTACAGAGAAGAAGAGAAAGGGAAGGCGAAAGGGAGACGAAGGAGGTCGCCTACAGAGAAAGAGAAGAAGAGAAGGTGGCCTACAGAGAAGAAGAAGAGAACAGGAAGACGGAGGAGGCCGCCTACAGAGAAGAAGAAGAAGAAGAGAAAAGGAAGACGAAGGTCGCCTACAGAGAAGAAGAAGAGAAAAGGAAGACGAAGGTCACCTACAGAGAAGAAGAAAAAGAGAAAAAGAAGACGAAGGACGCCTACAGAGAAAAAAAAAGAGAAAAGGAAGACAAAGGAGGTCACCAGCAGAGAAGAAGAAGAAGAAAGGAAGACGAAGGAGGTCACCTACTGAAAAGAAGAAGAGAAAAGGAAGACGAAAGGGAGACGAAGAAGGTCACCTGCAGAGAAGAAGGAGAAAAGAGAAAAGGAAGACAAAGGAAGTCGCCTACAGAGAATAATAGAAAAGGAAGACGAAGGAAGTCGCCTACAGAGAAGAAAAGAAAAGGAAGACGAAAGGGAGACGAAGGAGGTCACCTACAGAGAAGAAGAAGGGAAAAGGAAGAAGAAGAAGAAGAGAAAAGGAAGACGATAGGGAGACGAAGGAGGTCACCTACAGAGAAAAAGACAAAAGGAAGAGAAGAAGAGAAAAGGAAGACGAAGGTCGCATACAGAGAAGAAGAAGAGAAAGGGAAGACGGAGGAGGTCGCCTATAGAGAAGTAGAAGAAGAGAAAAGGGGGACGAATGAGGTCGCCTACAGAGTAGAAGAAAAAAGGAAGACGTTAAGGAGACGAAGGAGGTCACCTACAGAGAAGAAGAAGAAGAAGAGAAAAAGAAAAAAAAGAAGAAGGAGGAGGAGAGAAAAGGAAGACAGAGGATGTCGCCTACAGAGAAGAAGAAGGAGAAGGGAAAAGGAAGACAGATGATGTCGCCTACAGAGAAGAAGAAGAAGGCATATTTAATTAGGTCACCTACAGAGGAGAATAAGAGAAAAGGAAGACGGAGGAGGAATTCGTCACTGACACAATAACTCACGGTAAGCATCAGTAAAACGAGCCGGAAGTTTCGCCGCTCCTCCAACCGATACACCTCTGTGTTAACAGCCGGCGCGCAGTTTTAGATCTCGATTACCCAGTCTGTCTGACAAATTCCACGGAGGGCAGCCATTGCGCCTCAACATTATGACGTCAGTACTATTTTTGTGTCATCTTGTTTTCTTTTTCCTTCTTCTTCTTCTTCTTCGTTCGTATTGGTGGCCACGTTCGAAGAGGAGATCCAAACACACAAAAAGTTCAAAAGAACGCTATTTAGTGTTTGTTTTTTGAAGACGAGATCTGTAGCCTGTTGTAGGCTGAGCAGAGCAGCGCGCCGCTATATCCCAATCCGTCTGCAGCTCCGACTGGTTAAAGGAATTCTCCTTCGGCAGCTAAACTTCTCGTGTGCTTAGAGGAGGTTAAACGAACAGGATCAGCGTTAAAAGTTTTGTGATTGAACGTGCCGTTGATTTTATAACGATTTTAGAAGAAGACTTTCCCAGGCAGTGTTACTAACACTGTTTTCACGAGCTCTTTCCTGCGTTTCAGTATGACATCATTGATAGGATACCGGAACATCTCAGTTTTGTGTACATATCATGTATAAATTATTCTTGTCAATGTTATTTTTTTTAAATCTGGACAGTCGGTGTGAAATAGTTTCATTTTCCTAACGTTTTCATAGGGAAGAGCACACACACACACACACACACACACACACACACACACACACACACACACACACACACACACACACACACACACACACACACACACACAGAGAGAGAAATCGGAAATAAATTGATAGTGTTTGAAATTGCCAAGACGAACAATGAAATGATGTCTAGCGTTCTTTCGAACATTTTTGGGTGGCCTGGGGGAAATTCATCCAAACAGGCACGTTTGATTCCCATGCACGCTTCGAGACACGATTTTGTCACACTTGCTCAACCAACACATGCTCATTGTGGTTTGTAGACACCTTCGACAAATCGCAGACTAGTATACAACACAACTACCCGTGTGATTTCATGAATATGAAAGAAAACATTCTTTTTCTGAGGAATGAGTGAAGAACTACTGGTGAGGCTGACAAAACTGATAGAACAGAACTAGGGAAATGTATTCATCTATACGACGTAACACAATGAAACAAGCGCTTTCGACAGAAAATTGTCTTCGTCAAATGCAAGAAAAATAGACAGATAATAACAAAAGAAGAAGGAAGCAAAGAAGAAGACAGACAAGAAGAAGCTGATGTAATGTTTTTTCGTTTTTTTCTTAAAAATGGATACGCAGATTTAAAACGACGTCATCAAAATGCCAAAATTAGGAAGATTTTTAAGTGGGCAGATCGTGGCAAACACTGAACTTCAAAACAAACAAGATCTGCCAACAGTATTCGGTCCTTGCTTTTCGTACAACCCATACTATGGTTGTTGTTTTTTGCCAAGCGAATAGCAAGGCTTCCAAAGTAGAACAGGTTTCCCACACGCTACTTGTAACAATCACTCGTTTGCTGTTTTGTTTGTGGACTGATCCATTATGAAGCTGATGTTACAGTTTGGAAAAGTTCAATTCTAGGGGTTGATGCGTAGTATTGAGTGCAGCTCACAAGGTGTTTGGGTGGCCGAAGTTCCCCCAACCGAGCGAGTGGACGAATTTCCCCCATGCCACCCTATGTGTTTGGCTCAATGAAATGATGGCAACATCATTTTGACGTCATTACGATATCAATAATTTGACGCAAGATTATAGAAAAGTGAAGGAAGAGTGGAAGGAAACAATGGCTCTAGAAGTAGTTACTGATGGCAAGAATGACAAAACTGAACACAATGACTAGGAATATGTACACAACAAGAGAACACGGGACGGGACATGAGTTTTGTTTTGTGTGCCGCCTTCTTTTGTGCTAATAGAAATAAATACATTCTTTCGTGTGCTATTATAAGGAGCAAATAGCCCGTTGAACGAAAGCAACGAAGAACTGAGAATGAAACAGTGGTGCTTATATCTTCATAGTTCTTTTCCTTTTTTCAAGATTATGCAATCAAAGCAGAGATAATTTGGAGTTACTGCCATTTATCTTCGGAGGAAAAAAAAGAAGAAAAAAAAGAAGAAGAAAGTTTAGGTTCCTGATACTTCTTTTTTGATTGATAGGAGTAGTCTACCGGAACCATACGTTTAAATATTCTACTAAGTACTACCTGTTTACGTAAGTGTGTGTTTCTGGCCTGCCACCGGCCGGTAGGTTTTTCTTTTCATTATTATTATTATGATGTCTAAAATATTTCCTGTAGTAGCATCGGATCAATACGCTAAGAAAGAATTGTCACCCAACATTTTGCACCTCGGTCCATCGCCGAGCTTTATTAGTAAACGGCAGCTACAGGTCTCATCCACTATAGTGAAGTACACATAGCACGATTAGGAGATTTATTCATAGAAAGACATAAAATTATTCACACAATCATCAGTTAAGTCGCCCGACAAATTGTTACGCCTGAGGAGATTACGTGCCTGAGACAACGCCATTGTCATGTTTATAGGCCGAGTCTACAAAAATGTGTGTAAAACAATAAAATGTAATGACGTAATACGCATTCCGTAAATAGCTGCACCCTGGGGAAGAGCCCCAATCTATTTTTAGACCACTACAGTTATTCTTAAATTGCCGCATTTAAACAGGACCAAGGCAGAAATTAATGCTACATAATAATCGCACATAAAACAATACAAATTCATGCAAAAATTAGTTGTTGTTTTTAGCCCAATCTGCGTGGGCCAGTCCCTTTAAAGAGAATGCTCTTGAAGAAGCAGCCCCAGAGAGCCCGGCATACCCACACCTCAACTTTTGAGAGGATATACCTTGTCGTGCTGACTACAGCCTCAACTCGTTCTTCCCTAGGACAGTGACACGTGGGGGCGGGGATAGCTCAGTGGTTAGAGCGCCGGACTCGTGATTGAAAGGTCGCGGGTTCGAATCCCTGCTGGAACGGCGGGAGAATTTTCTTCTCCAGGGTCGACTTTCTGTGCTGACTCTTATTTCGGTATCCGTTCCACCCCCGTGTTACCACAGTAGCACGTAAAATATCCCGGTCATTCTGCCAAAAGTGCAGGTGGCAGGTTACAGCTAAACACGCATACACCTTACGTATGTGGATTTTATTGAACCGTGCTTCGGCATTGGTCACAACTTGTCCCTAATATGTCAAATGACATCTGAGGACATTAAGCATCAACTCATCATCATCAACAGTGACACGTACACTTCCCCCAGAGATGGTCTCAGCCCCCTCCATTGGCGCCTTTATCTCGATGGTGGCCAAACTCCAGTAGACAGCCACTTCCCTACCCTGTTCCCCCCCCCCCCCTCTCTCTCTCTCTCTCTCTCTCTCTCTCTCTCTCTCTCTCTCTCTCTCTCTCTCTCTCTCTCTCTCTCTCTTCTGTTTTTTTATGTTTTTTGTTTTTTCGTTTTTGTAGCGTGCGGCGCTTTGTGGGCCTGGGCACAACATTAGGATGTACTCAGGGCTGTGCTATTGGGCGGTTCATTGAAGCTGGTTTGCACGAGTGAATGCCCTTTGTAATCTTTCGCGCAAGAAGTCGCAAGAAGTCGCGAGAAGTCGCAGCGTCACTTCCGGGACGATTTCTGAGTAGTCGTTGCTTCACGGTGTGTATAACAATGGACGCTGAACCTAGAATTGCGAAGCAGTGCAAATGCCACCACTGTTGGAGTTGCAAAAATTGCCGAGGAAAGGGGATTGGGGGTGGGGAAAAAAGTGTTTTTGCGTCGTTTTTTGGCTGACCAGAAGATCGCGAGTTCGTGGAGAAAATGCGTTTTGGGGCATCCTATAGCACGAGCAGCAAGTTATTACTTGTTGCCAGGCACATTCTGACTACGGGCCTCCAATTTTTTTTTTAAAGTTGGCAGTGTAAAATTCGCAAATTCACTGTCACCGCCTTCCATTGTGAACAAAGTACGCACCGGAAGTAAAAGTAGCCAAGGGACCTAATCGATGCCTGTCAAAAGTCAAGGGAGTTAACAACCCCGCCTGAATCGCCCAATAGAGAGAGAGTTGGACTTCTTTTGCTTCAGTTATTTCCCAACGGCGGAGCTACGGACATTGTCTTTGTGACTCTGTTCTGCATAGCAGTTGGGACAGCAATTGCGTGGTGCTGTGGTCGCTGCACAATGCCGGACGGACACTGCCGTAACATCCTGTTGTTCTGGCGGCGGTCCACGGCAGCCTCGGTCTTCCGAGTTGGCGCCTATTTCGAGGTATCACTCTTCTGTCCCCCTTTTCCCACTAGTCGTCCCCGTCCCTAATAGGCCTTCTCGCCTCCGTGGACGTTAAGCAGCAAAAACTCACTGATTACTCGTGCATGCAGAAAGGGAAGCCGAATATGCGGACTCTGCCAAATCGGAAATAGGGGCTATCCGCCCAATAAATGAAATATTAATGTAATTACTTACATTAAATTAAATATTAATGTGCGTGCGTGCGTGCGTTCGTTCGTGCGTTCGTGCGTGCGTGCGTGCGTGCGTGCGTGCGTGCGTGCGTGTGTGTGTGTGTGTGTGTGTGTGTGTGTGCGTGCGTGTGTGTGTGCGTGTGTGTGTGTCCGCGCGTGTGTGTGTATTGCCTGTGTCTGTTTGTTTTTCCAAATAATACTTTATGTAAATTGTTTTGGTAGGACTGTGTTCTACATGTGTATAAAATACCATATTTAGTCTAACATGTATCATGTGAGCGCTCAGGGCGTTGATGAGCGCATGATAAATATACATTATTATTATTAAAAAAATTGCTCATCATACATATAGGCCTGATGATTAGAAGAAATAGACATGTGACGTAGGAACGAGTGAACATTGTGTTTTTAATTGTTCTTTATGTGTCGTCGTATAGGTGAGTACATTTTTTTTTAGAGCTGTTCTATTTTGACATGTGACGTAATAAAATATGGCTTGAAATTTGTGCTGATTGCTCCAAAGAAGCCGACGATACTTTTAATCTTAATTTTTTTTTTTTTTTTTTTTAAACTCTAGTCATGTTTGCTCTATGTAATTTAACCTAAGATACTATCGTGTCATTATTTTAACGCAATCATTAAACGTTGACAAAACAACTTTTTTTTTTTTTTTAATTTTACACAGATCCAGAAGAAAAACAAAACAAAAACAAAACAACATTTAAACTTTTTTTATTTTATTTTATTTTACACAGATCCAGAAGAAAAACAAAACAAAAACAAAACAACAACATTTAAACTTTTTTTATTTTATTTTACACAGATCCAGAAGAAAAACAAAACAAAAACAAAACAACAACATTTAAACTTTTAATTTTTTTTAAATTTTACACAGATCCAGAAGAAAAACAAAACAAAAACAAAACAACAACAATAAAAAACGCTACCTCCGGCATTCAAATGGCGGCCCAGTTACTGCGAAGCCAAATCCAAAGTTCAAAGAGCCCACTGCGAAGCCAAATCCAAAGTTCAAAGAGCCCACAAAGATGACGCAAAAGAGACTCACGTATTGAGGTCATAATGCTGCTCAGAAGCAATGGCGGCCTGGACTTGACGTCACATCTCTGCGGGCAGGCTCAGTGGCCGACACATCGAGATGGTCTATGAGCCTGAGCTCACGTGTAGCTTCGGCTTACGAGAGCTTATTCCGCAGTTAATCTTGTTTACACTGACGTTCCTGATGTTCGTGCTTATGGCGTTGCCCGAGTTTACGCGCAGGGCTGCGGCGAAAAAGCGAGCAGAGGAAATTAGAGGTAAGGGTCGAACATTTTCTTCTTCTTCTTCTTCTTTCCTTGGATGCCCACTATCATGTTGATGATTATTCTGGCACTTTAGGTGGTGTTCGCAAAGTCCACATTTCAGCTCTGGTCACAAGTCCTTAAAATTAAATTGTTGCACTGTCCCAAGTTCTCTCTCTCTCTCTCTCTCTCTCTCTCTCTCTCTCTCTCTCTCTCTCTCTCTCTCTCAAAAAATAAAAAATAAAATAAATAAATAAAACTAGCTGACTGGCCAGTGGTAGGACGATGTAACACTACCACCAACACACCGGACAAACAAAACAAATACATTCACTCAAATAAAAGCGAGTCCAAAACGACAGGCTAGTTTTTCTTCCTGGTCTTCTATTCCGTTTCTTCTTACCTAAAATCAACAGTCAACAGTTCCAACATTTTCAGCCAAAGAAAATCCAATATAAGAATCAATTCCCCATCAGTTCCTGGCATGTCCCTAAAGTCCATCCCGAGCTTGCGCTCCTGCTTTCTCTACCGCTACCAATGCATAGCTTCTATAGAATGCCGAGCCTGAGCTCTAGCTACCGAGCCTGATCTTAGCCACATCTGAGCCTGATCTCGCTCTGATCTCTCCCCTCGGTCTCCTCTCGATCTCATCTTCTGCTCTCTGGTACCTGGTCAATACGTCCCGATGTATACACTTTCTCCGTATCTCCGGGATTATCTCCCCCGTCACGGCTCGTGGCACCCTCCATTTGCCCATAAATTTCAGCATCAAAAGAAGCATGTTGCTTCATCCAAGGGAGGCTTGTTACGTCCAGCCCATCTGTCGATGAGCCCCGTCGCGCTCCCGGTGACCGCTGTCCGGCCATACCTGGCCCTTACAACAGGATGTCGATGAGCCCCGTCGCGCTCCCGGTGACCGCTGTCCGGCCATACCTGGCCCTTACAACAGGATGTCGATGAGCCCCGTCGCGCTCCCGGTGACCGCTATCCGGCCATACCTGGCCCTTACAACAGAATGTCGACGAGCCCCGTCGCGCTCCCGGTGACCGCTGTCCGGCTGTACCTGATCCCCCCAATAATCACTCCCCCAACATTAAAAACAAGGACGATCGGTAAATTCTGTCACTCCCGCAACATCAAAAGCAAGGACGATCGATAAATTCTATCACTCCCCCAACATTAAAAGCAAGGACGGTCGATAAATTCTATCACTCCCCCAACATTAAAAGCAAGGACGATCGATAAATTCTATCACTCCCCCAACATTAAAAGCAAGGACGATCGGTAAATTCTATCACTCCCCCAACATTAAAAGCAAGGACGATCGGTAAATTCTGTCACTCCCCCAACATTAAAAGCAAGGACGATCGGTAAATTCTATCACTCCCCCAACATTAAAAGCAAGGACGATCGGTAAATTCTATCACTCCCCCAACATTAAAAGCAAGGACGATCGGTAAATTCTATCACTCCCCCAACATTAAAAGCAAGGACTATCGGTAAATTCTATCACCCCCCCAACATTAAAAGCAAGGACGATCGATAAATTCTGTCACTCCCCCAACATCAAAAGCCAGGACGATCGATAAATTCTGTCACTCCCCCAACATCAAAAGCAAGGACGATCGATAAATTCTGTGTCCTCGCAGGGCGCCCATCGTGATAGTTAAAGAGGGCCTAACACTATTGTGTTACAATGATTTTCAGAACATCAGACTAGTTTCTGGACGGATGAGTACCTACAGCTTAGACCTGAACTTGCTGAAGAGGAGAGTTTGTATTAGATAGTGTTGGATGGGGGAAACGGGAGGTAGGTGGGGGGGGGGGGATGTGGGGGGGGGGGGAGAATACAAGTGCTCAGAGCCTATAGACAGTGGGGAGTGGGGTGGGTGCGTGCGAACAATCTTCGAGAGCTGGCTGCTTGTGCAATGTATAGATAGATAGATAGATAGATAGATAGATAGATAGATAGATAGATAGATAGATAGATAGATAGATAGATAGATAGATATGGCTGGATAGATAGATAGATATGGATGGACGGATGGATGGATGGATAGACAGAAGATATGGTTAAATAGATAGATAGATAGGTAGGTAGATAGATAGATAGATAGATAGATAGATAGATAGATAGATAGATAGACAGACAGACAGACAGACAGACAGACAGACAGACAGACAGACAGATAGATAGATAGATAGATAGATAGATAGATAGATAGATAGATAGATAGATGCATAGCAAGCAACAGCTCTGTGCCCCTTTAAATTCTTTTGCTTTATTTACGGCGACCATCTTGCATTCGTTTCTCTGTTGTTGTTTTTCTCGTTTCATACTGATTTATTTTCATCTTCATTTTCTGTTTCTCTTCGTCAATTCGAGAATGTCTTATTTGCAATTCGTGTTTAGTAGCCTACTCGGTGAAGCGAAAGAGGGAAAACTCTAACTCTGCAGTTTCTCCTAATTCCATCGTATTGTTTGAATCTCCAAAATTTGTCATCAGGATCATTGAGGATCATCACTTTCTTTGTTGCAGCTTCTCGGAGTCAAGTTGAAACGGGGTAAATCTCTCTCTCTCTCTCTCTCTCTCTCTCTCTCTCTCTCTCTGTAACACAATAGTGTTGTGCCCCCTCCGACTGTAGCGATGAGAGCCTTGCGGGGTTATACGGTTGATTGACCGCAAGCGCTGGCTGTCCTCGCTAAGTGCTCCCCCTCCTTGACTCTGAGAAACATGCCCTTTTTATGTAAATATTTGATAAGAAGGTGGAAGGTGGTCGTACCCCAAAACGTGATGGTACGAGAGATCGGTATGGCCGATGCAATCTCTGACTATAGCCATCGGGGTCACCTACAAAGCCGTACGATGGACGGTCAGTCTGGTATCGGAGGAAATTATCTTAAAAGCGTGACCGGTATGGCCGGGGCACTCTCTGGCTATAGCCATCGGGATCACCTACAAAGCCATACGATGGACGGTCAGTCTCGTATCGGAGGAAGTTATCTTAAAATCGTGACGGGGGACTAACTTCAAAACACGGCAAAAGAGTATAAAAGATGGGGTGAAATAAGCCCAAGAGGAGGAGCGACAGCGGAGAGAGCTAGGGCTAGAGAGAGCCACAGAGAGAGCTAGAGCGAAAGCGACAGCCATGGCTCACATTTGGGAACAGACTAGGCTCTGATGGTCTTTTTGATTTTCTATGGAATTGTATTTGTAGTAAGATGGTGAAAAGAAAAGAATAACAACCACTAGACTATCATGGTGTTTTATTTAAATTTTGTCAGAGAGACTGCAGTTGTTTTGTTGTCGAATGTGTAGTAGTGTTACATCTCTCTCTCTCTCTCTCTCGTCTGTCTGTCTGTCTCTGTCTGTCTGTCTGTCTCTGTCTGTCTGTCTGTCTGTCTGTCTGTCTGTCTGTCTGTCTGTCTCTCTCTCTCTCTCTCTCTCTCTCTCTCTCTCTCTCTCTCTCTCTCTCTCTCTCTCTCTCTCTCTCACACACACACACACACACACACACATACAAGCGCGCCCACAAGCACACACATGCAAAACTGACACCTTTCATACACATTTCACAATCAGCTTTCAGGCACCACTTTGCTGTCATTTACCACCTTCCACACAGCTCTCTGACACCTTTCATGCAGCTTTCTGACACCTTTCACACAACTCTAACACCTTCCACACAGCTCACTGACAGCTTTCACACAGCTCTGACACCTTCCACGCAGCTCTCTGGCACCTTTCATATAACTCTCTGACACCTTTCACATAGCTCTCTAGCACTTTTCACACAACTCTCTGACACCTTTCACACAGTTCTCTAGCACCTTTCACACACCTCTGACACCTTTCACACAACACTCTGACACTTCACACAGCTGTCTACCACCTTTCACACAATTCTGACACTTTCCACACAGCTCTTTGACACCTTTCACACAGTGACACCTTTGTCGCTGTTCTCTGACACCCTCACACAGCTCTCTAGCACTTTCCACATAACTCTGACACCTTTCACACATCTCTTTGACATCTATCACACAGCTCTTTGACACCTTTGTCACTGTTCTCTAGCACCTTTCACACAACTCACACCTTTCACACAGCGCTCTCATATCTTTCACACAGCTCACTGGCACCTTTCATATAGCTATCTGGCACCTTTCACACAGCTATATGACACCTGTCACACAGCTTTCTGACAAGAACCTGACAACTTTCCCACACAGTAACCCGACACTATCCAGCCACCATTCACACAGTGACGTCACACCACATGTTACACATAGCAGCTAACCCGACACCACCTAGCCACCTTTCACACAGTTGACAGTAACGTCACACCACATGTTACACACGGTAGGTAACCCGACACCACCTAGCCACTTTTCACACAGTAACGTCACACTACATGTTACACACGATAGGTAACCCGACACCACCTAGCCACTTTTCACCCAGTAACGTCACACCACATGTTACACGCGGTAGGTAACCCGACACCACCCAGCCACATTTCACAAAGTAACTGACACCACACTTCCTACACACAGTACCCTGACACCACCTTTCGCACACAGTAACCTGACACCACCTTTCACACGCACAGTAACTAACACCACCTTTCACACACACACACACACACACACACACACACACACACACACACAGAGTAACTGACACCACCTTTCACAGAGTAACTGACACCATCTCTCTCTCTCTCTCTCTCTCTCTCTCTCTCTCTCTCTCTTCTCTCTCTCTCTCTCTCTCTCTCACACACACACACACACACACACACACAAACTCACACCACCTTTCACACACACAGTAACCTGACACCACCTTTCCCACACTGTAATCTGACACCACCTTTCACACACACACACACACACACACACACACACACACACACACAGTAACCTGACACCACCTTTCACACACACACACACACACACACACACACACACACACACACACACACACAGTAACCTGACACCACCTTTCACACACAGAGTAACCTGACACCACCTTTCACACACACACACACACACACACACACACACACACACACACACACACACACAGTAACCTGACACCACCTTTCACACGTACACACACACACACACACACACAGTAACCTGACACCACCTTTCACACACACACACACAGTAACCTGACACCATCTTTCACACACACACACACACACACACACACACACACAACACACACGCACGCACGCACACACACACACACACACCACCTTTCACACACACACGCACACACACACACACATACACACACACACACACACACACACACACACACACACACACACACACACACACACACACACACACACACACACACACACACACACAATAACCTGACACCACCTTTCTTTCACAGGAACCTGGCATCAGCCGAAGAAGAGAGCTCCATCCTTTCCTCGGGACATTCCGAAACTAGTCTGCTACAGGAGGAAGACCCATCTACCTTCGGCACCAGTACTGGCGTCTCCCTCGCGCACGAAGTCACGGAAGACTCCCAGTTCTCCACCTCAGCTGTGGAGGATCCTTCAGGTGTGGTCGCGCTTGGAGGATCCTTCGGTTGTGTCGGCCGTGTGGAGGATCCTTCAGGTGTCTCCCAACCCGACCGCTCTTCACAAGTGTTGT
>OY757557.1:1504679-1532179 GCA_963584105.1 Alviniconcha strummeri
AGAGAAGAAGAAGAAGAAGAAGAGAGAGAGAGAGAGAGAGAGAGAGAGAGAGAGAGAGAGAGAGAGAGAGAGAGAGAGAGAGAGAGAGAGAGAGAGACAGAGAGAGACAGAGACAGAGACAGAGAGAGACAGAAAGTGGAGAGTGGGAAGGGTAAGAAATTTTAAAAAAATGGAAAGATGAAGAAGACAAAAAGAGAGAGAGAGCGAGAGAGAGAGAGAGAGAGAGAGAGAGAGAGAGAGAGAGAGAGAGAGAGAGAGAGAGAGCAAATAATCACATTAACTTTGCTTATGATCCCCAGCAATGGCATGTTATTAAAAGCACCCAGTAAACTTTTGGTCAATAGGATTAACGCAAGAACATCACTGAAGTAATTCTGCTGCAGCTGCATCGCTCATTTTTCACAAATTTATTTCTTGATGTCCTTCAAGCCAAGTAGTTTATTTCAGAAACTCCAGTGGGAGTACATGAAAGATCAATGAAAGAACATCTGGTAAGTTCTGAAAATATCGGAAATAAAATGTCAATTGAATATCAAGAGGGAGCAGGGCAAGAGGGTCACCGACAATGGCTGAACTGTAATGCTCATTTGTTATCGCTAAATAGTGGTGAGAGAGAGTGGGTGGGTGAGTGGGTGGTCTTAGCTGTTCCGTTTTGGCTATTTGGGGTTATGGCTTAAAACAGCAATTCCATAGCTGAATCTTTACAAGACAGAGCCTAAATGAAAAATACAAGAGAGAGCCTACGTAAAAAAAAAAAAAAAAACTTTACAGGAGAGCCTAAATGAAAATACAAGAGAGCCTAAATGAAAAATACTTTACAAGAGAGAGCCTAAATGAACCATAAATGAAAAATACTTTGCAAGAGAGAGCCTAAATGAAAAAGACAAAAGAGAGCCTAAATGAAAAATGTAAGAGAGAGCCTACGTAAAAAAAAACAACAACAAAAAAACCTTTACAGGAGAGCCTAAATGAAAATACAAGAGAGCCTAAATGAAAAATACTTTACAAGAGAGAGCCTAAATGAACCCTAAATGAAAAAATACTTTGCAAGAGAGAGCCTAAATGAAAAAGACAAGAGAGAGCCTAAATGAAAAATACTTTACAAGGGAGCCTAAATAAGATTTTTTTTTTTTTTTTTTTTTTTTTTACAAGACAGAGCCTAAATGAAAAAGACAAGAGAAAGCCGAAATGAAAATTACTTTACAAGAGAGAGCCTAAATGAAAATACAAGAGAGAGCCTAAATGAAAAATACAAGAGACTAAATGAAAAATACAAGGGAGCCTAAATTAAAAAAATACTTTACAAGAGAGAGCCTAAATGAAAAATACAAGAGAGAGACTAAATGAAAAATACTTTACAAGGGAGCCTAAATAAAAAAAATACTTTACAAGAGAGAGCCTAAATGAAAAATACAAGAGAGCCTAAATGAAAAATACAAGAGCCTAAATGAAAAATACTTTACAAGGGAGCCTAAATAAAAAATACTTTACAAGAGAGAGACTAAACGAAAAATACAAGAGAGAGCCTAAATGAAAAATACTTTACAAGGGAGCCTAAATTAAAAAACATACTTTACAAGAGAGAGGCTAAAAGAAAAATCGCTTTACTTTAGGCTCTCTCTACGAGAATGGCCGTGAAATCGAGGGGCCCCGTAAGGGCACCGATTGTAATAGTCAAAGAGTGCACAACACCATTGTGTTACACGGATCGAACCGTAGACCACTGCGGAACTCTGAGTTCCATTCTGCGACCGAGCAGTAAAAATCAGCGAGGTGGGTCGTGATGTCCACCACTGACGCCCGATTTCCTTTCGGTCAGATCGCTCCGGTTTTCAAACACATGAAAAGTTCAAAAGAACGCTATTTATCATGACAAAACACAACATGCGAATTTTCGGGGTAACCCCTTTATTAAGCTTCAAAACGACACTTAAACAACAGTTAAACGGTGAAAAATGAGATAGTAAACATGGTGCTTAACGTCCACAGAAACCACAAGGTTTATTAGGGACGGGGAGAAGGCGGATGGGGTATGGAGGTGGGAGAAGAAAAGAATGAGATGGAGAATAAATTTAATAAACAGCGTTATTTTGAACCTTTTATGTGTTTAGATCTTGTTTGAGAACGCTAGCAGTCATTCTTGTTCCAGATTTTTGTAAGCTCCAGTTTTTGTCAGCGTTTTACTACTTTCGAGCCCTCGCAATGTACAGCATGCAAACGACAAGTTTTTTGTTTGTTTTTGTTTTGTTGTGTGTGTGTGTGTGTGTGTGTGTGTGTGTGTGTGTGTGTGTGTGTGTGTGTGTGTGTGTGTGTGTGTGTGTGTGTTTTGGGGGGATAGTTTGTCAATGGGGGAAGAACGTTTTAAAAAATTACCTGTTGAAAATCCAGAGAGAGAGTTCGTGTGGAAATAAGTGATAAACTATTATTGGGAGAGAGAGAGAGAGACAGAGAGAGTTTAGTTAGATAAAATAGGTTTTACAAGATTACTTCTCAAAATTTTGAGAGAGAGAGAGAGAGAGAGAGAGAGAGAGAGAGAGAGAGAGAGAGAGAGAGAGAGAGAGAGAGAGAGATGGAAAACAGTTGTAAAAAGCAGGTAGAAAAAGAAAAAAGACAAAAAAAAAAGTGAGAAAAACAAACTCCAGACAGATAGAGTTTACATGCAGGGAAAAATGGTCAAACATTAACAGAGCTAGAGATAAGGAAAGCGGTAACATAAGGCAGCAAAATGGCTCACCTGTCCCATAAGGTGACCGTGCGAGACCACGCCACGCCACGTCCAGTCTAGCGTCCCTTGCCCTGTTTGTGGTGGCGGCGGACCCGCGCTGTCTGCATGTCTCTTCTCGTCTCGCTGGCCTTTCTCGACTGACTGCTAGACGGGGTGCCTTGGGGAGTACATCACCACCCCCTGCTAACGGAGCGCCCCCTGTGCGCCACGTCACGCACGAGTATCGTTGGCGGTTACCGCCAAAATGCGAGAGAAGCCGTTGTTGTTGTTGTTTTGGTGTGAGTCTGTGTGTGTGTGTGTGCGTGCGTGTCACTGTGTATGTGCGTGCGTGCGTGCGTGCGTGCATGTGTGCTGCGCGTGTGTGTGTGTTTAAATTTGTTGTTGTTGCTGTCTTTTTTTTGTCTTTTGTCTTTTTTTGTCGCTGTACGAGTAAAACGCACGTGTGCAGAACTCTAAAAACACACCGTTTTCTTCCCCGCTATTATCGTCGACGTAGTCTGCAACGACATCAACAACAGCACAGCAGCAACGAGAGGTCGGAGCACGGACCTACCTCAAAACAAAGATCATAAATACATATAAATATATATAATCTTTGCTCGAAGCATGTCGTTAAATATGGCAGACAAAGGGGATCTAATTTGAGCTTCAGAGGGGCGGTAGCTTCGTAGCGACAGTACTCCCGTTCCTAATAAGCCTTATGTAAAAGTCCAAGGTTTTTAAGTATGCAAAATGACCCTCGAAATGATTGACAAATGAGTCACTAGTTTCAGATTTAATGGAGAGAAGAAAAAAGAAAAAAAGGGGGGGGGGGGGGGGGTAATCGATTTTATTTTCTGTAGGATTCCCCGGAAGTGACGTCAGTCTGGGGAGTCAGTGCGGTTGCCATCTTAGATTCTTCAGTAAACTGTGCCGGCCTACTGTGTTGCCGCGAACTGTAACAATTCGCAGACGACCCCAGCTATAACAATGCACGAGCTCTCGCGCAATCGACCCGCAGTGAGGCGAAAGTGGATTAAGTTTATACAATTCAAACGAGCTGACTTTCTTGCTGCGCCGCAGCACGCCTATTTGTGTAGCGAGCACTTCAGTGAGTGCGATTTCGCAAACCCCATGGAATATCGCATGGGGTTTGCTTCGAAGCTGACACGATGTTCCGGTACTCTTTCAAAATCCTGCCTGAAGGCTCAAACTGATACGGCTGTATCCTTGTGGGTCTCTCGGGCAAAGTATCAGTTTCATATTCGGAGCTCGAGTTGGCCATTTTGCAGCGACTCCCCAGAGTGACGTAGTAGGCATATGGTCACGTGATTTGGGCGTCATGGCAACACTTTCGGTACGACAGAAAATGCCTTTTTCTCGTGCATTTATAACCCTCAAATCACAGCTTCACCTACATCATCGTTCTCAGCGAGCTTTAACGAAAATCGTGTCAAAAATCACCCCTAACCTTGGACTTGTCCTTTAAACGTCCACGGAGGCGAAAAGGCTTATTAGGGACGGGGACGAGTGGGAAAAAGGGGGACAGAGGAGTGAAACCTCGAAACAGGCTCCAACCCAGAAGACAAAGGCTGCCGTGGACCGCCGCCAGAACAATAGAATGTCAAGGCTTCGGGGAGGGGCGAGGGGTGGGGGTAGGGGCGGGGGTCGTTGGCAAAAGGGCTAGAATTGATGAACCTCCCTTGAGCAAAGAGGTGGTGACATTGTGAGTACCGAATGCGCAAGTGCTTTCTAAGGGTGATGAGTTGATGCTTAATGTCCTCAGATGTCATTTGACATATTAGGGACAAGTTGTGACCAATGCCGAAGCACGGTTCAATAAAAGCCACATACGTAAGGTGTATGCGTGTTTAGCTGTAACCTGCCACCTGCACTTTTGGCAGAATGACCGGGATCTTTGACGTGCTACTGTGGTAACACGGGGGTGGAACGGATACCGAAATAAGAGTCAGCACAGAAAGTCGACCCTGGAGAAGAAAATTCTCCCGCCGTTCCAGCAGGGATTCGAACCCGCGACCTTTCAATCACGAGTCCGGCGCTCTAACCACTGAGCTATCCCCGCCCCCCCAAGCTTTCTAAGGGAACTGGTGATGGCGATTGATGCCTCTGCATGGGGAGGAGATGCGAGCTGCTGATCGGTTGGTTATGAGGGACAGGTGCGGCCGGACGGCGGTCGCCTGTGGTCCGACTGGGCTCGTTGGCAAATGCGCTGGTTAATGGGCCTCTGCACAGAGGAGGTACCACGAATCATGGCGGGGGTGGGGGTGGGGGGGAGTGTGTGTGTGTGTGTGTGTGTGTGTGTGTGTGTTGGGGGGGGGGGGGGGGGTCACGGAAATACGACGAGAGAGTATAGAGCGGGCGGTATCAACCAAGGTGGTTTTTAGAGAGCCGGTTTGGCCTAGCGGTAAGGCGGTAAGGCTGGTAAACGGAAGGACCTCGGTTCGATACCTCTTCGGCTCTCCTTTCTCTTCAAAAGTTGTGGTCTGTGGACACGGTCTTGTGACTTTGTCCCTCACGATTATGAAACATTAAAATGACTCTCATCGCTGCCCACTTTAATGCAGGAGTCATTCTGGTGGTGACAGTGCAGCGATAGATATATAATCTCCCTCTCCCCCCACCTCCATACCCCCTTCCCCCCATTCTCCCCGTCCCTAATAAGCCTTATGGTTTATGTGGACGTTAAGCAGCACGTTTACTTACAAGGTGGTTTCAGAACTCGGGAGCTGTGTGAAAGTCGAGGTGGCCGTCCTGGGCTCCCGTCCCTAATAAGCCTACGGCTTCTGTGGACGTAAAGCAACACTCAACCAAGGTGGCTAGCTTCGGCTGAGCATTCTTTCAATGTTTCATTTAGGCTGTCTCTTGTAAAGTATTTTTCATTTAGGCTCTCTCTTGTAAAGTATTTTTCCTTTAGGCCCACTTTTGTATTTTTCATTTAGGCTCTCTCTTGTAAAGTATTTTTCATTTAGGCCCTCTCTTGTAAAGTATTTTTCATTTAGGCTCTCTCTTGTAAAGTATTTTTCATTTAGGCTCTCTCTTGTAAAGTATTTTTCATTTAGGCCCTCTCTTGTAAAGTATTTTTCATTTAGGCTCTCTCTTGTAAAGTATTTTCATTTAGGCCCTCTCTTGTAAAGTATTGTCCATCTTTCCTCTAGGCTGAATTTTTGCTATTGTATTTGAATAAGTTGTTAGAGGAAAAGAATAAGAAAAAGGAAAGCTAGATTATCATGTTTCAGACTCGCTTTTGTTAGAGCGACTGCATTTGATGATTTGTTCTGTTTGTCCTGTGTGTTAAACGTAGTGTTACAACATACACTCCTGCAAAAGGTATATCTGATGGGCCTATAACAAATCTACTTTCAATACTGTGCATTTTGATAGAAATCTTTTCATGTGCTCATGCAAAGGGGAACAAAGGCCTTAATGATTTCAAATTTGGCACTTTTATTGGTCGCGCTCAAAGTGAACTCGAATTTAAACTCGAAAACTTTATTTTACAAGGATTGTAGTTTAGGTTCAATCAAAAACCCGTCTAACAACTAGTCCTTGCTAAGCTACTGATGAGTGAATATAAAATCACAGGCATCATTTATATACATATAGGCATGAATAAGTGAGTGAAATTTAATACATGAGAATTTCCACACAAAGCATAGCGTGTTCACAGCGACAGATACACACATGCATACAACACTCAGTTATACATAACAGCGACAGATGCACACATGCATACATCACTCAGTTATACACAATGACGGCGCGGCAAACATGGCAGCTGGCAGTGAAAGGGTTAATGTCCTCAAATGTCAGGCAGGTTAAGCCCTGCAATCCATCAGAGCTTTGACGCCACAGGGTGCAGGCAAACCACCACTGGACAGTTCACCACTGGACAATTCACCACTGGACCATTCACCACCGGAAAATTCACCACTGGACAATTCACCACCGGACAATTCACCGAATATTCATTAAATCACACCTATTAACGTCATTGTCATGCTGACGTTCTTCCAAGTACTGGACAAGAAAACCACAAAAAAGAAGAAAAGAAAAAAAGAGAAAAAAAAGAGAGGGTTATTTCGCTTCTCGTCTCATGTTTCATCGTTTTTAACCGTATAACTGTTGGTTTAAGTGTCGTTTTGTAGCTTGACAAAGGGGATTACCCCGAAAATGTGCAGATTGTGTGTCTGTGTCCTAATAAATCAGCGTTCTTTTGAACCTTTTGTGTGTTTGGATCTCTGGGTCTTTTCACCCAGCTGTCATCTTCAGTCCTGCTGTCTTGGCTGGTGAGTACTTTGATGTGCGCTTCCTCAAGTCCAGTTAATCTAACTGAGTGATGTCTAACGCCCAGCCCAAACCATGCACCAAGGCCAAGGTCATACGAGGACGAACCGGAATGTTCATCAGATCACCAGTAAATTATTTTTCAGTTGACTGATGCTCCCTCCATCCCTCTCTCTTATTATTTTTTTTAATTTTTTTTTAGGGGTGGGGGGCGGAGTGGGGTGGGGTGGGGTGTTGTTACGTTGTTTCGTTCGCCTGTTTGTGTTATTTGTATGCCTTATTTGTCGGTCTGTATGTATAAATTAATTTGTGTTTTGGGGTTTGTATATGGGCCTATGGCCAAAGTAGCGTACAATAAATCATCGAAGTTGTGTGTGTGTGTGTGGGGGGGGGGGGGGGGGGGGATTTTCATATATCATATATGATATGATCATACCTATATCAGCATCAGAGCCTAGGAGCTGGGTGACAGTCGGGGAGGCCGTCCTGAGCCCTCCGTCCCAAATAGTCCTCGTGGTCTCTGTGAACGTAAAGCAACATTTGAAGAAGATATTGCAACAGGCAGTTCAGAGCCTGTATGCAACAGCTCGTGCCGAAAATGTAGCCTCTAAAATAAGACCACTGAAATCTAATCAGGCTGAATTTGTCTAGTTTTGATGATGATGAGTTGATGCTTAATGTCCTCAGATGTCATTTGACATATTAGGGACAAGTTGTGACCAATGCCGAAGCACGGTTCAATAAAAGCCACATACGTAAGGTGTATGCGTGTTTAGCTGTAACCTGCCACCTGCACTTTTGGCAGAATGACCGGGATTTTTTACGTGCTACTGTGGTAACACGGGGGTGGAACGGATACCGAAATAAGAGTCAGCACAGAAAGTCGACCCTGGAGAAGAAAATTCTCCCGCCGTTCCAGCAGGGATTCGAACCCGCGACCTTTCAATCACGAGTCCGGCGCTCTAACCACTGAGCTATCCCCGCCCCCTCTGTCTAGTTTTTGTTTTGTTTTTGTTTTTGTAGCGTATGTGTTGTACAAGATTAGGAACAAGAAACGCGGCAAGTTCGTGCAAAGCGTGTAGCACGTGCAGGTTAGACTCAGTGTCAGCTACATGAAATCTCGGTCAGGTTTATTGTGTCTCCTTCCAATACGAGACCAAAAAATGGCTCTCATCGCTGCCCATCTGTATGCAGGGGTCTTTCCGGTGGTGACAGTGTAACGATAGGTATAGGGGTGGGGATTTCAATGAGAAATTGTTGATGAAGTGTTGTTTTACGTCCTCAGAAACCGTAGGTTTATTAGGGACGGGAGCCCAGGACGGTCACCTCGACTTTAACACAGCTCCTGAACTCTGAATAGTAAGTAAACATGGTGCTTAACATCCACAGAACCCATAAGGCTTATTAGGGACGGGGAGAATGGGGGGGGGGGGGGGGGGTATGGAGTTTGGGGAAGAGGGAGATTATATACCTATCGCTACACTGTCACCACCAGAACGATTGCTGCATTAAGATGGGCAGCGATGACAGCCATTTTAATGTTTCAGTAGGAAGTGATGGACAAAGTCACAAGACAGTGTCTACAGACCACAACCTTTGTGAAGAGAAAGGAGAACCGAAGCGGTATCGAACCGAACGAGCCTTCTGGTTTCCGTGGACGTAAAGATTTATTGAACCGTGCTTCGGCATTGGTCACAACTTGTCCCTAATATGTCAACTGACATCTGAGGACACTAAGCAACACTTCATCCATCATCCAGCTCAGGTTAGTTAGTGAGCCGGTGTAGCCTAGCGGTAAGGCGTTAGGCTGGTAAGCGGAAGGACCTCGGTTCGATACCGCTTCAGCTCTCCTTTCTCTTCAAAAAGGTTGTGCTTTGTGGACACTGTCTTGTGACTTTGTCCATCGCTTCCTACTAAAACATTAAAATGGCTGTCATCGCTGCCCATCTTAATGCAGGAATCATTCTGGTGGTGACAGTGTAGCGATAGGTATATAATCTCCCTCTACCCCCACCTCCATACCCCCTTCCCTAATAAGCCTTATGGTTTCTGTGGACGTTAAGCACCATGTTTACTTACTTAGCTCAGGTTAGCTACGGCTCGGCTTTAGGGATGGATTAGGCTAGTTACAGACTCTGCGGTATGAATTTGGGGTTCTCTCTCTCGTATCGTACTGTAAACTTTGTTGTTGTATTGATATTGTATTTGAACTAAGTTGGTGGAAGGAAAAGAAAAAGATAAAATAGACTATTATGCGTTGGATTCAATTTTGTTAGAAAGACTGCAGTTGTTATGTAAGTCGGTGCGTGGTAGTGTTACAGAGGTCCTTCCGCTTACCAGCATAACGCCCTTACCCGCTAGGCCAAACCGGCTCACGGCTCTGACTGAGAAGACGAACACTTAAATGCTAGATGTTTCGTCGAGTGGAAATGCCCACAGCACAGCACACGCCGCTGTTGAACGGCGGCCAGAGACGTCCCAGTCGGCAAGTGGCGGATGCTCGTACCAACTTCCCGGCTCGCTCGTGGGAATGAATGGTCTAGGAAGTGTAGATCGCCTCGGGCAAAGTTCACAGCGTCAATGTCGTTGTCTTCCATCCACTCCTCCTCCCCCCCCAACTCCTCGCCCCCCGCCCCCCCCCCCCCCCCCCCGTAGGCGAGGCTGCGTCCCCAAGGAACATCAGCTGTCACCAGGCTTTCCCTGCTGTGACGCTCCTGTGATCGTACCGGCCGCCGGGGGCGGGGGGGGAGGGGGGGGGGCAGGTTTGGACAGGGGGAGGGGTTGGGGAGGTGCAGACGACGATGGAGAGCAAACTTAGCCGCGAGGGGGCGCAGACGACAGTGACACAAAAATAAGATAAGCAGAGTCCAGGCGAGATCAAGAGGAGGGCGAGCCGGTTTGGCCTAGCGGTAAGGCGTTAGGCTGGTAAGCAGAGGGACATCGGTTCGAATCCGCTTCGGCTCTCCTTTCTCTTCAGAAATTGTGGTCTTTGGACACCGTCTTCTGACTTTATCCCTCACAATTAATGAAACATTAAAATGGCTCTCATCACTGCCCATCTTAATGCAGGAGTCATTCTGGTGGCGACAGTGTAGCGATAGGTATAATAGTCTCCCTCTCCCCCCACCTCCATAACCTCTTCCCCCTTCTCCCCGTCCCTAATAAGCCGTACGGTTTCTGTGGACGTTAAGCACCATGTTTACGTACTTCAAGAGGAGGGAGGGGGGGAATAAGTGCAAAACAAATTCATGCAACAATTTGCGTGCCTAATGCTATTTAGCGTGAACTCACAGAATATGTGACGTCAGGCATAAATTATCAGTGTTGTCGTGTGGTGTGTCGAAAGCCGGCAATTGTCTCTGTGTGGACCCATCGTTATTGTTGCATAGTGTGTGTGTGTGTGTGTGTGTGTGTGTGTGTGTGTGTGGTGTTTGTGTGAGTGAGTCTGTGTGTGTCTGTGTATGTGTGAGTGCGAGTGTGTGTGTGTGTGTGTCGGAGTGTGTTTGTGTGTGTGAGTGAGTGAGTGTGTGTTTGTGAGTGTGTTTGTGTGTGTGTTTTGTTGTTGTTGCTGCTGTTGTGTGTTGTCGTTCTTAGTGCGGGCGTGTGTATACCTTTAATTGTTATCTGACGTATGTCAGTGTTGTCGTTTGCTTATGAGTATGCTTCTAACCGCTTTTCAAGACGTTTTCCTTGTTGTTAAACTTGGTTAACCCCTCCACTGCCGCAGCCTGTAAAATTTCCGGGCCTACAGTTGCACGGACATCACTCAAAAACAGTGTACGTTCCGGTCCTATAACACATCTGCTTTTAGTGCTATGCGTTTGGAGAAAAATCATTTTACATGCCAATGCGAAAAACAAAAAGGCTTAAGCGTCTCAAGAAATGTCGCACTTTTATTGGTCGTAATCAAGTCACAGCATGGCAGCGAAGGGGTTAATAAAGAATTTTAAAAAATGTGAAGCTTCAGGCGGCTGACGCAGTGGGTGCTAACCACTAAACCACACAGCAGGCTTCTCAGTTCTTTGTCGTCAATCTGTCTTTCGGTTTGATGGTATGACCACTTCACTGAGGCCAGGAAATCCCCGTCACAGGACTTTACAGGGAAAGGACATCCCGTTCTCCCCCCCCCCCCCCCCCTTACCCTAAACACCTCCCGGCCCGACACGTGTCAGCAGTTTATGATCGTGACCCGCGGACTGCCCCCAGCCCCCCTCATCACCGCAAACTACACTGACCCGTATCAGCTACCTCCCCAATACCCCCCCTTCCATTACCGCAAACACGTCACTGGTCAGCGTCAGCATTTTACGACACGATCGAGACCCCGCGGACATTTCACCCCCCTCCCCAACACACTGTCACGCTTGACCGCCCACCAACTTCCCATCAGAGATTAAGGTGAAACAGTTCGCATATATAACTGTCTAACCCTGACACCCTTTGTTCGTCCGTCAGACTTATTTATTGTGGATCCGCCGAAAGGTTGTGGTTTGTGGACACTGTCTTGTGGCTTTGTCCATCACTTCCTACTGAAACATTAAAATGGCGCTCATCGCTGCCCATCTTAATGCAGGAGTCATTGTGGTGGTGACAGTGTAGCGATAGGTATATAATCTCCTTCTTCCCCCCACCTCTATCCCCTTCCCCTCCCTTCTCCTTGTCCCTAATAAGCCTTCTGGGGCGGGGATAGCTCAGTGGTTAGAGCGCCGGACTCGTGATTGAAAGGTCGCGGGTTCGAATCCCTGCAGGAGCGGCGCGAGAATTTTCTTCTCCAGGGTCGACTATCTGTGCTGACTCTTATTTCGGTATCCGTTCCACCCCCGTGTTACCGCAGTAGCACGTAAAAGATCCCGGTCATTCTGCCAAAAGTGCATGTGGCAGGTTACAGTTAAACACGCATACACCTTACGTATGTGGCTGTGTATGAAGTGACATGGTGCATGGTTGTATGGTGTACACAGAACTTGCGTCGAGACGGCTGCAGTTTCATGTGGCATCAGCCATGCCACCGCTGTAAGTACACCACTTCGGTGGATATTCAAAAACGCGCTATAAAAAGCTAGTCACTCATGTAGCACCACATGCGAGCGCAGTGAGTCTGCTCAAGAGAGCGGAGAATAGCGCTATATAAGCGATCATCAATCAATTCTGGTTTCTGTGGATGTTAAGCGCCATGTTTACTTTCTTACTGGACCCCCCCCCCCCCCCACCCTTTGTTGTTATCTTCTAGGTTTACTTGCGTGCACACACATGCATACCCAGAAGATGCACCCCTCCCTCACACACATGCATGCCACATGGGCGTGCACACACACAGATGCAACCCCTCCCCTCACACACACACATATATGCATGCCACACACACACAGACATCCACCAGCCCCCTCACACACATACCCCCTCCCCTCACACACACACACATGCACATATCTTGAACAACGCCAAAATGCCACTTTTGCATAATCTTCATCCCATCAGAACTGAACCATTTGTTCAGCACAAATCCATTAAGTCACACTGTGTGGTGTAGATTACACAAAACACCACACAAATTGCACCAATGTCATAAATCTAATAGTATACAACTGTACAGTGCATAATTGTATACATATGCCACAGAAATAAAATAAAATAATAAAAGAGCTACAAATCCTGATGATGAATTCTTTAACCAGATTCTTTAATTGTTTGTCAATTAAAGAATTCATCATCAAGATTTGTAGTTTTTTTCTTTTCTTCTTTTCTTTCTGAGGCATATATATATATATCTGCCACTTTCCATCAGTCCACCACTTAAATATTTTTTTAATTATTTTTAAAGTGCAGCTACACAATTTATACCAACCCAAACCACACAATCAGTCTCACTGTACCCTACCCACTGTACTAAGGGAGGGAGGGAGGTAAAATTTTAATGCCCAGTCAACAGTACAAATTATAATATCATGGTGAATCAAAAAGGCAGAGAGAGAGACAGACAGACAGACAGACATAAAATGAAAAGAAAAGCAGTGAAACTTCAAGACACTCTTGGTAATAATGACAGACACATCTGTATCATGATCAGTAGTACCCTAAACACACTGAATAGACTAACTGGAGTAACACTTCTGAATGTAAAACACGCACACACACTGAATACACTAACTTGGGTAACACTTCTGAATGTAAAACACGCACACACACTGAATACACTAATTTGGGTAACACTTCTGAATGTAAAACACGCACACACACATACACACACAAGCACAAGCACACACACACACACACACACACACACACACACACACACGTCACGCAGACCTCAAAGGACGTTACCACATGCTGGCTTTCAAAGATCTCTTATACAGCATGGAAAAGAAGAAAGAAACCCTCCCCCCCAAAAGAAAAGACCAAGGTCACTAGAGGTCGCCTCCAAGTCCAGACAGGGGCCAGTGAAACATAAAAGTTGATAAAAGTTATCATGCAAAGCATGAAAGACCACCAGAAAAAGATATGTTTTTTTATATACTACAGACTGCCAGAGAATTTTTTTTTTTTTTTTTTTTACTACAGACTGCCTGAGAGAGAAACGTTTTATTTTATATACTACAGACTGCCTGAGAGAGGTGTTTTTTAAACATTTTTAACTCCAGACCACCAGAGAGAGAAACAACTTTTTAAATTATTATTTTTACTACAGACTGCCAGGGAGAAAAACCACATTTTTTTTTATAAATAATTTTTACTACAGACTGCCAGATAGAAAAACCACATTTTTAAATGTTTAAAAAAAAAAAAAAAAATGTTTACTACAAACTGCCATATTATTTTTTTATATTTTTTTATAGTACAGACCACAAGAAAGAGAAACAACAGAAACCACTTTTTTTAAATAAAAATTATTATTTTTACTCCAGACTGCGAGAGACAGAAACCACTTTTTTTTTTTAAAACTACAGACCGCCAGAGAGAGATTTTTTTTATTTTTACTACAGACTGCCAGAGAGAGAAACAACCAATCACAGTTCACAGATTCCCACAATTATTTTGGACAAAGGCCGCCCCACTATCTGCTGTACAACTTTGTTTCTGACTAACAGCCTCTGACTAAAATAAGATGATGATAATATAATAATAATGGACATTTCTATGGCTCATGATCCTTAGCAAGATCTAGGGCACAATGTGCCGTACAAAAAACTGCAGAAAAATGTATAAACACATACAATGGACAAGATTTTTTTTTTTTTTTAAAGAAAAAAAAAGAAGAAGAAAAAAAGAAGAAGTTTTCGGCCTATACGCCCGCCAACCACTGAGCTATGTTGATGATGAGTTGATGCTTAATGTTCTCAGATGCCATTTGACATATCAGGGACAAGTTGTGACCAATGCCGAAGCACGGTTCAATAAAAGCTACATACGTAAGGTGTATGCGTGTTTAGCTGTAACCTGCCACCTGCACTTTTGGCAGAATGACCGGGATTTTTTACGTGCTACTGTGGTAACACGGGGGTGGAACGGATACCGAAATAAGAGTCAGCACAGAAAGTCGACCCTGGAGAAGAAAATTCTCCCGCCGTTCCAGCAGGGATTCGAACCCGTGACCTTTCAATCACGAGTCCGGCGCTCTAACCACTGAGCTATCCCCGCCCCCACTAAAATAAGCATTCTTTTCAACCTTTTGTGTGTTTGGAACTTCTGACTATCCACAAATTAGGTAGGTAGTGTTGCTTAATGTCCTCAGATGTCACTTGACATACTAAGGACAAGCTGAGACCAATGCCGAAGCATGGTTCAATATAGCTTTACATCCACGGAAACCAGAAGGCTCGTTAGGACGGACAGCCCAGGATGGCCACCTCAACTCTCACACAGCTCCTGAACTATGCATACATGAATTGCAAAGCTTCTTCCTTTTGGACTGAGATAAATCATCTTCATGCAGCCACTGGCCGTGTCAGTTTGAAGCAAGGAGATTAATTTCCGTCTTGCTTCCCTTGGTTTTGATGTGTGTTGGTGAGGTCGAGCACTTTGTAGAGGTCGTGTCGCCGCTGGTTTCTCAAGGGCACCATTGTGCGAACTTCCTCCACTCGATCCATGTCTGAGGAATAATAATGATAACATGGTACATTTAAAATGCGCCCACTAACATCCTGAGTGCTCACATGATACATACAGCGATTGCCAGAGGCATTTTATCAAACTGGTGCGACATCTGTAAGGTGGCAAAAGTGGTTCATGGAAACTGGTCAAATAATCATTGTAACTGGTCAGATACATGGCTGTCCATACCACTAGTACTACTAGAGCTGTACTAGCAAACACATAGCTCCCTTTCCTGCTGAGAACACACAAACACACATACACTCACACACACACACACACACACTCTCTCTCTCTCACACCACACACACACACACACACAACACTCTCTCTCTCTCTCTCACTCACACACACACACACACACACACACACACACACACACACACACACTCTCACTCACACCACACTCACACATACACACACACACACACACACACACACTCCCCCCCCCCACCCCCCCACACACACACACGCCACACACCCTCTCACTGTTCTGAGTTTTGTTGTTTTCTGGTGTGTGTTTTTCAAGAACCAGTCAAACAAAATAACAGCTGGACCAACTGCTGATTTTGTTTCAAGTATATGCTGAGCTTATTTGGTAAAATACCAGAAATTACTAGTTAACATGAACCCTAACACGCTGACCTAAAGACGATATTTTATACACACATAAAGCACAGTTCTACTGATACATCAAAGTATTACTTGAGGGGAAGAAAAAAAAGAAAAACCAAGTAAACACAATGATGATGAGTTGATGCTTAATGTCCTCAGATGTCAGTTGACATATTAGGGACAAGCTGAGACCAATGCCGAAGCACGGTTCAATAAACCTTTACGTCCACGGAAACCAGAAGGCTTGTTAGGACGGACAGCCCAGGACGGCCACCTCGACTCTCACACAGCTCCTGAACTATGAGTAAACACAATGAATGCAAACCATTTATATATGCATCACTGAACATGGTAGAACATAGGCAGTTTTGTGGCAAAAATCCACTAATAAACTAACAATATCCATGCCTAAACATGACAGACATGAATTTATAAACTAAATCTACTGTATAAGAATCTTACCAATATCAGCGTAGACAATCTCTTCCTTGTGATCGGCTTTTGCTACCACCTCCCCCCTGTTGACAAAAAATAGTCATTAGTTTGCTCGTTAGTAATTGGCTTTTAACGTCCTGTCAACCTTACAGGGTCACCTCAGGACAACCAAACTCTGTCATAAGCGATGCACATTTTAAAACTTTTCTCAGGTATCTACATAAACTTTTTCTCAAATCAATAAAAAACAAAAACCCAGTGGCATGAGGTATGTCCAGACTACAATCCAAGATATTTTACACCAAGATAGTGCAGTTCCTCTTAGTCTTCTTATAGCCACACAAACAGCAAGGTCATTTCAGTTGCTTGCCTTGGATTGAACAGGCTTTTCTGATTGACTGGATTAAGCCGTACTTCTTCTTCTTCAAAACAACAGCAGGAGCATCACAAACACTGCAAAGTGTTGCCTACCCACGTCCCAACCAATCGATCAAACACTACACTTGTACAGACTCAACAACAAAGGGGAGTTAATTAGCGCTCAAAATATGTAACACAAATACAACAACAATGACCTAAGTCGCCTATGGTAACTCCCACTTGGCATGCGTGTAAAAACTACACTGGTAGCAATCAAAGTTAATGGTTGGATTTTAGAGTTTTGCCAACCACACAGGTCACTACCAGACGATCAAACTGTCATTAGTCAAATAAATTTTAATTTCTTCTCATACAAAAAACTACTCAAATCAATCCAAAAAGCCAATGCAAAAACAAACTTAAAACTTACATGAGAAATGACAAACATTTTTTTTGAAGATTTAGTCCCTACAATATTGCCCTTGCTAAAAAGGCACATACGGCTAAAACATGACGTATCGTCAACCCTTATTTCTAATTTATGTATTTTCAAAAGGTAATGGAGAGAAACAATTTAAAACATTATATAAATACATAATGCCAAGGGTAACTGACAAATCAATCTGCTCATTAAGCAAGCAAGCATTTGACTGTCAAGTGCACAAGGACTCACCATGGCAACACAACAGCTATATAAATACGTGCCAAAATTAACTGATGAATAAATCCGCTCATTAAACAAGCAAGCAATTCACTGCTGGTCAAGTGCAAGAGGACTCACCATGGCGACACCACTGTGGAGTGCCCCCAGGCTACGTAGGTCGCTGACTCGTCCCTGGCAGGGGAGACAGTCGCCACGTACACCTGATTGTCCAGTGCTCTCCCCCTCTGAAGCAGTTCCCAGTGTGCTGGTCCGGTTGTCATGTTGAACGCACCGGGATAAACCAGCAACTTGCAGCCTGATTGGTCAAAGCATACCATGACAATGTACGTTTTGAGAGGGTTCACTCTTTCAGAGGTTCTGCCTCACTGGTGAAGGTTAAAGAACAGAAGTCAAATGAATATCTGTGCGTGTGTGTGTGTGTGTGTGTGTGTGTGTGTGTGTGTGTATTTTACCATGCTAAGTAAACAAATCAACCCCAAAAAATCTATGTTTTCTTTGTTTCTTAATATGCCACTGACTTGTAATGTAGCAAAGTGCTTTGAGTCTCTAAAAGTGCTCTGTAAATTCCGTATTATTATTATTATTTACATACACCTGTACAAATGTAGAACAGCTCCAAACACAAACTTCAACTTGGTCTTCTGGTCTTACTTTTTCTCTCTCAGCAAGTTAATACAGTATTTAGCCTTAAGTGTTAAGAAGCTTGAGACAGTACATGTGAGCACAAAGCCAAGTATAACACACCTGAAGCAAAAGCAGCACAGAATACTGACACAGGCCAGTGTGGGATTCCCACTCCAACACTTGAAACATATGAGAGACAGCAGTGAAGAAACTTTCTAAAAAGATGGGATCAGAGGGCATATGGGGTTTCCTGAGCATGCAGATACCAGACGTCCTGAACTGAGCACTCACCTCTCTGTGCATACAGCTGGGCAAGTTCAGCAAAGCGAATGTCATAGCAGATGGCCACGCCCACCCTGCAGTACGCTGGTGAGAAATCGCAGCAACAGCATTAGCAGTACATGAACAAAAATCTGAAACAAGAATGACTTCTAAAACAACACCGAAACACATAAAAGGTTCAAAAGAACGCTATTTTTTAGGATAAACCACAGCATGCAAATACGTGAACAAACAAAAAAACTCTGGGCATTTGCGTTTCATTTTTTTGCACAGATAGTAAATGTACGTCATGTTGTTTTGTTCTCCTTTAATTTTGGGGCCGCAGGGCAAAAAAATATCCAGGGTCTTTCAGTTCACATCATGATGGGAGGAGTGGGAGTGGGGGTGGGGTGGGGGTGAGGAGTAACTAGCAGGGAAGAAAAGTGGGCGGGGGGGGGGGGGTTTGGTGGGGGGGTTGAAAACTGAGAGGCAGCAGAGCTCTGTTGTCTACGGTTGTACTGTTTCTGTGTGTGTGTTTTTTACATGCTGTTGCAACCATAAGTTATAACTATACAAGCAGTGCAATCAACTGATTATTATCAAAGAACTGTGTAAAAACTGAAAGAGGAGCCCCCCCCCCCCCCCCCCCCCCCCATTTAAAAAGAATAGAAAAATGTAGCACAGGGATACTGAAATCACTTTGATGCATATTGTCTTGCTAGGTGGCAATAAAGGGGCTTAAACAGTGTTCTACTTCTAGTCTACCACAATGCAATTGATCTCCCCTTAGGCTATCATGGTGGCACTAGCAGGATGCTAGCAACAAAAAAGAAAAAAAAGAAAGAAATCTGACACAAGAATAACTGCCAGCATTCTAAAACAGGAGACAAACACCTAAAAGTTCAAAAGAACGCTATTTATTAGGATAAAACATAGCATACGAATATATGAACAAACAAACACTCTGGCCACCTGCATTTCATTTCTTGCACAGATAGCATTTGAAAACAAGATTCAACCACATAACAGGTTAAAAAGAATGCTGTTAATCAACAAAACACAATGTGCAAAGAGATGGGGTAAGCCCCTTTTTCAAGCTACAAAACAACACTTAAACAACAGTGAAGAACAGTCTTGCAAACACTGGATGCCAAAACGACACAACAAAACAGCTCTTTGTCGATCCAAACACATGAAAGGTTATAAAGAATGCTATTTTTTATGAAAAAAATAGATTAATCTGAAACAGAATGACTGCTAACATTCTAAAACACGATCCAAACACAAAAAGGTTCAAATGAATGCTTATTTATTTTGACACGGACACACAGCATGCACATTTCTGGGGAAAACCCCTTTATTAAGCCACAAAATGACACTTAAACAACAGATAAATGGCCAGAAATGATGCCAACAACCTTCCAAGCACCCAACAAGCTGTAAAAACTCAAGCAGGCTGGGCGTTCCAGCAGGTATGCTTACGGGTGTCAAAACAGGTGAGGCTGCTGCCAGGGCTGAGGGACTCCGACTCCTGGAAGCGGATCTTGCCCGGAACATCAATGTCGAAGAGATGTATCTGAAAGCATAGCACAAACGTGCAACAACATTAATGTTAGAGACAGACAGAGGGAGACAGAGAGAGGGAGGAGACAGAGAGCAACTGACTGAACTTGACTGCACTTAACCACTTCACTGCCCCAAGCCTGTAAAATTTCCAGGCTGAAAGGTGCACATACGTGCCTGCAAAGAGTATATTTTCCAGTCCTATAACAAATCTAATTTCAATAGTGTGGGCTTTGATGAAAATCCTTTCACATGCTAATGTGAAAAATAAAAATGAAAAAGGCTTAAGGATTTAAAATGTCCAGCTTTTACTGGCTGTTCTCAAGTGATGTCATGGCAGTGAAATGGTTAAAATTAGTGGTGAGGGGGGGATTCTGTTCCGTGGGGGGCCCTGTTTTCATGATAGAGGTTTGAACTTTATAATAAATATTTTATTATTATTATAGTGGATTATGTTCCTGTGCACACCAGTCATTTTTTTTTTTTACCCTCGGCTCTGTCAGTTTTTAATGAAAATGATACCAGTCATTAACTGAGTGTGTGCATGCGTCAAGATGTCTGTTGAGGATGATAACTTTCTAAGGGAGGGTTGGGGATGTGTGAACCTAATGATTTTTATTAAATTTGAGAGTTTTTACCTTTTGGTTTGACAGAGAAAGCATTATTCCAGGTAATTTTGGGTTTGCTATTAGTGTATGCAGACAGAGAGAAAGGGGGCGTATGTTTAAGAGTGTGTATGTGCATGTGTTTCACGACTTAGAATTACTGAGATATGTTCTTTGTTGTGCGACTGAACAACAGCTTTAATTTCCCACTGGGATGAATAAAGTATATTGGTATTTTCCTCTGCACTATTATATATATATATAGTTCTAACTTGTTCTTAAATTATTTTAGTTGACTGATGTTTGTATGTGTGCATGCGTGCGTGCATGTGTGCTTGCGGGTGTGTGTGTCCATACGTTTGTGCGCATATGTTCTTGTGTGCAATGTCAGTTTGGCCCGTTTAGCTTCTTGTGATTTGAACTGCTTGTAGTCATTGTTGTTGTTGCTTTCCACATGAGGAGTCTCAAAGTGGGCACAGTTTCTATTTGAATTCTGAACCAAAAGGGCTAAGCTATATTTCATTGTTATTGTTGCTTTCCACATGAGGAGTCTCAAAGTGGGCACAGTTTATATTTGAATTCTGAACCAAAAGGGCCAAGCTATATTTCATTGTTACAGTTAGAGGTTTGAGCTTAATAATTATTTCATTATTGTTATAGTGATTGCCTGTTCCTAACATGTCAGCCATACATCTGAGGACATTGAACCCCAAATCATGTGTGTTTCATCACATTGAATCATTGAGATATGTGCAATTCAAATTTTCGTGGTGCGTTAATGTGCAAAATGAAACAACAGCTTTAATTTCCCGCTGGGATGAATAAAGTATACTTTACTGTTACTGTTATTGTTATTGTTATGATCATCATAGTGGATTACCTTTCTGTGTACGCCAATCATACTGCCTGCAGGATTGTAGATGGTGGACGTGTTGTACAGCTTCCCATCAGAGCATTTTTCTGGTATGGAACCTGGAACAAGAGGTCATGGCCTCATGGTACAGTACAGAGCCTCCCAGTGAAGACAGCAGCAAACTGCGCATGATTCTTTTAATGCATGTAGCATTACTAGCAATCACACAATGTTTAGCTTTAAGCTGCAATGGACAAGAATCTGAAGGGGAAAAAACACACCCCATAGCCCACGCAACTTGCAGTTTTTGTATCCGACTCATACCTGTGAACTTGAAACAAGGTCAAGGTCATCAAGCCTGATCTGAATCTGTAGACTCCAAGCAAGGTCCTAAAAGAGTATTCCAAATATGAAAGACCTCACTTAAACAGCATCCAAGAAAAAGCCAATGTTAATTATGTTTTTTATCAAATCATAAAACATGTCAATTATCTCCCCTGAACACATACAGAAGTAAAATATGAAAAATATATATTATAACATAGCCATGATCTGTACAGATACCCCAAAGTACCTCCAATCAGAAAGATGCCATAGTCCTTGGCTGCCTTAGCCAGAGCATCGGTGGACGGTCCGGGAATAGGCTCCGCGTACTCTGGGAAGTAGTTTGTTCCGTACGGGGAGTTGAAGCACTCCTGCACACAGGCACTACAAGGATTGTGGGTATGCATCGGCCCCACTGGAAAACTTAACTTGGACCGTATGTCTGTGGAAGGGTAGTTTTCACCACAGTTGACTTAGATTTACAGGGAAAAATCTGGACACGCACACACACACACACACACACACACAGGCTCAGAATGTCATGTCATCATGCTATATCTATTATATTAGCAGCAGGTTTAGCAGTTACTCATCATTATGTACACACACACACACACACACACACACACACACACACACACACACACACACACACACACAGAGTCATATGCACATATTCATGCATACACACACGCGTACACACACACATGCATGCACACACGTACGCATGCGTGTGCGCACACATACACACACACTACATGCATGTATGTGCACACTCACACAGTGACACCCCCACTGCCACCTCCCCCCCCCCCCCCACCCAGGTTTCCAGTACAGCTGATAATGGTTATGACACTTTGGAGTCGCATGCAGTGACCTGAGATTTTAGACTGCAATTTTACAGAAGATCTGACTGTTCAGACTCATTTCCTGTTGGTGAACTCTCACTCACTACTTCCTATCAGTGAACTCTCACTCATCACTTCCTGTTGGTGAACTCTCATTCACCAGTTCCTATCAGTGAACTCTCACTCACCACTTCCTGTTGATGAACTCTTGCTCACCACTTCCTGTTGGTGAACTCTCGCTCACCACTTCCCCCTTGGTGAATTTCAACTCACCACTTCTTGTTGGTGAACTCTCCGCTCAAAACTTCCTGTTGGTGAACTCTTGCTCACCGCTATCAGTTGGAGAACTCTTGCTCACCACCTCCTGTTGGTGAACTCTCACTCACCACTTCCTATTTGGTGAACTCTCACTCACCACTTCCTTGGTGAACTCTCACTCACCAATTCCTGTTGGTGAACTCTCACTCACCAAAGGGACCAGATTAACTGCATGTGAGCAGCAGAGAAAAATGTTTGGGCAAAATCTTCAAATATGTCGGCACTATCACATCTTTGTCAGACCTTACATCAGTGGTCAAAGCCATCTCCTTCCTGGCAACATGTTAATAGGGCAACATGACTGGCCCCTTATACTGATGCTGCCTGCATCACCATGGCAACTGCTCATGCAACATTATCCCTCATTATCCCTCTTGGTTAATACTCGCAGGTTGGACAACAAGATTTGCCCCTGCTGATGTTGCCTGCTTCACCATGGCAACCGCTTGTGTAATCCCTCTTGGATAATACTCACTGGTAAAGCAGTACCTTTATCGATGCAAATTTGAGCAATCTGTACTGCTGGTCTCTATGTTCAGAAAACAACTTAAGCTAAGATATAATTTAGAAGAATATAACTCAAAAATCAGATTTCAAGAAAATGCCTTTAATGCATGAAGACTCTTTTGCTGGTAGACTAATGATTTACTTGAACTGATTAATTGCTATTGCTTGGACGCTACGTTTTTTTTTTTTTTACTTGCTCAATCACTAACGTTGTAATTATTTAAGATGCAATGTATGTAAATAGCTGGATAGTTGCGTCATTCAACCTTCTTGTTTTTGTGTGTGGTTTAGGGGTGGGGGAGGGGTATAGGGAGGGGTATAGGTGTATGCTTTTGGGTTTGATGTTTTGGACTTTTTGTTTTGTGTGTGTGTGTGTGTGTGTTCTTTTTGCATTTGTTTATTTGTGCATGCATGCACATGTGTGTGTGTGTGTGTGTGTGTGTGTGTGTGTGTGTGTGTGTGTGTGTGTGTGTGTGTGATGATGATGATGCTTTGTAGCTGTCTTTGAGTGAGTAACTGTGACTTATAGTGCATTTGTTATTTTGAAACAAAAGTACTCACAGGTAAGGCAACAAGATTTGCCCCTGCTGATGCTGCCTGCTTCACCATGGCAACTGCATGTGCAATATTATCCTTCTTGGATGCCCCCACAGCCAGCTGAACCAGTGCCAGCTTGAACTCTGGAGAGTGACAGAGAGAGTTAGACTGTTCATGGATTTTAACATCATGTCAATCTGTGCATTTATAATCTTTGCTTTCACTGTTTCTGAGTTAACTTCACAACTCACGAAGTCCAACCCGATACGATTATTGCGCAAAATACCAGGCGCACACACACACACACACACACACACACACACACACACACACACACACACACACACACACAAAACACGCACACACACGTAAGATTCAAGATTACCAAGTACTCGACACATAAATGACGTCAGGAACTTACTTGACGCCATGCTGTTTCGGCGGACAGCGAATCTTCCCTCAGAATGTGAAAGTAAGTGATCGTCAGAACCTTGCACCTGGAAAGGAACGACAACTCTCAGGGACTACATCATCACGTGATATTAAAAATAAATACATAATTGCTATGCATCCAAAACCGACACTCCTGTGTGAAAGTCGAGGTGGCCGTCCTGGGCTCCTTGGCCCTAATAAGCCTCATGGTTTCTGAGGACGTAAAGCAACATTGAATCTGACATCCACATTTAAATGTCATTAGCCAATAAATATCCTTGTATCCTTGTAGCAGACGACGTTTTGTGGCTTGATGATTTTTCAACCAACGAAAAGCGAGTTATCATGAGGTGACGGCAACGAAGGTTCAAAGTCAATTTGTTTCCTACTAAAACGGTATTATGTATTTTTGGTTTTGCAGCTTTTTGGGTCTTGTGGGCCAACGGAATATTAGTATGACAGTTACAATTATTTTATGATTAATATTGTTGTATTTTTGCGATGTATTTACAATATACGTCAAAATTAGCCACTCCGGTGGATTTTTTTCAGGTGGCAATAGTAATATACACGGGGAACACAATTTCAAGAGCACCGATATTTATAACGTGCAGTTTCCAAAGTGGCACGACTCCAGCTGGGTTCTTTCCGTGCAAACAGTCACGGAGCGCTTCTACTGTCCAGCGGTTTTTGTCCGGTAAGTTACCCTCGACGCGATCTGCTGGCATGAGTTTTAAAACAATAATTCAGTCTGTAAACGGGTGAGTCCTCAGTACACGATCGATTGTTTTGCCGACATCAGCTCTTTTCTTGTTACTTTTCCCGTTACGGCGTTAGTGACCATCGGCCACAAAGCTGGCCATTACTGTCATATTTAATAATTATATAATACCCAGAAACTAGACCTAGATCAAATGTATCAAAGGAGCATACGCATACTGAAAGCCACAAATATGACAAAACTCACTTTCTGGTGCAAATTGTAGGTTTATTCGCTTCGTATGACCCTGTTTGGATTATTCTGATATTTGTGGCCTAAAATGGCGTATAAAAATTTAAAATGTCACAGGAATTTCCGACCACCTCCTTGGATATTACCCAATAATTCATTCTTGACGTGTATGCTAACTTACTAGGGCCAGCAGGAGACCTGTGTGGAATCACTGATGTTTTATCTAACTTCTAAGCAAATCGGTGTACATGTATGGAAAATTCTGACACACTCCTTGAATCAGTTGCTTGCGGTAAGTACCAAAATTCCCAGTATGGCAGCATTGTCCGCGAAATGCCGGTGGGACACACAAAACTCAGTGTTTGTTTGTAAGTAAGAGTGTTTTGTTGTTGTTTTTTCTTTCTTTTTTCTTGTTGTGCAACCCCTGATAGAGACAATCTTCAATATGGTGAAGGAGGTCACTCTAGGGGAGGCGAAGAGAAGAAGAGTGTACCATCCACAAAGATTTAGCAACATATGTACATGTACCACAAACAATTCTGCAGTGACAGTCAATCCTTCCATACCACTGATGACTGCAATTAAGTACCATCAGAGTCATTTTCATTGACAAGAATTCAGAAACCTGGTCCAAGCATGTCTCCGTAGCAGCTGGAAGGGTAAAAAGGTGTCTCGCTGCTTGCTTTTCTATGAAGGAACCAGAGTAACTTTTTCTACTAAGGAACCTGAGTGACTTTTCTACAAAGGACCCAGAGTGACTGCAACATCAGAGTCAGAATCGACACAAAAGGGAGTTAATTAGTGACCCGAGTCACCTGCGATAACTCTCACCTGGCATGTGAATGAATACAGGGAGTTAATTAGTGCCTGAAAGGCCTCACACCAACACGACAATAAAGACCCGAGTCACCTGCAATAACTCTCACCTGGCAATGTGGCATGTGAGTAAATACAAGGTACATAAACTCCACCAGAGGTACATCCATCAGTCAGAGCAGCTATCTACACCACCATGGTCAGACCCAACCTGGAGTGCTGCACAGCCTGTGTCTGGGATTGGCATCTACCGAGGGACATCCAGCGACTTTGAATAATAATAATAATGAATACTTAGAGCGCCTAACCCACACAGGCCCTAAGTGCTTGCATGTTCTTTACAAATAAATATTGTCATATTGTCAAAATTCAACACATACAACATGAAAGCACACACACATGCACGCTCACACAGACTCGCACACGCACGCACAAACATATGGCTGCCAGGTTCACACTGAAGGAAAATAAATTTGGCTCAAGAAAAACCTGGCAGACTCATTCAAGCCTGACAACAACCTGACTATGTTACAACTCACACCATTGATGACTGCATAAGAAACAATGGTAGTGAGCCGGTTTGGCCTAGCACTTTTGCAGTAAGGCGTTAGGCTGGTAAGCAGGGGGACTTTGGTTTGAATCTGCCTTGGCTCTCCTTTCTCTTCAAAATTGCGGTCTGTGGATTCTGTTTTGCGAATTTGTCCCACACAATCTTGAAACATTAAAATGGCTCTCATCGCCGCCCACCTTCAGGCAGAAGTTATTGTGGCGGTGACAGCATAGTGATAGGTATATAATCTCTCTCTCCTCCCACATTCATACCCCCTTCCCTTCCTCCCCCCATCTCCCGTCCCTAATAAGCCTTATGGTTTTCGTGGCTGTTAAGCACCATGTTTACTTGCCTACTTAATTCCATGCTGCTGCATAGACCAACTGTGAAACTCCAGACTGGAACCACCTGGACAATACCACCATCCACACCACCTCTGTCCAGCGGCTCAAGGCACTAGCAGTGGCCACACGACATCAGAAGGCCACTAGACTGCTAGACAGTGTACATTTCAAGATCAAGAAGAAATACCACGTCAGAACACCAGGATGCTTTGAAACCAAGCAAAAGTCTGAAACAAGAATGGCGGCTAGCATTCTAAAACAAGATCCTAACACATCAAAGGTTAACTTAAAAATAATGCTGTTTATTAGGACAAAACACAACATGTGAATTTTCAGGGTAATTCCCTTTATCAAGCTACAAAACAACACTTAAACAACAATTAAACAGTAAAAAATAATGAAAAATGAGAAAGCACTTCCACTTCCAAGCGCTGGATATATATATATATATACATCAACCAAAAAAAGGATAATTTGATTAGCTCTCCATCTCATTTTTCATGGATTTTCATGGTTTAATTGTTGTTTAAGTGTTGTTTTGTAATTCACTAATTGTAGCTTGATAAATGGGATTACCCAGAATATTCGCATGTTGTGTTTTGTCCTAATAAACAATGTTATTTTGAACCTCTTATGTGTTTGGATTTTGAAACCATGCTACAAGACCTTGGCTGTGAAAGACTAGATCCAAACAAATAAAAGGTGTATGCTAATTTAATCTGGCAGTACCGGAGGCTAGACTGTTGAGACTATTGGTACACGGTACTGGCATTTTTTTAAATCAGGTTCTAACCC
>OY757557.1:1537179-1577179 GCA_963584105.1 Alviniconcha strummeri
CGTCTTTCTTTCTGTGTGCCCGTCTCCCCTGCACAGGATGAGGTGTCCGTCTTTCTGTCTGTGTGTCTGTCTTCCCCTGCACAAGGTGAGGTGTTCGTCTTTCTGTCCGCGTGTCCGTCTTCCTCTGCACAAGATGAGGTGTCCATCTTTTTGTCTGCGTGTCCGTCTTCCCCTGCACAAGGTGAGGTGTCCGTCTTTCTGTCTGCATATCCATCTCCCCTGCACAAGATGAGGAGTCCGTCTTTCTGTCTGTGTGTGTGTCTTCCCCTACACAAGGTGAGGTGTCCATCTTTTTGTCTGTGTGTCCGTCTTCCCCTGCACAAGGTGAGGTGTCCGTCTTTCTGTCTATGTGTCCATCTTCCTCTGCACAAGATGCGGTGTCTGTCTTTCTGTCTGGGTTTCTGTCTTCCCCTGCACAAGGTGAGGTGTCCATCTTTCTGTTTGTCTCTCATTGCACATGGTGAGGTGTCCGTCTTTCTGTATGTATGTCATTGCACAAGGTGAGGTGTCTGTCTTTCTGTCTGTGTGTCCATCTTCCTCTGCACAAGATGAGGTGTCCATCTTTCTGGCTGTGTATCTGTCTTCCCTTGCACAAGGTGAGGTGTCCATCTTTCTGTCTGTGTGTCTCTCATTGCACATGGTGAGGTGTCCGTCTTTCTGTATGTATGTCATTGCACAAGGTGAGGTGTCCGTCTTTCTGTTTCTGCGTCTGTCTTCCCCTGCACAAGGTGAGATGCCCGTCTTTTTGTCTGCGTGTCTGTCTCCCCCTGCACAAGGCGAGATGTTCATCTTTCTGTCTGTGTGTCCGGCTCCCACTGCACAAGGTGAGATGTCCGTCTTTCTGTCTGCATTTCTGTCTTCCCCTGCACAAGGGGAGGTGTCCGCCTTTCTGTCTGTGTGTCAGTCTCCCCTGCACAAGGCGAAATGTCCATCTTTCTGTCTGTCTCTCGTTGCACAAGGTGATGAGGCCTCCATCTTTCTGTCTGTGTGTCCGTCAACCCCTGCACAAGGTGAGGTGTCCGTCTGTCTGTCTGTCTGTCTGTCTGTGTGTTTGTCTCCCCCTGAACAAGTTGAGGTGTATGTCTGTCAGAGAAAAGAAAACGAAGGGAAATGAGTTGTGACAGTTTCATTTTTCTGATTCTGTCATCTTCCTACCCCTTTTGTTTTGCCGTCCCCAACAGATCACCTACCTGGGCCTCTTCGTCTTTGTCAACATCTGGACAGTGTCGATACATGATGGCGACTACCGTGTCCCAAGCCTTCTGCAGCCGCTGGTCAACGGCTGCGCCCACCACACCGACCACCACCTCTTCTACAACTACAACTACGGACAGTTCTTCACGCTGTGGGATCGCATCGGGGGGTCCTTCCGTAACCCCAGCGCCTTCGAAGGAAAGGGTCCGTTGGCTGAAGTTCTGGCCCTGGAGAAGGAGTCCAATGGCACGGTCAAAAATGGTGGAAAGAAAATGGAGAAGGATGATTAAAGGGGAACTGAATTAAAGACATGTCACCGGCCTTCCTAACGGGAATGGCATTTTTTTTTTAATAGCAGGGGCTCGTTTCTTCTTAAGTTTTTGTCATATTTTCCAGATATGATTGAATCAAAAACAACAAGAAACAAGTAGTATTAATGCCCCATCCAATGTGAAAATGTGTCTGTTCCATTTCAAACTGTGCCTTGCCCCTCTGTTCTGTATCAAAGTCTGCTTGCCTCTCTGTTCCGTATCAAAGTATACCTTGCCCCTCTGTTCCGTATCAGAGTATACCTTGCCCCTCTGTTCCGTATCAGAGTATACCTTGCCCCTCTGTTCCGTATCAGAGTATACCTTGCCCCTCTGTTCCGTATCAAGGTATACCTTGCCCACTGTACTTTTGGAGAAAACTGTATGCAGTTCTTGCTGATGGCGAGGGAGGGAACTCAGGCTTGTTTCAAGTCCCTGTCCTCCTGTTTGAAGAGTTGTTTGCCCTTTGGTTTATGGACATTTCTTTCCAGCATTTGCTCCCTTTGCTTCCATATTGCGTAATGTTGGAACCTTACTTTGAACTCTTCTTTTCTTTTCTTTTTCTTTTTTTTCTTCTTCTTGTTTTGACCATTTTCAAAATATCAGCATGACTGTGTGCGGTGATCTGCCATTCACCTGTGTGTCTACTTTGTGCCTCTTTGATCATTCAGCCTTTTTTCTGTTCTACTAGAGTCATTTTATGTTAGTCATTTAGTGTTATAGTGATGTTTTGTGTTATTGACTGTTTAACTGACATTTTATATCACGTTGTTACTGTTTTAGTGCAGCGTTATTTTGTGTTATTTACTGTTTAATGGACACTTTATGTCAGGTTGTTATTGTTTTAGGAGCGTTTTTTGTTGTTCGGTGTTTAATTGACATTGTATATTAGTCATTCACCTTTTGTGTTATTTCCTGTTTTGTTGCCTTGCCCTGATATAACCGTACCGGTTGACTGGGCGTAAAACACCAACTTACTTACTTACTGTTTTGTTCTGCTTTTATATCGGTCATTTACTGTTTTAGTGGTGTTTTGTGTTATTTGCTGTGTAATGACATTTTATATCAGTCATTTGTTGTTTTGGTAAAAAAAAAAAAAAAAAAAAAAGTATACTCATTTACTATTTCAGTGACATTTTAGGTCAATCATGTAATGTTTTAGTGGAATTTGCATGACAGTTGTTTACTGTTTTAGTGGCGTTTTGTGTTGCAGTAGTTTTTTTGTGACGGTACTTGACATTTGCTGCAGATAATTATGTGACGGAGGATATATGATGATAAAATGTGCATTGCCCTGATATAACCACGCTGGTTGACTGGGTATAAAACACCAACATGCATACTTACGTGACGGATGTATTTGAGGGCATTCGCATCTTCAGCATATTGTTGTTTGCAAAAGAACTCGCCTGTACTCGGACAAGTGTTGAATCACTGCGCTGACTGATTGATGTGCATGACTTGTACACACTGCACCATGAGCATGACTAGTACACATTGGACCATGAGCATGACTTGTACACACTCCACCGTGAGCATGAGTTGTACACACTGCACCGTGAGCAGGACTAGTACACACTGAACCATGAGCTTGACTTTTACACACTGCACCGTGAGCATGACTAGTACACAACACACTGCACCATGAGCATGACTTGTACACACTGCACCGTGAGCATGACTTGTACACATTGCACTGTGAGCATGACGTACACACTGCACCATGAGCATGACTTGTACACACTGCACTGTGAGCATGACTTGTACACACTGCACCGTGAGCATGACTTGTACACACTGCACTGTGAGCATGACTTGTACACCCTGCACCATGAGCGTGACTTGTACATAGACACTAAGCACTCCCCAAGTCTACAAGAATCACCATCATCATGTTTTGTCATTTCCTGAAAGCCCTCCCTGCCCTGAAGAGAGGTACAGGGGATGTCTGATGCCCACCCCCCTGTCTGGAGCCTCAGGGCTGTCATTTGATTCCCCTCTCCTGTCTCCTCCCTTGTTTTTTCAGCCTAGTCCTCTTGCTCTTTCTGTCTTGTTTTTCTGCTTGCGGTCCCTTCTCCTGACTTTTTTCCCAGAAAACTCTCAAACGTCTTTTGTTAAGAGTTAGGCTTTTTTTATATGGCTTTTGTTAAGCGGCTAGACGATGGTGGTATGTAGAGCTTGCTGCCATATATGGCACTGGTATTTGCCATTATGCATTTATATATAACATTTTTTTCTTCTCTTTTTGTTCCTGTCCATTCCATTTTTATATTTTCTTTAATACGGTATCGATCAGGTAGGCAGAATGGTTGGTGATACCTGCATGTACTAGTCTTATATTGTTGTTGTTGGTGATTGCTTTTATATAGCGCTATTCTCCGCTCTCGATCAGACCCACTGCACTCGCATGTGATTCTACATCAGTGACTAGTTTCTTATAGCACATTTTTGAATATCCACCGAAGTGGTGTACTATGGCGCTGTTTGATTGTTAAGTGGCTGGTGCCACGTGAAACTGCTGCCTTCTTGGCATGTTCTCTGTACACCATCCAACCGTGCACCGTGTCACGTTACTTCATGCAAAGCCACATAAGAAGGGTGCATGCATGTCTAGTTGTAACCTGCCACCTGCACTTTTGGCAGAATGACCGGGATCTTTTACATGCTACAGCGGTTACACAGGGGTGGATTGAAGGGATACTGGAATGAGAGTCAGCACAGAAAGTTGACCCTGGAGAAGAAAATTCTCCCGCCACTCCTGCTGTGCACTTTTTTAAGAGGGGCAATGCTGAAGGGACTAACTCTTCACAAATTTGTATTTGATGTCTGTGTAGGTATGTTTTGTTTTATGTTTGCACAGGGATCGGTTTTGTGGAATGACATGAGAAAAGGTTAGTTATTTGTGAGAAGAGTTTCGAAATACAGCACGTTTGCTTATGATGAGAGTTTGATTTACTGGAGGTGACCCTGTGCAATCATCAGGATGTTCAAATCTAATTACTAACTAACTCACTCCTGAAAACCTTTGCTTATGACCGAGTTTGATTTCCCTTAGGTGACCGTGTGCAATCATCAGGACGTCAAAATCTAATTACTAACTAACTCACTCCTGAAAACCTTTGCTTATGACCGAGTTTGATTTCCCTGAGGTGACCGTGTGCAATCATCAGGACGTCAAAATCTAATTACTTACTAACTCACTCCTGAAACCCTTTCAGTCCTATATTTTTTACAAGGGCCAGCTGTGTGGGGTAGAATCACACGCAGACTCATGCACTTCAAAACGATAAGCATCGCAGAGCAGAACGAATCATTTGCGTGTGTAACATATATCCAGGCTGTTGAAAGCAACATTTTGAACACTTTCGAAGCATTGCTCTGTACCTGTGTGGGAAAAGCAGATAATGGTAAATGGGGATGTATGTCATCTGGTCTTAGAAAGGAGATGGGAAATAATTATACGCTTGTTTATGTTGATCTGTACAGCAGGAGTGTACTTTAGTCTTTATACACTTAAATAAAATCTGAAAATACAAAAATATTTATACACTTAAATTTTCGACATTATTTTTTATTATTTTTTAAATAGAATCTTAAATATTCCTAGACGTGTTTTGCAGTTCATTGTTTTCCTTTATTTTCCAACATGGCTTCGAAAAAAAATGGTGAATGCTTGTATTTTGCAGCTGAAATACAAGCCTCGCTTACAGAAATTAACACCGGCACTGAGACTAGCACATGTGCCACCGAAAACGCAGAACTGGGCATACTCCATAGTTTGTTTCTCATTTTTCATCGTTTTTAACCATTTAACTGTTGTTTAACTGTCATTTTGTGGCTTGACGAAGAGGATTTCCCCAAAATGTGTTATTGTGTGTCCGTGTCATAATAAATAAGCATTATTTTGAACCTCTTTTTGTTTGGATCATTGCTTTCCAGTCTGGAGCATTCCCAGTTCTGGGTTTTGGGTGGCAAAACTGGTGTCAGTTTCTGTAAGCGAGGCTTGTATTTCGGCTGCAAAGTACAAGCATTCGCCATTTCCCTGTAAGCCGTGTTGGAATTATTTATAGATTATTTTCACTGAAAACAAAATGAAACAGAAAAAGAACTGATGGATAAAGCACCAAAGCAGTGAGGTAATGTGTGTTCCTGTCAGGGTAGAAATCCGAGTCAGGCGCAGTGGAGTCTTCTGTTTCCAAATCTTCTGTATCCAGCAAGCGTTGCTGCTTCTGTCCCTAGTCTGTGGCTAAAAACTAAAAAATACTGTCACTTTTCTAAAAAAATATTAATTATAAATAAATATATATATACTCTTTTACCTGTATTATAATGTAAACAGGTCTGGTATGGTTTGTTGGGCCCAGTATTGAGCTGGAGCCATTCTTAATGAACTAGGTCACAGCAGGTCATGAGATCAAAAGCGACATTGCCGTTTTCACACAATTCTACCTCCTTAGAGGTCGCAGCAGGTCATGAGATCAAAAGCGACATTGCCATTTTCACACAATTCTACCTCCTCACTGTTGACCTTTTGACCTAGCCCATTAGGAATGACCCCAGGTTGATTCTGTGCCCAGTCTCGGTTATATATTTTTTTTGTGTGTGTGTGTGTGATCTGACCTGACCTTCCTTGTGAATATTTTTAAGAACGGCCCATAGGACCAGCTTTCCTGCTCCTTCTGCATCAATTTTTATGATGGAGAAATTAGAGCACTAATGTATGCACGTTTATATATACATGCAGGAGCAGTGGGGGAATTTTCTTCTCCAGGGTCAACATTCTGTGCTGATTCTTATTTCAGTATCTGTTCCACCGTACCCCCATGTTAACACAATAGCAGGTAAAAAATCCCAGTCGTTCTGCCAAAAGTGCAGTTGGCAGGTTACTGCTAAACACACATGCACCCTATGTACACGGCTTTGCATGAAGTGATTTGACACAGTGAATGGTTGTATGGTGTACACAGAACATGCTGAGTTGGTATCAGTTTTGCTTGGCACCAGCCATGTAACAACCAAATAGAACTGTTAAGTGGATATTAAAATCACTTATATTTAAGTACTACTACTTAAGTGGATATTAAAAAATGTGCCATAAAAAGCAACAGTTGCTCTTTTAGAACAGCATGTGTCAATAGTGCAATGAGTCTGCTCAAGAACAGAGAATACAGATAAAAAAGAACTTATTATTTGTAATAAATGCATAAAGAGAAAATTTGTCTTTTGGGTCATTCAGATTCCATACTATGTAATAGCGCGATATGAAAGTGATCATCATATATGTCTTGTATAGAGGAAAAGAAATTATCCTGATCCCAATGCCTGAGCTGTGATTTAAAGGCACTACTGGTGACAAAGAATATTGTGGCCAAGGTTGGTAAAATGCTGGTGTGTGTAATTTGCTGTCATTTGTTTAGCACTGTGTGTGTGTGTGTGTGTGTGTGTGTGTGTGTGTGTGTGTGTGTGTGTGTGTGTGTGTGTGCGCGCACACATGCGTACACATTCATGCACATATGTTTGCAGGTGTGTGACCGTGTCAAAGAGAGATGTACAAGAAATGAGTACTAAGTGTACATTATGTGTTAAAATTATCTGAGCTGTGATTTAAAGGCACTACTGGTAACAAAGAATAGTTGTAGCCAAAATTGGTGAATACCGGTGTGTGTAATTTGCTGTCCTCAACCTCATTTGTTTGGTATTGTGCATGTGTGTGCACGCGTGTACGCATGCATTCACATATGTTTGTATGTGTGTGACCTTGCCAAAGACAGATGTACAAGAAATGGGTACTTAATATACATTGATTTATGTGTTATGAAATGGGTAGAGGGGGTATTTTTACTTTTTGCATCTGTCATTTACGCATGGCACCTTGTCTATTGAAAAGGCAATCAGTCAATCAATGTTTTATTTTGTCTGTTCAGAGCAAGGTGATGTTACACACACACACACACACAAAATACATCACATATTAGTAAGTTATACTAACTAGCTTTAGCCTAGTGCAGGCGAGATCAAGAGGATGGAGGTGAGCTGGACTCGCACGAAGAAGTTAGACTTTCATTTGCAGGTCCAGGTGAGATCAAGAAGAGGGAATTGGTGCTGGGCCCTCAAGAGAGTCCAGAAGAGATCAAGAGCAGGGAGGTGGCGCTGGGCTCAGAAAGTTAGACTTGTCTTTTGCTTCAGTTGTTCCTCAACAGCTGTGCTACGGACATTGTCTGTCACTCTGCTCAGCACGGCAGTTGAAACGGCAATTATCGGAGTACGCTTGTTGCTGCACAATGGTGAGGTCCAGAAGAGATCAAGAGCAGGGAGGTGGCGCTGGGCTCAGAAAGTTAGACTCGTCTTTTGCTTCAGTTGTTCCTCAACAGCTGTGCTACGGACATTGTCTGTCACTCTGCTCAGCACGGCAGTTGAAACGGCAATTATCGGAGTACGCTTGTTGCTGCACAATGGTGAGGTCCCCACCGCCTTAATGTAGTTGGTGGTGGTGGTCCACGGCCTCCTCAGTCTTTTGAGGGTCAGATTGCGTGAATGAGCCACTCATTCTCCCCTCCATCCCTTTCCCTGTCCCTAACAAGCCATTTCGCTTCTGTGGATGTAAAGCAACATGTTTACTTACTTCTAGTTGAGGTAAGCTTTTCAGGTTTTCTCCATTATTAAAAAGCATTAAACATGTTTTCTCCCGTGATAATTCAAAACTCTTTTCCTCCATGTAAACAGTTAGGTTATTCAGTTTAGATTGATACAGTTTTTGTACATGGCTTACCACCCTCTTATTCATACGCTTTCTAAGAGTTGTGATAACCTAAATAGCAATATCATCTGCATATTGAGCCATATGTGTGTTTTAATAATGCTTTGGGAGGTCATGTGTAAGAATGGTAAATAAGATAAGTGCAATAACTGAGTCCTGTGGAATACCCGTATCAATTTTTTTGTTAGACGAATATGTCTTTCCTACTCAAGTACAAATACATCTTTCGGATAAGAAGTTTTTAATATAGTGGAACATCACGTCAGTTATTCCTATGTTTTTCAGTTTATAGTCTAGTCTTTTTAACATAAACGAATGTGGCCAAAATACTTTTTCTCCTTGAAAACTGTTAATATGACTTGTGAGTTTTACTAAATGGTCATTTATACATCCTCCTTTCCCAAAACCTTGATTAGCAGGGATTATGTCTTCTTCTTTTTTTTCTATCAATAATGTAGCAACCGTTTGATTATCATCTTTTCCATTATCTTACCAGTATGCGATGTGAGTGCAATTGGTCTGTAGCTGGCAATTGCTGGTCTTGTTTTGCCATGCTATAGAATCAGGATTATTACCAACTGTTTCCAGATGCTAGGAAGAGTTTCATTTAACCAACTGGAATAGTAAATAATTTCTTTACATCTTCATTTACTGTGGGTAATTGTAGACTACAGTATTTAAGGTTCTGTTTGTTTGAAATGTATGTTAGTGTGGTTTTTGTCATAAGTTTGGTAAAATAAAACAGCTCCAGAGAAATGTACTCACCTATACGACAACACACAAAGAACAATTAAAAACACAAGCGCTTTCGACACAAAGTCTTCATCTGGTGTAGGAAGAGAGATAGAAAATAATTTTTAAAAAAGAAGGAAGTAAAGAAGCTAGACAAGGAGTTGAAGTAAAACAATGTTTAGGATCTAAACATAGATGTAATTGTTCTTTGTGTGTTGTCATATGTGAGTACATTTCTCTAGAGCTGTTTTATTTTGTCAACACCACCAGTAGTTGTTCACTCATTCCCAATTTTTTTTTGTAAAATGGGTGTAATAACTGTTTCCAGCTAACAGGCAGACAGTTTAGCATTTGATATGAGATACCAACCAGTGCCAACCAGCCTTTAATTCTGGGAATGGAGTGTTCAGCTGCTAATAAAATTGTCTTGGTGAAACTGGAATAGTAAATAATTTATTTACATCTTCATTTACTGTGGGTAATTGTAGACTACAGTATTTAAGGTTCTGTTTGTTTGAAATATATGTTAGTGTGGTTTTTGTCATAAGACGTTTGTACAGCGCAGTGAGTTTAACCCTGGTTAGAGTACAGCACTTTATAAGAATTATTTAAAGTTATTATTAATTGATGTCAGAAGATAGAAGGAATGCCCAAAATGCTCCCCAGTCAGCATGCTTATGTTGGAACTTAGGAATTTTATGTTCATTGTCTGACTCATCTTTTATATTGTCATTTAACTCTATTATAATAGGAAGATGCTCACTTCCAAGACAGTCTTCTTTTGTATACTATGTACAGTTCACTGCGAGATCAGGAGTAACAAGCGAAGGATCTGTAGCAGTTCCTTTACGTGTGGAAACATCTGGTATCCTGGTTATCTATCCTATCATCAATTAGTAGACATAACTGCCTGGATATAACCGCACTGTTGACTGGGCATAAAACACCAATATACTTACTTACTAGTAGACATAAACTAGAGTCCATAATATTTTCAACAAGTCAATTACAAGTCACTAAGGTACATCCGTTTTCCCAAAAAGGTGGATGGGCGTTAAAATCTCCCACAGTCACGTTGCTCTTGTTTGGCAGTGCAATGTCTTTCACCTGGTCTGTGTTGTCACCTTTTGGTCCATTTAGAAAGTTTACTGGGCATAAAACAAGTTACTTACTTCCTTACCATATAGAAAGTACATGGAGATGACATTGAGAGTTGTCTGGTCATTAATTTTAAGCACTGCACTAGTAGTTTTTTGCTTTTTCCATTGCGTTTGTTACTGGTGATGAAATGGGAGTAATGTGTCCAAGGCCACTGCAAATGTATATTGCTGTTTGCAGTTTTTTTCTTTTCTTTTTTTCTTGTTACTGTTGCACAGTGGTGGATAATAATAAGTATTATCCTTGGGAGATTCCTCTTTTCAACACTGAGAAGCTGCAGTGCTAAAATGCAATAATTACCTTGTGATAACATGTATTGCCCGAAAAGGCAACAATACTGGTTTGTTAGGGTAAGACGGTCTGATTTTGACCAGTGTCTAATTACAACAGGTTTGTTCACCTCCCTCCTTTGGTTTGTTGATAAGGATATTCATGAAGACCGCAGAGAGAGCGTTGCAGGATATTCATGAAGACTGCAGATAGAATGTTGTAGGATATTCATGAAGACCACAGATAGAATGTTGCAGGATATCATGAAGATTGCAGATAGAATGTTGTAGGATATTCATGACAAGAATGTTGCAGGATATTCATGAAGACTGCAGAGATAATGTTGCAGGATATGAATGAAAACTGCAGGTAGAATGTTGTAGTATATTCATAAGGACTGCATATAGAATGTTGTAGGATATTCATGAAGACCGCAGATAGAATGTTGCATGATATTCATGAAGACTGCAGAGAGAATGTTGTAGGATATTCATGAAGACCGCAGATAGAATGTTGCCTGATATTCATGAAGACTGCAGAGAGAATGTTGTAGGATATTCATGAATTCACGAAGACTGCAGATAGTATTTTGCAGGATATTCATGAAGACTGTAGACAGAATGTTGTAGGATATTCATGAAGACTGCAGACAGAATGTTGTAGGATATTCATGAAGACTGCAGACAGAATGTTGTAGGATATTCATGAAGACCACCTGCGCCCCCATGGCCCAACATTAACCACAACATACCTATACACCTGGCTGAATTTCATGCAGAGAACTTCACTGAGGCAAGTCACTTCCCCTTGTCCACCACTGCAAGGGCAGGTGCATTTTCAGTGGGTATGATATTATGATCGCGTAATTGTGATGTGTGTGTGTCGTAACAATGTGTTTTGCTGTGACAGTACAAGATCCAGACACATAAAAGGTTCAGAATAACACTATTTATTAGGACAAAAAACAAAATGCGAATTTTCGTGTTAATTTCCTTTATCAAGCTACAAAATGACACTTAATTAAACAATGAAAAACGATGAAAAATGAGGTGGAAATTAAGCTAGTCCACTTATCTTTTGGGGGAGCTTGGAAGAATGTTGGCAAAAACGATAAAAATGATTAGCTCTCCATCTCAATTTTCATCATTTTTCACCGTTTAATTGTTGCTTAAGTATCGTTTTGTACCTTGATAAAGGGGATTACCCCGCAAATTCACAGGCTTTGTTCTTTTGGACCTTTCATGTGTTTGGATCTAATTTTAGAGAGAATGCTAGCGGTCATTCTTTTTTTCAGATTTCTGTGATAAGGCTCAATCTTGGTCAGGAAGCTTCAGCAGAGGTACCAGACTTTGTTACATGGGGTAAGAAGCTTCAGTAGAGGTACCAGACTTTGTTACACGGGGTAAAGAAGCTTCAGCAGAGGTCCCAGACTTTGTTACATGGGGTAAGAAGCTTCAGTAAAGGTACCAGACTTTGTTACACAGGTAAAGAAGCTTCAGTAAAGGTACCAGACTAAATAATGATAATAAGGCCGTTTCAGTTCACTCGCTACAGTTCAAAATCCATGACATTTTTTTCTGTTTGTTATACTCAACATGGGAATGCTCAAGTTTCCTAAAAAAATAAAATAAAATAAAAAGGATGTTAATTTTTTGTTTCTGTTTGCTACACCAAAACAGAATGCTTCATCAACCCCTCCCCCCCCCTCCCCTCCACCCACACAACAAAGTATGCTGCAGTTTGGTTCACAATAAAATGGGCTCCACTAGGTGGTCAAATTCAGCAGTTGAGTTTCTACCAGTGCCTTAACAAACTGCAAGTGAGGGCTTCAGCTTCATTAAAAACTTTTTTTATTTGTTTTTCCTCTTTTCTTCTTCTTCTTCTTCTTTTTTTTTTTTTCTTCTTTCTTCTTCTTCAGAACTAAGAGTTTGTCTGATGTACTTGGCTACACAAAGCTGACTGATCTCATTGCTGTCCAAGATAAAGTACATGATATATATCGTCTGTTACAAACCTTGAAATCAAAAGCCCATAAGATGGAAATTTGTGTGTTAAATTTAACAGCATTATCTTGTGTGTGTGTGTGTGTGTGTGTGTGTGTGTGTGTGTGTGTGTGTGTGTGTGTGTGTGTGTGTGTGTGTGTGTGTGTGTGTGTGCAAGATATATATCAACATTTATTCTGTTCAACACAAACACACACAAACTTTGAAGGAAAGATATAAGTTTTGCTTCAGTTTTTCCACAATAACAAGCATATAACCACAAAAAATGTGTAAAAATAATGGCTAACCATTTAAGCTCAGTAAATGATGCAATGAAATGCAGAGACATGAGATTGTGATGTCATGAAATTGTCTGAAGTTCTGCAAAACTGCTGTTCAACACACCATCATAGTTGGATTTTGCAGGACTTCTCATTCCCTCAAAAAGTCAACTCTTGACTACTGACAAAAAGATACTCATGCACGAGTGCAGCAAAACAAATGTTTTAACACAGAACACTGAATAAATATGTAAACATAGTACAAACACCATATACAGATCAGATTTTTTTCCCAAATTGACCAGTTTTACAAAATTACAAAATCCACACAGCACATGGGAATGAATAAACATGGCATAAAAATGCAAAAAAACAAACGTCTTCTCTGATCACAGAAAGAAAGTCTTAACCATTTAGTTTTGATCTTAAAACCTCTTTAAAAAAAAAAAGCACCAAGTCACAAATGCATACTTGTTTGATATTACTATAATGCACTGAAACTGATATACATTATCAATAAACAAGCATTTACTTAAAAATCTCACTGATACCCCCCCCCCCCCCCCCCCCCACCAAAACAAAACAAAACAGCTATGACATAAACCAGATGGTGTTTACAATCCACAGAAGAACAAACAAAAACAACAAGACGTCATATTCTTATTTACAAACAAGCACAACATGCCAGCATTAACCCCATCACTGCCCCAGCCTGTATAATTACCGGGCTGAAAGATGCACGGACACGCCTGCAAACAGTACGTTCCGGTCCTATGACGCGTCTACTTTCAATGCTATGAGTTTTGATGAAAATCCTTTCACATGCCATGCGAAAAAAGAAGTCAAAAATCCATAATGGTTTCAAATTTCCCAGTGGGTGTTGCTTGTTTTCAAGTGACATCATGGCAGTGAAGGGGTTAAGAACAAGCAATTAAAACAGCTGCAATGTGACTTTGATACAAGCACATATGCTATGGCTACTAACTTGATATATTAACCCTTTCCCTGTCACAGCAATTGTGCTGCTTGTGCAATATCCAATGATCACCCTGGACATTTTTGAAGCTGGTGTGACAGCTATAAGTTGGTGAAAGTGGTTCAGAGAAACTGGTGAGAAAATCGCTGAAACCGGTCGGATACACAGCCGTCCATATTACTGCTAAAGCTGTACTGGCAAAACCCCAGCTCCCTTCCTTGTCTAACACACACACACACACACACACACACACACACACACACACACACACACACACACACACACACACACACACACACACACACACACACACATGCATGCACACCACAAGCACTCTCTGGCTGTGCTGCATTGTTGATTTTTCCCCCCAGTTATACTTAACAGTAAAATACTGGAAACTGCTAGTTAATGCAAACCCTGAATATCTTTGCCAAAAAATGTCTTCTGTAGGATTCAGCCGCCCAAAATGGTGGTTTTTAATAACTCTGCTTCTCCCGAGTTATTCAGAGAGTGATAATTCAAGCATGTTTTTCCCCAATGGATTATTACAAAGTTACCTTTTATTTAAGAAGTGAAAATTTAAACGTGTAATTTCCACAATGGAATAATAAAATTATCTTTTATTCAAAAAGTGAGAATTTAAGCATGTAATATCATCAGTGGATTAATAATGTTATTTTTTTTTTAAATGAGCATTTAAATGTGTAATTTCCACAATGGATTAATAACGTTATCTTTTAGTCAAAAAGTGAGAATTTAAGCATCTAATTTCCGCAATGGAATAATAAAATTATCTATTATTCAAAAAGTGAGATTTAAGCATGTAATATCCTCAGTGGATTAATAATGTTATCTTTTATTCCAAAAGTGAGAATTTAAGCATGTCATTTCCACAGTGGATTAATAACATTACCTTAAGTGAGAATTTAAGCATGTAATTTCCACAATAGAATAATATATTTATTTTTTAAATAATGTAATTATTTTTTATTCAGAAAGTGAGAATTTAAGCATGTAATTTCTGCAATGGAATTTTAAAAATAAAAATAAAAAATCTTTTATTCGAGAAGTGAGAGTTTAAACATGTAATTTCCACAATGGATTAATAAAGTTATCTGGTATCTTGCAGGACATCCCATGACATCTCGCTGACAGACAGAAAACCCTTTGTCAAGGACATGATACGGACAAAGAAAGGGTTAAAAGCCATCCCTGGGTTGGTTGGTTAACCCCATTTACAACCGAGTTGTCTCCAAAGAAGCACTGGCAGAGACCAAGATCACAGAAAGTGGGGAAGGGGGAGACTATACCTGTCACCACCAGAACAATTTCTGCATTAAGATGGGCAGTGGTGTGAGCCGTTTTAATGTTTCATTAATTGTGAAGGGCAAAGTCGTGAGATGGCGTCCATAAGCTACAACTTTTGAAGAGAAAGGAGAGCCGAAAACACACACCACCATCTTAATATGAACAAAACATTGTCCAAAATGAAACAAAGTTTTATGGACAAGAAACAAAACAAAACAACAACCAATAACATTTAAGACATGACAAGAATGTGTTTCGAACAAGTAACCTAACCACTTAAAATCAAAACAAAACAAAACTCACACACACACACACACACACACACACACACACGTGCGCGCACACGCACACACACACACACACACACACACACACACACACACACACACACACACACACACACTTCAGATTTTATACATATATGAATAAAACACAGGACAGGAAAATAAACAAAGACAAAGGTTTGGCATAAACCAGAACTGAACTTGCAGAATGAGGCAAGCTGCCCAAATAAATGAATCACATAGTCCTCGGTGGACCCAGTCAAATCAGAGAAATGATAGATCTGCCATCGAAAATCTAGAAATTCTGCCTGTGATGCTTAACCATGAGGTAGTGGTCAGGTGCGTGTGTAGCATTAAAAAAGGAGGAATAAACAAACGTTAAAAGGGGAGGAATAAATAAACATTAAAAACGGAGGAATAAGCATTGAAAAGGGAGGAATAAATAAATAAGCATTACAAAGGGAGAAATAAATAAATGAGGAATAAGTAAGCGTTAAAAAGGGAGGAATAAATAAATAAGCATTGAAAAGGCAAGAATAAATAAGCATTAAAAAGGGAGGAATAAGCATCTAAAAAGGGAGGAATAAATAAATAAGCATTAAAAAGGGAGGAATAAATAAGCAATACAAAAGGAGAAATAAATAAATAAGCATTAAAAAGGGAGGCATAAATAAATAAGCATTAAAAAGGGAGGAATAAATAAGCATTAAAAAGGGAGAAATAAATGAATAAACAATAAAAAGGGAGGAATAAATGAATAAGCATTAAAAAGGGAGGAATATTTAAAAAAATATAAAAATAAAATAAATGCCGACGGCTTCAGAATATGTCATCAGGCTGGGCTGAGAAGCTGGTTGTAAAGAAAGCATAAAAACATTGGTGATCGAGATTCATCGCTGATCAAGATTCATCGGTGATCGAGATTCATTCCATTGCAGTTCAGCAGCTTTGCTGGACCCAAGGAGACCCAAGGAGTTCACGTTAAAAACCCCAAAAAGCACACTCAAAAGCCAGAAATCTGGACAAAGACAACAAAAACTCCAAAAGGGAAATCTCAAAAATAAATAAATATATATGTATATATATTTTTTTAAATGGCTGAGACACAGCACTATGATACAAAACAAAACTAATTCTACACCATGACAGAACTAAGAGATAATTCAACAACGAAATACACGCAGGTTCTGTCAGTAGATATTGCACGGTTACCTATGGCAGAGACTTGAGAGATCTAAATGTGAAGTTAAAACAAGTACCTTTATTAACACTGAAGTTATATGAGTGATATATATATATATACTTACAACTTAACGCTGACTCAGTCAAAAAATGAGAAACAACAACAAAAATGAAACAAACAAACAAACAAAAAATCCAGTATCAGTTCCATGACACCAAATGGAAAATTGTAATCCTGGGTTTGGTTACCATTACCGTGTCACAATGCAAGACTAGACAGACCATTTCAATTCACAATTTGGTTTTCATTACTGTCAGAATGTGAGACCAGACAATTTCAATCCCCAGTTTGGTTACCATTTCTGTGTCAAAATGAGAGACCAGATGGACAATTTCAATCTTCAATTTGGTTACCATTACTGTGTCAAAATGTGAGACCAGGCAGACGGTTTCAATCTTCAGTTTGGTTACCATTACTGTATCAAAATGTGAGACCAGATGGACAATTTCAATCTTTAGTTTGGTTACCATTACTGTGGTGGAATGTGAGACCAGATGGACAATTTCAGTCTTCAGTTTGGTTACCATTACTGTGTCAAAATGTGAGACCAGACAGACAATTTCAATCTTTAGTTTGGTTACCATTACTGTGTCAGAATGTGAGACCAGACCGACAATTTCAATCTTTAGTTTGGTTACCATTACTGTGGTGGAATGTGAGACCAGTTTCAATCCTAATTCTGAAACCAGATGGGCAATTACAATCGAGGTTGGTTACCATTGCCATCTCAGAAATATGAGACCAGATGGACAATGACAATCCTATGTTTGGTTACTGTTACTGTTTCAGAATGCAAGACCAGATGGACAAGGACAATCCTAGGTTTGGTTACTGTTACTGTCTCAGAATGTAAGACCAGATGGACAATGACAATCCTACGCTTGGTTACAGAATGTGACACCAGCTGGACAAAGACAACCCTAGGTTTGGTTACAGAATGTGACACCAGATGGACAATGACAGTCCTAGGTTTGGTTATCATTACTGTGTCAGAATATGAGACCATACTGACCAAGTGTCAGAATGTGAGACCAGACTGACCTAGTGTCAGAATGCAAGAACAGACAGACAATGTGACAGAACAGATGGACAATGTGACAGAACAGACAGACAATGTGACAGAACAGACAGACAATATGACAGAACAGATGGACAATGTGACAGAATGCAAGACAAGATGGGTAATTACAATCCTAGGACTGACTATCGTTACTCTGTCAGAATGAGACAGGGACAGAATCTATTTTTATCTCCAATATGTTTAGCTCATAACACAGATTCGACTCAACATGGCAGTCTTGTCAATAGCCCACACCTGGAAAGGGACAGAATCTATTTTTATCTCAGTTAATTTAAGGTCATTACACAGATTCACCTCGACGCTGAGCTATTATGAGAACTTTGGTCCACATAACAACGCTTCCAAGGTCAGGAATTTAAAGCAGATCATGTGACATCCTGTGGGCCAATGGTAAGCACGCTATATGATCTCCTAAGGGCATGGAAGGGGTTAATATGGGATGGCAGGCATGGACAGGTTAAAAGCACAGTCTACAACACTGACTGCATAGCCATCAGGCAGCAACTTTATCTGTCGGTCAGAGCACACTACAAACATCAAATTGAATCTTCTGGGTGCATCGTAGTCACTGTACATCACTCAACTACTCAACAAAGCACATCTGTAAGTTGCAACAAACACAACAACAAATCTTTTCAAACGTACACTCACAACAAAAACAACATTGACAGCTCCACTAAAAAAAAACAATACCCTTGTCTGCCAACCAAGCTAACTCCTCTCCCTCAATAACAACTGCCTCCAAATTCCTAGACATATCTCCATAATCTCATCTTTCTGTCTTTCAATCTTCATGATAACATAGATACCCCAATTATCAAAGAAGTGTGACTCTATTAGATACCTTGATTATTGAAGAAGCGTGACTCTACCAGATACCCCAATTATCCAAGAAGTGTCTCTACCAAATACCCCAATTATCCAAGAAGTGTCTACCAGATACCCCAATTATCCAAGAAGTTTCTCTACCAGATACCCTGATTATCCAAGAAGTGTAACTCTACCAGATACCCCAATTATCCAAGAAGTGTGACTCTACCAGATACCCCAATAATCCAAGAAGTGTGTCTCTTACTAGATACCTTGATTATCCAAGAAGTGTGATTACCAGATACCCCGATTGTCAAAGAAGTGTAACTCTACCAGATACCCCAACTATCCAGAAGTGTGTTTCTTACTAGATAACCCAATTATCCAAGAAGTGTGTCTCTCACTAGATACCCCGATTATCAAAGAAGAGCAACTCTACCAGATACCCCGATTATCAAAGAAGTGTACCTCTACCAGATACCCCAATTATTCAAGAAGTGTGACTCTTACTAGATACCCTGATTATTAAAGAAGCGTGACTACTAGATACCCCAATTATCAGAGAAGTGTGACTACTAGATACCATGATTATCAAAGAAGTGTCTCTACTAGATACCCCGATTATCCAAGAAGTGTGGCTCTTACTAGATACCCCAATTATCCAAGAAGTGTGTCTCTTACTAGATACCCCGATTAGCCAAGAAGTGTAGCTCTTACTAGATACCCCGATTATCAAAGAAATGTGGCTACTATATACCCCAAATATCAAAGAAGTATGACTCAACTGGATACCCCGATTATCCAAGAAGTGTCTCTACCGGATACCCCGATTATCAAAGAAGTGTCTCTACTAGATACCCCAATTATAAAGAAATGAGACTGTACTTGCCCATGCAGCCAGAGTATGTACTGTCGGTGGGAGATTTCGAAAGTCTGGATTTCTCTGGTCACTGGTTGTGGAGTTGGCTGGTTAGTTCATTGGATAATAGCTGCCTCCTCTCTACTGGTTCTCATCTGCAAATGGGTTTTTTTTTGGGGGGGGGGGGGGGAGAGGGGGGGGGATTTTTTTGTTTGTCTCTTTTTCTTCTTCTTCTTATCTGTGGTTTAGTGGGTACAGATCCAAACACATTAAAAAATAAAGGTTAATAAATGTTAAAAAAGAATGCTATTTATTACAACAAAACACAACATGCACATTTTCAGGGTAAGCCTTAAGACAAAACACAGCTTTGTGTGTTTGGATCTTGTTTTAGAATGCTAGCGGTCATTCTTGTTTCAGATTTTAAATGGCTTTAGGCTTTTTCTTCTCGCTGGTCATAAGTACTCGCAATCCACCAAGCCAGTTCCATCCCCTGGATTGGTTGCCGTCTCTCTAGACTGATTAACGGATTGTCTGCCAGTTTAGCTTTCTCTAATCCACTGGTGGACTGGTTAGTTGACTGGTTGACAAGATCCAAACACATAGAACGTGAAATTAAAAAATAAAATTTAAAAAATGCTATTTATTACGACAAAATTAAACACAACATTATTTTGTCATAATAAATCATGTATTTTTAACCTTTCATGCGTTTGGAACTTAACACATAAAAGGTTCAAAATACTCTTCTCTTGTCTTGCAGTTTCTATCATAATAGTGTTTCTGCTTGTGTACACTCGACTCAGTGTTCACTCTCACAAAACAGAAAACTCTTTCTAAGGTGTTCTGAACCCACTCTACGTACTCTACAGGACACTGCGGCCTGTCTCCGGTGGGAAACACACCAAGTTGAACAGTCAAGGGGAGGTTGACCTCTCTCCCAAACATAATCAAGTTCGGAGTGCACTGAGTGGACTGATGGACAGACGATCTGTAGGCCATCATGATCAGGTCTAAGTGATCACTCCGATCATCTCGCTTCTCATTAACATAGACTGACAGCATTTGCTGTATCGTGCGGTTCCGTCTCTCCACCATACCATCACTCTGTGGGTGGTAAGGGGTAGTTCTAGTCTTGTCCGCACCTAAGGCTTAATTCACACAGATGTTGAAACAAACGAGACTCAAACTCTCTACCTTGATCAGTATGAATGGTCAGTGGGACCCCAAACCTACAGATGAATTCTGTAAGAAGTTTATTCCCTACAGTCTGGGCTGTATGATCAACAAGGCTGTATGCCTCTGCATACTTTGTGTAGTAATCTTCAACCACCATTATGTACTCATAGCCATCGTGAGACATCGGCAAAGGACCCCAAATGTCGATTGCGACTCTTTCGAGCGGCATGCTCACATTCACATGTTGCATAGGAAGTTTAGCCCTTCCCGGACCTGGTTTCAATCCTTCGTGCACACATGTCACACTGTCTACACCACCTGGCAACATCGTCGGCCATTCCTGGCCAGTAGGGGGCGGGGATAGCTCAGTGGTTAGAGCGCCGGACTCGTGACTGAAAGGTCGCGGGTTCGAATCCCTGCAGGAGCGGCGGGAGAAATTTTCTTCTCCAGGGTCGACTTTCTGTGCTGACTCTTTATTTCGGTATCCGTTCCACCCCCGTGTTACCGCAGTAGCACGTAAAAGATCCCGGTCATTCTGCCAAAAGTGCAGGTGGCAGGTTACAGCTAAACACGCATACACCTTACGTATGTGGCTTTGCATGAAGTGACATGGAGCATGGTTGCGTGGTGTACACAGAACTTGCGCCGAGACGGCTGCAGTTTCATGTGGCACCAGCCATGCCAGCGCTGTAAGTACATCACTTCGGTGGATATTCAAAAAACGCGCTATAGAAAGCCAGTCACTCATGTAGAACAACATGCGAGCGCAGTGAGTCTGCTCAAGAGAGCGGAGAATAGCGCTATATAAGCCAACATCAATCCAAAAAAATACACGTGACGCTTTACGTTTGCTAGTGTTCTGTCGCGGCCAAGGTGACCAGCCGTCTTAGCATCATGCGACATATTCAACACCTTCTGTCTAACCTCAGCCGGGGCTACCAGTAGCAGTACTTCTTCCTGGGTGAGACTTTTCTCTGACACAACGTACAGCAACCCATCCACTACTCTCAGATTATCCCTCTGAGCTAGGAGTGTTCTGATAGCAGTGCTATACTTTGAGATCTCTGTCTTCGGGGGTTTCTTCCCTCTAGACTTCAGATTCAGCAGAGTGCTCGTCACTGGGTCTTTCTGCTGGAACTCTGCGAGCTCCTCATGAGAACAGACAGAAAACCAGTTACTTTTACAGGGACTAGACTTTGGTACCCCAGGAACACAATCAGACTTACTGTTACCCACTCCCTTGGTTACAGCCTCTGTCTGAACACACTGTTCCACCCTCTTCCTATCCAATAGGAAAGTACCACCACTACCTCCCTCTACATCAGGATCGAAAGTAAAAGACTGGACAGACTCAGGGGCATCTTCATTTGACCATGAAGCAGAATTACTCTGAACCGCCTTGTCTGCTCTGACCAGTACATCTTTCCCCTTCCCAGTAGCATCACCTCGACTAGTGACCTCGGGGTCAACTCGCGGGACTTCCTCGAGCGAACACGAGTCAGCGTTCCTCTGCGTACCGCTAGCTACACCCTTGTCAGCTAAGTCTCGGCCACGTGCTTGCGAACGTGTTACTATACCCTCACTCGCTTCTGAGAGCACTGACTGCGCTCTTGCCTCTGACAACATCTTCTTGGGATCCGGGACAACCCATCGGCATTACCATGTGACGCACCTTTCCTGTGCTCTATCTGGAAGTCATAGGTGTCCAGAGTAGCTATCCACCTAACTACCACCCCCTCTGGCTGCTTAAAGTTCTTTAACCATTTCAGCCGCGAACTATGGTCACAGCGAACCAAAAACGGACCTCACCACAGGTAATGAGAAAAGTACTTCACGAATCTCACTACGGCGTACAGCTCTCTGTACGTCGTACAGTAATTTTGCCTGGAACTGGACAAAGCACAGCTTGCATAGGCAATGACTCTCTCTTCCCCGTCTTGAATCTGTGACAGGACTGCACCAATCGCAGTCGCGCTAGCATCAGTGTCAAGAACAAACTTACCCTCCCTAGTGGGGTACGGTAAGACTGGAGCAGAGACAAATGCTTCCTTCAGTCTTTCAAAAGCGTTCTGACACTTCTCAGTCCAAACAAACTTCTGGTTCTTGTTGTCAAGTTTGTCAACGGGCTAGCTATATCGGCAAGGCCCTGAATGTACTTTCGGTAGTACGACGCAGTTCCCAGGAACGAACGAACCTCTGAAACACAAGTCGGCACAGGCCAGCTCGCCACAGCTTCAACCTTCGACTTTTCGCAAGTCGTCCCCTCACGTGCGACTGTATGCCCTGAAAAGGTACATTCATCCTGGAACAATGAACACTTGGAGGGTTTCAGCTTGAGATTTGCATCTCTAAACTTCTGCAGTACAACCCTGAGGTTATACAATGCCTCCTCCTCCGCCTTTCCGAAACAAATTAATGACGTCGTCAGTGTAGACTAGACACCTCTCAAAGAGAACGCCACTTAGGACTAATTCCATCAGCCTCTCAAAAGTCGCAGGACTGTTACAGAGACCGAAAGGCATCACCTTGAACTGGAAAAGTCCTCTGTGTGTTGCGAACGCAGTCTTTTGTTTGTCATTCTCGTCCATTTCTACCTGGTAGAAACCTTGAGCTAAGTCCAAAGTTGAAAACCAGCATGAACCCGACAATGCATCAAGTGAATCCCCAATGTGGGGCAAAGGGTAGGCATCTTTCTTTGTGCACTCATTCAGTTTTTTCTATAGTCTACACAAAACCTAACAGACCCATCTTTCTTTTTGACCGAGACAACATTTGCCGCCCACGGGCTATCACTAGGCTCTATGATATCTTCTTTGAGCATCTTTTCCAACTCTCTATCAACAATCTCTCTCTGGGCCATTGGCAGACGTCGAGGGGGTAGCTTAACAGGCTTACTGTTTGCAGTGTCAGTAGTATGTCGGACCTTTCCCGTCCTACCGAGCTGAGTATCTGGGCACATGAAAACATCCTGGAACTCAATAAGAGTGTCTCTCACTTCTTCTTTTGTTTTCTCACTGACCCTTGGAGACAACGTAGTGGCCAAGCCGCTTTCAAGATGGCTAGGAAGCTGATCAGAATAAAGCCTTTCCTTTTCTTCACGCTCTTGCGACAAGGAATTCAAGGAAACCGCCGTTTCTGCAAGTAAACATGGTGCTTAACGTCCACAGAAACCGTACGGCTTATTAGGGACGGGACCGTTTCTACAGTAGCAATGACAGTATCTGCTTTGACTGTTACTTCCCTATCAGATAGGTTAGTGACAGCAACAATGACCTCATTTTTCGTCACGTGAACCAAACACATGGGGACCTCAAGACTAGTCTCCTTTTTGAAAGTATCTAGACCTTCCAGCAGTGCGTAAGTCTTTTCCCCAAAACTGGCCTGAAGAAGAGACCCTTTAACAAACGCTCGCACCTAGGCGGTACAATGACGGTGTCACACACTTGCACTCTCGCACACGTGTCTACTGCCTCTCTCTTCAGCTGAACTACTTGCGTTCCTGTCTGCATAGTACCCTGTGCCAAGTCCAACAGACAACCATGTTTCTGCATGAAATCTGTACCCAGGATACCTGCTGAGTTTCCTATGTCCCCAACCACTACATTGTGTGGACAAATTTGGTCACCTATTCCCATCTCTAAAGTTGTCTCGCCCCGAATGTCCAAATTCTGTCCGCTAGCTGTACAAAGATTAAGCTTACTTTCCCTCAGTACAACTCGCGTATCTCTCTCTGCCGTCTCAAATGCCGCAGCGCTAAGGACCGTGGCAGCTGACCCGCTATCAACTAAAAACTCAGCCACGCCTGCCCCTGTCCTTACTGGCACGACATAGCATCCGGTCGTTAACAAAACACACGTACGCCGTCCCGTCTCCATCCCATTAGGGGAGTTATCAACACCTGTCAGATGGCGGGCCGAGTGTGTGACCGCTGGAACCCCGGCCCTCGCCAGTTTTCCTTGCCTGGCGCGTTTTCGTTCGAAGCCTTCTTACTCCCTGTTTGCTCTGGTGCGATAGTTGGGCACTGCCTAGAGTAGTGACCCTTATCATTGCATCGAAAACAAACTACTTTTGTTTCCACTTATCTGACCCACGGCTTTGGTAACTTTGTCCAGCGACTCAGCTACCTGCTTGCTCAGACTCTGGAAAACCTTCAGCAACTCCTCATGCCTTGAGTCTTTCTCGCGCTGATGCTTCTAATACTAGTGTCGTTTCCCTTCTCCGTATTTTCTGGTTTTCTCCCAGCAAACCTTTCTTCGAAGGACTCGAACTCACTAGCCAGCGCTATCGCCTCATGGATGGTTGAAGGATGATGGAACTGGACATGCCTCCTCAAATCCTTTTTACGGAAGTCCACTAACAAACTGATCGATCACGATCGTCTCCCTAGACTCCTGGGGCATCCTAGGGTATGCATCAGAAGCAATGCGATTCAGAGCGAACCCATACTCAGTCACACTCTCGCCCTTCTTCTTGAACCTTGATCTGAACTCCACACGATGGAGGTTTTCTTTCTCAGCAGGATCGAACCTTCTTTCTAGAGCTGCTTTGATCGCATCAAAGTCTTCTAACTCATGAACACTAAGTTCGCCAAGCACCTGCTGAGCATTACCCCTGAGTGACATAGCAAGATTGACGCCCCTCTCGGCGTAATCCCAACCATTCCATCTGGCACAGGTTTCGAAGTGACGAAGCCAATCTTTCAGACTACCTTCCGTACCCGTGAACACGTCAGGAACCCTCTCTTTACTGTGTGAAAGACTGTGATTCAGAAACGTACTGTCACCCATACTTCTATCCCTGCGAGCACCAATGGACCTATGCCCGTGAGAACGACTGTAACAGCTACTGAACGAACAATCATCGCTACTGCTGCTGCCGCTATGGGAAATAGAAGTCACAGTCCTACGTCTACCTCCTCTTCTTCTTGACCGTCTCGTAGCAGTCCTGTTCTGTGCCAACCAACTTGGCACTAACAGCCTAAGGAAGCCTAACACCGCACTCATTATGCACACACAGACCCAAAAACACACAAATGGGCAGCTGTGCGTAGTGAAAACGTTGCAGGCTGGCGGTCCAAGCGCCCCAGCTCAGCGGTACCAAACACGTGCGATATCCTGAGTCACGGCACCACATTTTGTAACCGGACCTGCGGCCCGTTCCTCATTTTAGGTTCTGGGGGAGGCTGGAGTTTGCCAAGGAGAGACACTCACACTGGAATAAACCATTGTCTCTAGTCCTCCTCATGTAGTGTGCCTTTCATTGTCAAGTTCCTCGCGTTGTGTTCAAAATCACTACAATCAACCGACCTTGGTATCCAGAAAAAAACCTGTGTTAGTGTTTGGTTGCTTGTCCGCTCCTCAGAGGTAGGTGTGCCGTTACACTATGCACTTATGCTACTTAGACACTAGACAAAAGATAAGGGGAGACAGAAGTTGTACACATGTACCGACATGACGAAAACACTGAGCAACGCTCACACTGAGACGCGCGCACTGACCACACTCCGTCTCGGTACATACTCCCATTATAGCGACGAACCAAATAAAGAAATGCATAGTTTTATTTACACTACCGCATGTTACACATACAGTAAACACAAGAACAAACCAAACTGACACATGACTATGCCTAACCTACGCACTAAACCATAGCTAACTTAGCTACCGGCATAGGCTCAGCGCCAGTTACCTACAAAAGTAAGTTGCGCCCTTGCACTGACTTAACTAATACTTGCACTTTGCAGCACAAGAAGACAAACAAACATAAACTTAACTAACACTCGCACTTTGCAGCACGAGTCTTTTAATAACTAAACATGCGTGCCCGCACTTTGCAGCACAGGTCTCTTAATAACTAAACATGCGTGCCCGCACTTTGCAGCACAGGTCTCTTAATAACTAAACATGCGTGCCCGCACTTTGCAGCACTGCAGGTCTCTTAATAACTAAACGTGCATGCCCGCACTTTGCAGCACAGGTCTCTTAATAACTAAACATGCATGCCCGCACTTTGCAGTACAAGTCTCTTAATAACTAAACATGCGTGCCCGCACTTTGCAGCACAGGTCTCTTAATAACTAAACGTGCATGCCCGCACTTTGCAGCACAGGTCTCTTAATAACTAAGGGAAGAGCTACACACTTTTTCAGCATGTAAACTCGGGGGGTAAGGGGTTTGACTAGCACAGTTCAGCACCAAGTCCTCTAACTAAGGGAAGAGTAACACACTTTTCAGCATGTAAACTCAGGGGTAGGGGTTGACCAGCACTTTTCAGCACATGGTACAGAAACCGTTGATGATGATGAGTTGATGCTTAATGTCCTCAGATGTCATTTGACATATTAGGGACAAGTTGTGACCAATGCCGAAGCACGGTTCAATAAAAGCCACATACGTAAGGTGTATGCGTGTTTAGCTGTAACCTGCCACCTGCACTTTTGGCAGAATGACCGGGATTTTTTACGTGCTACTGTGGTAACACGGGGGTGGAACGGATACCGAAATAAGAGTCAGCACAGAAAGTCGACCCTGGAGAAGAAAATTCTCCCGCCGTTCCAGCAGGGATTCGAACCCGCGACCTTTCAATCACGAGTCCGGTGCTCTAACCACTGAGCTATCCCCGCCCCCTATACAGAAACCGGGCAGGCACTGTCTTTTATACCGCACCGCGCGGCACCGGCCAGTCGCTGGCAGGCAGCGTCCGACTGGAGAGAAAGGGTGGGGGAACTCAGGGCCCGTAACTCGAGCTAGCTTGCACAGCTCTCCCGCTACACGATCATTGCACAAAATACCGGGCGCAAAAAACAACAACCAAAAAACAAAAACAAAAAACACACACGTAAGATTCAAGATTACCAAGTACTCGACACATAAATGACGTCAGGAACGTACTTGAAGCCATGCTGTTTCGGCGGACTGCGAATCTTCCCTCAGAATGTGAAAGTAAGTGATCGTCTGAACCGTGCACCTGGAAAGGAACGACAACTCTCAGGGACTACATCATCACGTGATATTAAAAATAATAATAATTGCAATGCATCCAAAACCGACACTCCTGTGTGAAAGTCGAGGTGGCCGTCCTGGGCTCCTCGGCCCTAATAAGCCTCATGGTTTCTGAGGACGTAAAGCAACACTGAATCTGACATCCACATTTAAATGTCATTAGCGAATAAATATCCTTGTATCCTTGTAGCAGACGACGTTTTGTGGCTTGATGATTTTTCAACCAACGAAAAGCGAGTTATCATGAGGTGACGGCAACGAAGGTTCACAGTCCATTTGTTTCCTGCTAAAACGGTATTATGTAGTTTTGGTTTTGCAGCTTTTTGGGTCTTGTGGGCCAACGGAATATTACTATGACAGTTAAAATTATTTTATGATTAACATTGTTGTATTTTTGCGATGTATTTACAATAGACATCAAAATTAGCCACTCCCGTGGATTTTTTTCAGGTGGCAATTTGAAGAGCACCGATACTTATCGTCCAGTTTCCCAAGTGGCACCACTCTGGGTTCTTTACATGCAAACAGTCACGGAGCGCTTCTTCTGTCCAGCCGGTGTTTTTGTCCGGTAAGTTACCCCCGACGCGATCTGCTGGCATGAGTTTTAAAACAATAATTCAGTCTGTAAACGGGTGAGTCCTCAGTACACGATTTTGTTGTTGTTGCCGACATCAGCTCTTTTCTTCTTTCTTTTCCCGTTAGTGACCATCGGCCACAAAGCTGGCCATTACTGTCATATTTAATAATACCCAGAAACTAGATCTAGATCAAATGTATCAAGGGAGCATACGCATACTGAAAGCCACAAATATGATAAAACTCACTTTCTGGTGCAAATTTTAGGTTTATTCGCTTCGTATGATCCTGTTTGGATTATTCTGATGATATTTGTGGCCTAAAATGGCGTATAAAAAATTAAAATGTGAGTCACAGGAATTTCCGACCACCTCCTTGGATATTACCCAATAATTCATTCTCGACGTGTCTACTAACTTACCGTTGGGCCAGTAGGAGACTTGTGTGGAATCACTGATGTTTTATCTAACTTCTAAGCAAATCGGTGTACATGTATGGAAAATTCTGACACACTCCTTGAATCAGTTGCTTGCGGTAAGTACCAAAATTCCCAGTATGGCAGCATTGTCCGCGAAATGCCGGTGGTAAACACAAAACTCAGTCAGTGTTTGTAAGTAAGAGTGTTTTGTTGCTGTTTTTTTCTTTCTTTTTTCTTGTTGTGCAACCCCTGATAGTGACAATCTTCAGTATGGTGAAGGAGGTCACTCTTGTTATGATACGAAACTGATGCTGTAGTTTTATTATGTGCAGTTACGAAACTGTGTTTTGATTGCCTTTGTTTTGTCTTGTGCTATGGCGCTGAGGCTGACCAGTAAATGATTGGAACGTTTTCCTCTTGCCTCTTGTATACTTGTGAGACTGCATACTGCAACATGGTGGCAGCGGTAAAAAGAGAACATCATCTTCCTGGTCAATGCAGCCTCTCCGCCCATTGAACAGCACAGACCCGGAGACCATCCCTTTCGACCAGAGGCTGGGCCAGCGAATCTTCCCGCCAGTGAATCTCGGGCAAAGCAACCTTCGACTGTTCAAGTTCCTCGCAAGTCTGGCTCTGCAAACATCTAACCTTGGCCAAGGTGGTACAGCATCTTCGGTTGTCCAGAAGGAATCGCCTTGCACATTTTTTTGGCAGCAACCTTGCAGAACTTTTCGTGCAAACAGGTGTGTAGCCCTCATGCCATGCGAGTGCAAGCCCAAGGGGAACAACTGCATCAAGCGCATCTTGTGATCCCTTGCACAGTTATATACCCTCATGTATGTGCTTCGGACAGCATTTTGTTACTGTGACCAGTGACTACGACCACGTACTGTGTGCCAGTGTACAGACGCTTTGCTGTATTCCTCTGTGTACCGCCACAGAATAGACGCTGTGCAGGATTCAATGAGTGGTTGATGAATGAGGACGCTGAAGCAGAATAGTGGCTCTCATGAACATTTATCACAATATCATGTTTTGATGTTATGCAGGTTGAACTGCAGGTTATGCATTTTGAATCTGTGTGGATGTTGCATGTGCTATACACATTGCTATTGTCACACACAAATCCACAAGTGAACAAATACATCACCATTGCCATACAGTCCTCCCTGCACTAACCGTGTTAGCGACGCTGCCATTACAGTTGGATTGTTCGCACACTCACTCACTAGAACATGGCACACTCACGCATCCCCGAAATGAACTGGGCATCAGAAAATCATGAGGAGGCCTTGCAGCTATTCAAAAAAACTATGTCATACTACTGTGAAGATGAGGACATCACAGATCCAGGCAAAATAGCTCTTAAAATCCTCAGGGGGATAGGAAATGAGGGCCTGAAGTGACTCAATGCGTCAGGGATGTCAGATGCAGACAAGAAGAGGCCTGAGAAAATATGGGAGTTGTTTGAGTCTCAGCTAAAGACAAATCTCAACTTCAGAGTGCATCGTCTCCACTTGATGGACTACAGGCAAAGAAGTGAGGAATCTGTCGATGACTTTGTAACCAGAGCACGCACTCAAGCCCTCAAGTGTGAATTTGAAGAGAGTGAATTGGAGGAAAGGATCATTAAACTCATGATTACATCCACACCAATCGAAGCATTCCAGCGTGAACTGCTGGGAAAAGCCAAAGGCTACAAGCTGACAGACGCACTTGCAGAGGGGAGACGTTTTGAAGCCATTCTCGCGGGCCGACATGAAATTCAGAAACGCACAAGCACACCACTGAACAATGTGGACCAAGTAGGCCAAGCATGTGGCAACTGTGGCAGAGCCCATCCCCCAAGAGCATGTCCGGCAATACAAAGACGCGTGCAAATTTTGTGGGAAAATCGTACATTGGAAGAAATTTTGCCGAAAACGCAAAGGAACAAACCGTCCAAAAGAAGATGTTCAACAACGTGGTGACACCAAATCAGATGGCAAACAACATAGGGATGCTGGCAAAGGCAGTCGTTGAAGAGACAGAAGATTCCACGATCTGGAGCCAGCAGCCAGTTACACTCCACTGAACCCTATGACTGCATACGCATATCCAGTGTACGCAACGAGGTTTTCACAACACTGGATGTTATCTGTCCTAGGAAAAAGGGCATAAGCAAGTTCAGACTCAAGGTCGATACTGGAGCTGCGGGGAATACACTCCCCCTTAGGACATACAAGCAGATGTACAAGACACTCCCCCCAAAAGACATCCTTGAGCCCACAAAGAACGTCAGACTGGTTGCCTACAACGGTCAGGAGATCCCCTGTCTAGGATCCATCAACCTCCAGCTTCAATTTGGAGAAAAAACCTTCACAAAGGCCAAGTTCTATGTCGTTGATGTTCCATCAGCACCTATTGTTCAATGAGCGAAAAACTGAAGTACTCCTCTGTGGGCCATCATCTAGAAGAGAAACTGTCCCTGTTGACTGCCTTTCAGTTGGCGAAGCGTCCATTCCGTTCTCCAACGTGGTGAAAACACTTGGAGTAACTTTAGACGCGGAGCTTTCCATGGAACAACATGTCTTAGCAGTTGTCAGATCTTGCTTTTTCCACATCAGATCTCTGAGTAAAGTCCGTCCATACATCACCTACAAAGCTGCAAGCAGCATTGCTGTCTGTCTGATTTTGTCAAAGATTGACTACTGCAATAGCCTTCTGTCGGGACTGCCCCAAAAACAGATTAAACGTCTACAGGCAGTGCAAAATGCTGCTGCAAGAACTGTTATGAAATGCAAAAAAAAATAAAAAAAATCACATCACTCCCATTCTTAGGCAGCTTCATTGGCTTCCTATCCAGAAACGGATCCGCCACAAAATTCTCTCTGCCACTTACCGGTCAGTTCATGATAACACCCCCCTCTACCTCTCGGATCTTCTCCAAACACACAACCCTTCTCGCCTTCTCAGATCAGCATCTAGATCTCTCCTTGATGTTCCCGGGCCCAGGGATTCCAAGACAAAGCGGTACGGCCAGCGAGCCTTCAGATATGTCGCTCCCTCCCTCTGGAATGTCCTCCCCGAGAGCATCAAGGAGAAGGACTCCATTCAGTCTTTCAGAACTTCGCTGAAAACCCATTTCTTTACCCAGGGATAATATTCAATGCGATTGTGTTCGTACGCCGGCGCTGGTGTGTGTGTTAAGTGAAGTTGATGTTGCCATAATTACTCTGTGTGTGTGTGTGTGTGTGTGTGTGTGTGTGCGTGCGTGCGTGCGTGCGTGCGTGCGTGCGTGCGTGCGTGTGTATGTGTGTGTGTGTGTGATTCTTTTTTCTGTTATCATTATTTATAACTCTGTATATATTTTTACATTTAACTGTTATGTATAGTTCCACTTTTGGAAAGGGGTGGGTGGGTATGAGTGCATGTCCTTTGGTAGTTTTAGCTTGCGAGAGCTTACATGTATGCACTGTGTGCATCTGGCGCTGTGAACACGCAAGGTTTTGTGTGGAAGGTTTTTATGCGCTATATATAAATTTTCATTCATTCATTCATTGTTGGTCTGCCAACATGCGAGAAAATTGGACTAGTCACTGTTCACTGTGATGACCTCAGACCCACACCAGATGTCACAACCGTGGAAGGATTGAAGCAAGCATATCCAGGCCAATTCGACACGCTGGGGGACTTCAGAGGGGTGGCCAAGCTCCACCTGAAGCAAGACTGTGAACCATTCATCGACCCCCCACGTAAGTGCTCCATCCATCTCAAGGAAAAACTAAAGTACGAGCTGAAGAAGATGGAAAAGCAGGGTGTCATCCGGAAAGTCAGCGAACACACAGACTGGTGCTCTAGTCTCGCATACTCTGTGAAAAAAGATGGATCACTCCGCATATGCATCGACCCCCAGAAACTCAATCAAGCCCTGAAGCGATGTCCACACAAAGTTCCCACACATGAAGAGCTGAATCCTCAGTTTGCAGGGTCAACAGTCTTCAGCAAGATGGATGCCAAAGCTGGCTATTGGTCAGTCCATCTTGACCCAGACAGCCAGCTGATCACTACATTTTGGACCCCGTTTGGTCGATACTGCTGGACCAGATTACCATTTGGACTCAAGGTGTCACAAGACATATTCCAAGCCAGAATGGACGAGATCATGGAAGACCTTCCAGGCGTGGTTGGGATCACAGATGACGTCTGCGTGCATGGCAAAGATGAAGAGGAGCACGACCGGAACCTGAAAGCACTCATGGACAGAGCAAAAGAAACCGGGCTGGTGTTCAATTCAGACAAGTGCACAATCAGACAACCTGAGATCAGTTTCTTCGGCAACATTTACTCCAAAGATGGCATCAGACCTGACCCGGCCAAGGTTCATGACATCCAGAACATGCCTGTTCCACAGGACAAAGAGGATCTGCAGAGATTCCTCGGTTTGATGACATACCTTGCAACATTCATTCCCAACTTCAGTGAAGAAACACAGCCACTCAGGGACCTCCTAAAGAAGAACGTCCCATTTGAGATGTCGGAAGACCACCTCCACTGCTTCCAGAAACTCAAAACAGCAATTTCAACAAAGTCGTGTGTCAAATACTTCGACCCAACAAAACCCACCACGCTGGAGGTAGACAGTTCAACGAAAGGTCTTGGCGCAGCAATTCTGCAGGACAGTCAACCTGTTGCATTCGCATCCAAAGCGCTCAACTCAGCACAAAGCAACTACCCAAACATTGACCGGGAGGTGCTCGCCGTTGTGTTCGGCATCAGTCGCTTTCACACGTACATGTACGGACGCCCCTTTCGAGTGATAACTGATCACAAGCCACTCGAAATGATTGCCAAGAAGCCCCTCCTCAGAGCACCACCCAGGCTACAGAGGATGCTCCAGAAAATACAGGGATATGACTTCACCATCGAGTATCGACAAAGAAAGACGATGACCCTGGCAGACACTCTGTCAAGGCTGCCGAACCCAAAGGACAAGGGCGCAGTTGAGTTGGACCTCAAGGTTGATGGTATTGAGATGACGACAGCGGAAGTTAATCGCTGTGACATAGACCTGGTCAACTTTTCACAGAGGAAACAGCATCAACTTCGAGCCAGACAGCCAGAGATCCGACCATGAATGCGCTCATGGAAACCATCATCCAAGGATGGCCTGACAGCATCAAGGATCTGCCCACTGATGTACGAGTTTTCTGGTCATTCCGTGATGAGTTGGCTGTTGAGGACGGCATCATTTTCAAAGGAAAACAAGTCCTCATCCCAGAGAGTCTGCGAGCAGACATTCTTGCCCAACTCCGTCAGTCTCACCAAGGCATTGAGAAGACCCAACTATTGGCCAGAGAAGGGGTGTACTGGCCAAACATCAACAAAGACATTGAACATATGACCAGGACCTGCACCCTATGTCAGGAGTTGGCAAACTGCAACAAGAAGGAGCCCCTCATACCACATGACACACCGATGGCCCCTTGGAAGAAGCTGGGCACGGACTTGTTCGAGGTGGACGGGGAGCATTTCGTGCTGATATGTGACTATTTTTCAAAATATCCCATAGTCACACCCCTACACGCTACCACAAGTGAGAACATCACAGAGGAAATCAGAAAAGCTGTGTCACTGTTTGGCCGACCCGACGAGATCGTCAGTGATAACGGACCACAGTACATCGGGAAACCATTCCAGGACTTTGTCCACAAGTGGGGCATACAACACACCACCTCATCACCCAGGTTCCCACAGTCCAGTGGGTTTATAGAAAGACAGGTGCAGACTATCAAGAAGATCATCAAGAAATGTAAGAAGGAGAAACAGAGCCTACACCTTGCCATGCTCAACCTTCGAGCGACCCCAGTCGACTCCAAGCTGCCATCACCTGCAGAGATGTTGATGGGCAGGCCTATCACCACATTGCTTCCTTCCCGCACCTCTCCATCTCCCGTCACTGTTGCACAACGTCAACATTTGGATCGCAGACAGTCGACGATGAAGTCCAACTATGACAGACATGCAGGCGAGAGTCTCCCTCCTCTCCACAAAGGACAGAACGTCAGGATCCTGGACAAAGCAAGCAAGACCTGGATACCGGGTGAAGTCACAGGACACAGCGGAGAACCAAAGTCCTACAACGTGAGAACAAACCGGGGGTCCAACATCCGACGCAACAGAGGAGACTTGAGAGAAGCTCCCCAGCAGGACTGTGCAGACACTGGAAACCGGCCTGGTGTGACAACCCAGACTCATCCTCGGCCAGGCCCACTGGAAACTCCCTCTGCCATCCGTCCAGAGCACGGTCCTACTATTGATCATGAGGCTGAACCACCTTCGCAGTCTGGTCAAGAGACCGTTAGAACACGTTCCGGTCGGGTGATCAGAGCCCCTGCACGTTATAATGAATATACCAGTTGAACAGGACTATCACATGGAACACGGAAAAGCAACGAACCAACAATTAAACGATTAATATAATAATCACTTTTTTTTTTTTTTTTACATTTAGGTTATATTTGATCCTAGTTATTAAGAAACCTGTTTAATTAAGAATGATTTACATCAAAGGCCATTGTTATTTTGAATCCCAAAGAGGAGTTTGATTTGTGTCCATTTGCCAAGATAGGTAATACAATTGTGTTCTGTTTACAGTTTTGTGAGATGAGAGTGAGAAAAAGAAAAACTGAGTGTGATTGTGTTTTTTTAAGGAAAGGGAGATGTTACGATACGAAACTGATGCTGTAGTTTCATTATGTGCAGTTACGAAACTGTGTTTTGATTGCCTTTGTTTTTCTTGTGCTATGGCGCTGAGGCTGACCAGTAAATGATTGGAACGTTTTCCTCTTGCCTCTTGTATACTTGTGAGACTGCATACTACAACAACTCTAGGGGAGACGAAGAGAAGAAGAGTGTACCATCGACGACAAAGATTTAGCAACATCTGTACATGTGCCGCAAACAATTCTGCACAGTCAAGCCTTCTATACCACCGATGACTACAATTAGCGTCATCTTTATTGACAAGAAAGAGTCATCAGAGTCATCTTTATTGACAAGAAACCTGGGCCAAGCGTGTCTGTAGCGGCTGGAAGGGTAAAAAGGTGCCTTACTGCTTGCTTTTCTACAAAGGAACCAGAGTAACTTTTCTACTAAGGAACCTGAGTGACTTTTCTTCGAAGGACCCAGAGTGACTGCAACATCAGAGTCAGAATCGATACAAAAGGGAGTTAAAAGACCTGAGTCACCTGCAATAACTCTTACCTGGCATGCGAGTAAATACAGGGAGTTAATTAGTGCCTGAAAAACCTCACACCAACACAACAACAAAGACCTGAGTCACCTGCAATAACTCTCACCTGGCATGCGAGTAAATACAAGGTACATAAACTCCACCAGAGGTACATCCATCAGTCAGAGCAGCTATTTACACCACCATGGTCAGGCCCAACTGTTATGTTCTTTCTACTGTTAGTTAGACGTACAACATAATCAATAAAAGAACTGCGGCCATCATGGTTTACTACTGTATTCTACTAAATAATGTTATGGTAAACTGTATAGAGAAGGAAGGAAGCGGTCTGCTTGGGGGTGGAATGCCAAGTGCCCTCACGGCGGGGAAACGCGTACCTTTGTCTTGAAGCCTTTACCAAATAAGGACATTACGGTCTAGATACTAAAGGAACCACTAAGCATAGGCGCTTTACATAGTTACTTTTACTAGCTCTAAGACTCTTGTACATTACACAATTCTCTTGTGTATTCCATCTTCCACTATCCACAGACTTGGAAGATACCTTAAAGTTTTCTTCCATAAATTCAGTGTAAGACCCTACTGAGAAATTATAAAGTGAGGCGATGTTTTTGATGATACACCGGTTGTGAACTGTCTTTTCACAGGTTTGTAGCTCAGACTTTCGTAACCCGCACGGACGATTTTGTGTTGACTTAATTGTTGTTTATGTTAAATTCTCAGGGAATGAGACGAACTATGATTCGTTTCTTAATTGAACTTTTAATTGGCCGAATATGGTTCGAACAGTCCAAACTTTACTCATTCTCAACTGGCTTGTAATGAGATGCAAGCTTCGGCCCGAACTTGCGGCAGACGCGCAGCAAACAGCATGATCGAAAATGTAGGCTAAAGTCAAGTCAATATACTTTCATCACCCCTCACAGGGTAATTCAACTAACTGCTATCTCATTCTGGGTCTCCGAGACAAGGCTGCGCCTCCCACAAGTCAACAAATAAACAAATTCCCTCCGAAGCGAGTGAAGAACCTAGCGACACCGTCATCCATTTTTATTTTTATTTTTTCTTCATCCATAGGAGAGCTCTGCTCTCAGCCAATCAGAGGCAATGATCGTTCGATAGGGCGAATGTTCCCAGAACATGTTGAGCGAAGCTTTTTGGACCCGAATATAGCTTCGACGAATACTTCCAACTAGGTTCGCGAAGAAAAGTTGGCCCAATTAAGAACCAACTAACTTCGCCGAATACTTCCAACTAGGAGTCCTTCTGGTGGTGACAGTGTAGCGATAGGTATTATATGGATACTCTTCCCCCACCACATAACCCCCCCCTCCCCTTCTCCCCGTTCCTACTATAGGCCTTAGGGTTTCTGTTGACGTTAAGCATCACGTTTACTTTACAAAGAGAGAGGGGGAGGTGGGGGTGGGTGGGGGAGATGGAGAGAGATCATAGATGTAAACAACTGATTCTGTGGTGCAGTTACGTTAGTCATGATGCTAGGCCTTCTGAGCGGTTAGGTCAGAGCTAAGGAGCAGTGTGAAAGTCGAGGTGGCCGTCCTGGGCTTCCATGTCCCTAATAAGCTGTGTGTGTGTGTGTGTGTGTGTGTGTGTGTGTGTGTGTGTGCGCGCGCGCGCGTGCGTGCATGCGTGTGCGTGTGTGCGTGCGTGCGTGCGTGCATGCGTGGTTGTGTATGAGTGTGTGGGTGTACCTCCTTGAACCGGCCGCACGAGAGGCCTGCACTCTCGGTCGCTTGGGGATATGATCCTTGGACGACTTTTTAAAACATTTTCTACACCTCTGTTTGATGACATCAGGATCCAAGAAACTAGTCAGAAAAGAGTGTGCGAATTGTTTGTACCTTTCAAACACATTTTAAAGGCCCTGTTTGTGGGTATTCCAAAGGTACAGGAACAGGCCTTCTCAGAGGATAGAAAATGTACTATAGTGGTGCATGGATGGTAACAAGGGCGGTACGTGGATGGTACCTTGAAAGCTTCTCGGGTGCCGGAGAGGGGAGACAGAGAGCTATCGGAAATAGTGTAGTCGTGTGTGTGTGTTTGTGTGTGTGTACATGCGTTCTTCCGTGCGTGCGTGCGTTCGCGCGCGCGCGCGCGTGTGTGTGTGTGCGCGCGCTGGCGCGACGTTTTGTGCACGTGTATACAATTTGTGGCACCTCCTTGTACCGACCAAAAGAGAGGCCCGAACTGTCGGTTGCTTTTGAATTTGATCCCTGGACATCCTTTTACAACTATCTGACGACATTAGGAGAAAAGAAGCTAGTGAGAATTAAATTTGCGATGTCTTTTTACCTGTCGAACACCTTTTAAGGCCTTTTGTGTGTGTGTGTGTGTGTGTGTGTGGGGGGGGGGGGGGGGTATCCGAGAGGTACAGGAAAGGGTCTCTGAGAGAATAGAAAAGGTACTAGGGCGGTACGTGGATGGTACCTTGAATATTTCTCGGGTGGCGTAGATAGAGAAACAGAGAGCAGTTGGAAATAGTGTAGTCGTGCGCGCGCGCGCGCGCGCGCGCGTGTGTGTGTGTGTGTGTGTGTTCGTGCGTGCGTGCGTGTATGTGTGTTTGCGTGCGTGCGACGTTGTGTGTGTGTGTGTGTGTGTGTGTGTGTGTGTGTGTGTGTGTGTGTGTGTGTGTGTGTGTGTATCAATGTGTGGCACCACCTTTTACAGACCAAAAGAGAGGCCCGAGCTTTTGAATTTGATCCCTGATCCCTGAACATCCTTTTACAATGTTTTCTACATCTTTATATGACGACATTAGAACAAAAGAAGCTAGTCAGAAAATAATTTGCGACTTAGAGAGAGAGAGAGAGAGAGAGAGAGAGAGAGAGAGAGAGAGAGAGAGAGAGAGAGAGAGAGACTGACACTGACACTGACACATGGTTTATTGTGAAGGCCACCGACCCATACACAAGGCTGGAATTGGGGGGTGGGAGGTGGGGGAGGGGGTGAACGTATATTACACTTCAGCACTATCTTCAACGATTTGATGGACGATGTACATTGTTCTGCATACATTTACCATTTCACATTGCATAGCCATGAGCATACGATACGTCACCTTCGTACAGAGTGCTGGATAACTAGCATAAGATACATCACATTCGTACAGGGTGCTGGATAACTAGCATAATACCAATATCCCATTGCTTGACAGTTGCAAACAAGTACAGGGTTACGAAGCCAGCATTTCTTCTCTGTGCTTCAAAGCGTAAAAAGCAAACATTGCAACTTTCCTGTTAGCATCAATACTTGGGTTTTCAAATACAGAATTAAGAGAGGGTTCAACATCATTGTCAGTAAACTCCCTCAAGTATTTATGTCGGACACGAGCATAAACAGGGCATATAAACAAGAAGTGAATTTAGTCTTCCAGGACACCTGGGCAGAAAGGACACGTCTTTATTGCATTTTCAGGTTGGAAGCGTTTGTTTACGCCAAGTTCGTGTATGCCAAGCCGTAGTCTTATCAGAGTATCCCTGAATTTCTTTATTGTGATGTCATTAAGATACTTTTCTGCCTGGTGGACTGATTTGAATAAGAGGTATGTGGCAAATCTATCACTGTTTGATATTTTTGTGCTCCATTCTAGTTTAAAACGTTGTATCATTTTTTGCCTGATGGCAGAAAGAAAGGCAGCTTCGCTGCTCACTCCGCCTTGTGCCCAGACGTCCTGGAAACCATAAGACTCGAGACACTCTTTTATACTACCTGCCCAGTTACTTCTCTTACATCTATTTTCCGTATCTAGACTGTTTTGGAGCATAATCAGAGCTTGTTTTGGGAATCTTGTAATGGGCATTTTGCCAAGTTTCAACCAATATCTGAGGGAGGCGATTTTGCAGTCTATGTACAATGGGTATCTTCCCGTTTCGCCGTATACCATATGGTTTGGCGATTTATCGCTCAGACTTAGCAATCTTTTGCATGCGAACAGATGAGCTGACTCAATAATACGGTGTTTCGATATGCCCCAAATTTCTGAGGCATACAGAAGCATGGGTTTAATTTGGGCATCAAAAAGTTGAAAAAAGACAGTTGTGTTTAGACTACCAAGAGACTACATTGTTTTCATTAGGTCCAAAATTTTACCCTTTGCTTTACTAGCATATTCCTCGCAAGCAGAATTTGAAGACAACTTTGTCCTTAAAGTGTATCCAAGGTACTTATAACTATTCACTATCTCTATTTCATTTCCATTAAAAAAAACACTTTTCCCCTGCACCAATATGTCCTCCTTTTCTAAAGATCATGGTAGTAACTGAATTCCATGCTTTCCATTTTTTCGAACATACTCAGCTACTTCCGATATCAGGAGAGAGAAAATAAGAGGA
>OY757557.1:1579679-1609679 GCA_963584105.1 Alviniconcha strummeri
TCATTTTTCATTGTTTTTCATGGTTTAATTGTTGTTTAAGTGTTGTTTTGTAGCTTGATAAAGGGGATTGCCCTGAAAATTCACATGTTGTGTTTTGTCCTAATAAACAATGTTATTTTGAACCTTTTATGTGTTTGGATTTTGAAACCATGCTACAAGATCTTGGCTGTGAAAGACTAGATCCAAACAAATAAAAGATTCATGCAGTACCAGAGGCTAGACTGTTGAGACTATCGGTACACACAATTATTTTCTTTTAAATCGGGTACTAACCCTCAGTCAGCCAGTATAGTCAGCATTACCTAGGCCTAATAAGGTGCCTGCCGCCCCTCATGAGCGCTAACAATTATGACTGCTGTTGCTAATTAACTTATCTATGAAAGTAGGATCAAGAATAACTAAATGCTCTCAACTGTTCAACTGATTTTAAGTCATACAGCTTTGTTAGGAATTTATGTGTATTTTGTGAGCGCTGTAAGTATATTTGATCATTGCACAATGTTATCTGCAGTAAAGTATTTCTTTTGCTAGCTGTGTGTATGTGTGTGTGTGTGTGTGTGGTTGTGTGTGTGTGTGTGTGTGTGTGTGTGTGTGTGTGTGTGTGTGTGTGTGTGTGTGTGTGCATGCATATGTGTGTCTGTCTGTGCGTCTGTTTGTGAACTCGCCCTGATATAACCATACCGGTTGACTGGGCGTAAAACACCAACTTACTTACCTACATGATTGTGAACACGTGTGTGCTTGTGTGTGTTCTGATTCTATTCTATACTCTTTCAGAAGTCCTGGAAGAGGAGGGAAAACAGCACTAGAAGATCTTCACAACAACAACAAATTAAACCGTTACCATGGATATCGTGCTGAATTTGACCGATCACTACCTCCTGACCCCGTATGTCTATGGCCCTGATTGGCCAGAAAATGAACCAGTCAGACAGCTGCTGAGCCTGCTGGTCATCTCTAACATCGGCGGTTACCTGCTGTACTTCCTTGTGGCTACCTTCAGTTTCTACACCATCTTTGACAAACGTTTGCTCAAACATCCACAGATACTGCAAGTAGGTCGTGTGTGTGTGTGTGTGTGTGTGTGTGTGTGTGTGTGTGTGTGTGTGTGTGTGTGTGTGTGTGTGTGTGTGTGTGTGTGTGCACTTTGCAGTGCATGTTGCTCTGTGTGTATACATGTATGTATAATGTGCATGTTTGTGTGCGTGTGTGTGTGTCTGTGAGTGTAAACAGTGCAAAACAGTCATTAGTACTGAAGTAACATCATTTTTTTGTTGATTAATACACCATGGCTGCTTCTTTCTTTTCTTTTTTTCCTGTGGTTTTCCATTTTTCAATGAACAGTTTAACTACTCTGGCTTGTGGTTTTGCCAGACTCTGTGTACAATTGGTGTGCACATTGTCTTCCGTTCACTGTTTCTTTTAATCTCCTGGTGAATAGAGTTAGAAATACACACAAATTGATCGGTCACTTCAGTTTCTTCAAGGTTCAGACATCTTTCTGCTGCAGGAAAATCCTTTTTGTGTGTGTGTGTGTGTGTGTGTGTGTGTGTGTGTGTGTGTGTGTGTGTGTGTGTGTGTGTGTGTGTGTGTGTGTGTGTGTGTGTGTGTGTGTTCTTCCAGAACCAGATTTGAAGGGAGATTATGTTTAACTTTAAGACATCTTTCTGTTAGTGTTACAGGAAAATCCTTTTTCTTTTCTTTATCTTTTTTCTTCCAGAACCAGATTCAAAGGGAGTTTATGTGTAAGACATCTTTCAGTTAGTGTTACAAGAAAATTCTTTTTGTCTCTCTTTCTTTTTTCTTCTTCCAGAACCAGATTCAAAGGGAGTAAGACATGTGTAAGACATCTTTCTGTTACAGGAAAACCCTCTTCTCTCTCTCTCTCTCTCTCTCTCTCTCTCTCTCTCTCTCTCTCTCTCTCTCTCTCTCTCTCTCTCTCTCTCTCTCTCTCTCTCTCTCTCTCTCTCTCTCTCTCTCTTTTTTCTTCTTCCAGAACCAGATTCAAAGGGAGTTTATACATGTGTAAGACATCTTTCTGTTACAGGAAAAGCCTCTCTTTTTTTTTTTTTTCTCTGTCTCTTTCTCTTCTTCCAGAACCAGATTCAAAGGGAGTTTATGTGTAAGACATCTTTCTGCTGCAAAATAATCCTCTTTTTTTTCCCCTTCTTTTTTTCTTCCAGAACCAGATTCGGAGGGAGACTATGTGTAAAACATCTTTTTCTTCTTCTTCCAGAACCAGATTCAAAGGGAGATAATGTGTACAGTGACATCAGTACCCATCTTGAGCCTGCCCACAGTTGCTTTGTTCTTCATTGAAGTGCGGGGCTACAGCAAACTGTATGACGATGTGGGAGACTCTCCACTGGGTTAGTGAGTTTGTGTTGGGTGGAGTTAGGGCCCTTTGCGCCCCCCCCCCCCCTCACGCTCCCAGTAGGTTGGGGAGTCTTGGTGGGGGTAGGGGGCTGTTTGCGCTCCCCACTAGATGGGGTTGAGAGTGGGGTTCTTTGCACTTCCCTCAAGGTCAGGGAGTGTTTGAGGGGTGGAGGATGGGGTTCTTTGCGTTCCCCTGAAGGTCAGGGAGTGTTTGAGGGGTGAAGGTTTTTTTTGTTTTTGTTTTTCCACTCCCCTGAAGGTCAGGGAGTGTTTGAGGGGTGGAGGATGGGGCTCTTTGTAATCCCCTTCAAGGTCAGGGAGTGTTGATGTGGTGAGGGGTAGAGGGTGGGGTTCTTTGCACTCCCCTGAAGGTCAGGGAGTGTTTGAAAGGTGGGATTCTTTGCATTCCCCTGAAGGTGCGCGATGATTAACTCCCTTGTTTGTTGATTCTGCACAAGCACTCTGTGCCTGTTTCTGTTTCAGGGTGTTGTTTGTTTGTTTGTTTATATATATATATAAAACCACGCTAACCTAAATATATATATGTAAAAATCAAGGGAAAGCATGTGGGGTCATTCAGAGTGTATGCAGGGAGTTTGGGGTCCAGTCAGATTGTTACAAAGGAGTGTGTTTTGTTGGCTATATGCTCCTTTTTACACGGATGTGAAAATGATTGACTCCTATGTGTTTTTTTGACATGTTTACCTATTATATGCCATACAGGGTTTTAAAAACCTAGCACAGTTACTGTTTGGTGGCCACAAATTTCCCATCGGCAGATATGAGTGAGATATAAACACTGAAAAAGAAAAAGGAAAACCGAAAAAGAAACAGAAAATGCAAAACAAGGAAGTTGAAACAGTTTTTTTTTTTTAAAGCGTCTGTGATTGACAGGTTGGGGCGGCGTTGTGCTGAGCTGCTTCACCTTCATCGCTTTCACAGACGCCTGCATCTACTGGATTCACCGCTTCCTGCACCACCGCCTGGTGTACAAGCACCTGCACAAGACCCACCACACCTGGAAGGTGCCGACCCCCTTCGCCAGCCACGCCTTCCACCCCATGGACGGCTTTCTGCAGTCCTGCCCCTACCACCTCTATCTATTTCTCTTTCCCCTGCACAAGGTGAGATGTCCGTCTTTCTGTGTCTGTCTTCCCCATCACAAGGTGAGGTGTCCGACTTTCTGTCTACATGTCTGTCTTCCCCTGCTCAAGGTGAGGTGTCTGTCTTTCTGTCTGTATGTCTGTCTTCCCCTGCTCAAGATGAGGTGTCTGTCTCTCATGGCACAAGGTGAGGTGTCCGTCTTTCTGTCTGTATGTCTGCCTTCCCCTGCTCAAGGTGAGGTGTCCATCTTTCTGTTTGTCCGTCTTCCCTTGCACAAGGTGAGGTGCCTGTCTTTCTGTCTGTCTGTCTCTCATTGCACATGGTGAGGTGTCCGTCTTTCTTTCTGTGTGCCCGTCTCCCCTGCACAAGATGAGGTGTCCGTCTTTCTGTCTGTGTGTCTGTCTACCCCTGCACAAGGTGAGGTGTTTGTCTTTCTGTCCGCGTGTCCGTCTTCCTCTGCACAAGATGAGGTGTCCATCTTTCTGTCTGTGTGTCTGTCTTCCCCTGCACAAGGTGAGGTGTCCGTCTCTCTGTCTGCATGTCCATCTCCCTGCACAAGATGAGGTGTCCGTCTTTCTGTCTGTGTGTGTGTCTTCCCCTACACAAGGTGAGGTGTCCATCTTTTTGTCTGCGTGTCCGTCTTCCCCTGCACAAGATGCGGTGTCTGTCTTTCTGTCTGGGTGTCTGTCTTCCCCTGCACAAGGTGAGGTGTCTGTCTTTCTGTCTGGGTGTCTGTCTTTCCCTGCACAAGGTGAGGTGTCCATCCTTCTGTTTGTCTCTCATTGCACATGGTGAGGTATCCGTCTTTCTGTATGTATGTCATTGCACAAAGTGAGGTGTCCGTCTTTCTGTCTATGTGTCCATCTTCCTCTGCACAAGATGCAGTGTCTGTCTTTCTGTCTGGGTGTCTGTCTTCCCCTGCACAAGGTGAGGTGTCCATCTTTCTTTTTGTCTCTCATTGCACATGGTGAGGTGTCCGTCTTTCTGTATGTATGTCATTGCACAAGGTGAGGTGTCCGTCTTTCTGTCTGTGTGTCCATCTTTCTCTGCACAAGATGAGGTGTCCATCTTTCTGGCTGTATGTCTGTCTTCCCCTGCACAAAGTGAGGTGTCCATCTTTCTGTCTGTGTGTCTCTCATTGCACATGGTGAGGTGTCCGTCTTTCTGTATGTATGTCATTGCACAAGGTGAGGTGTCCGTCTTTCTGTTTCTGCGTCTGTCTTCCCCTGCACAAGGTGAGATGCCCGTCTTTCTGTCTGCGTGTCTGTCTCCCCCTGCACAAGGCGAGATGTTCATCTTTCTGTCTGTGTGTCCGGCTCCCGCTGCACAAGGCGAGATGTTCATCTTTCTGTCTGCGTGTCTGTCTCCCCCTGCACAAAGCGAGATGTTCATCTTTCTGTGTGTCCGGCTCCCGCTGCACAAGGTGAGATGTCCGTCTTTCTGTCTGCATTTCTGTCTTCCCCTGCACAAGGCGAGGTGTCCGTCTTTCTGTCTGTGCGTCAGTCTCCCCTGCACAAGGCGAAATGTCCATCTTTCTGTCTGTCTCTCGTTGCACAAGGTGAGGCCTCCATCTTTCTGTCTGTGTGTCCGTCAACCCCTGCACAAGGTGAGGTGTCCGTCTGTCTGTCTGTCTCTCTGTCTGTGTGTTTGTCTCCCCCTGAGCAAGGTGAGGTGTATGTCTATCTGTCAGAGAAAAGAAAACGAAGGGAAATGAGTTGTTACAGTTTGGTTTTTCTGATTCTGTCATCTTCCTACCCCTTTTGTTTTGCCGTCCCCAACAGATCACCTACCTGGGCCTCTTCATCTTTGTCAACATCTGGACAGTGTCGATACATGATGGCGACTACCGTGTCCCAACCCTGCTGCAGCCGCTGGTCAACGGCTGCGCCCACCACACCGACCACCACCTCTTCTACAACTACAACTACGGCCAGTTCTTCACGCTGTGGGATCGCATCGGAGGGTCCTTCCGTAACCCCAGCGCCTTCGAAGGAAAGGGTCCGTTGGCTGAAGTTCTGGCCCTGGAGAAGGAGTCCAACGGCACGGTCAAAAATGGTGGAAAGAAAATGGAGAAGGATGATTAAAGGGGAACTGAATTAAAGACATGTCACCGGCCTTCCTAACAGGAATGGCATTTTTTTTTTAATAGCAGGGGCTCGTTTCTTCTTAAGTTTTTGTCATATTTTCCAGATATGATTGAATCAAAAACAACAAGAAACAAGTAGTATTAATGCCCCATCCAATGTGAAAATGTGTCTGTTCCATTTCAAACTGTGCCTTGCCCCTCTGTTCTGTATCAAAGTCTGCTTGCCTCTCTGTTCCGTATCAAAGTATACCTTGCCCCTCTGTTCCGTATCAAGGTATACCTTGCCCCTCTGTTCCGTATCAAAGTATACCTTGCCCCTCTGTTCCGTATCAGAGTATACCTTCCCCCTCTGTTCCGTATCAAGGTATACCTTGCCCCTCTGTTCCGTATCAAGGTATACCTTGCCCCTCTGTTCCGTATCAAGGTATACCTTGCCCCTCTGTTCCGTATCAAGGTATACCTTGCCCCTCTGTTCCGTATCAAGGTATACCTTGCCCCTCTGTTCCGTATCAAAGTATACCTTGCCCCTCTGTTCCGTATCAGAGTATACCTTGCCCCTCTGTTCCGTATCAAGGTATACCTTGCCCACTGTACTTTTGGAGAAAACTGTATGCAGTTCTTGCTGATGGCGAGGGAGGGAACTCAGGCTTGTTTCAAGTCCCTGTCCTCCTGTTTGAAGAGTTGTTTGCCCTTTGGTTTATGGACATTTCTTTCCAGCATTTGCTCCCTTTGCTTCCATATTGCGTAGTGATGGAACCTTACTTTGAACTCTTCTTTTCTTTTCTTTTCTTCTTTTCTTTTTCTTCTTCTTGTTTTGACCATTTTCAAAATATCAGTATGACTGTGTGCGGTGATCTGCCATTCACCTGTGTGTCTACTTTGTGCCTCTTTGATCATTCGGCCTTTTTTCTGTTCTACTAGAGTCATTTTATGTTAGTCATTTAGTGTTATAGTGATGTTTTGTGTTATTGACTGTTTAACTAACATTTTATATCACGTTGTTACTGTTTTAGTGCAGCGTTATTTTGTGTTATTTACTGTTTAATGGACACTTTATGTCAGGTTGTTATTGTTTCAGGAGCGTTTTTTGTTGTTCGGTGTTTAATTGACATTGTATATTAGTCATTCAGCTTTTGTGTTATTTCCTGTTTTGTTGCCTTGCCCTGATATAACCGTACCGGTTGACTGGGCGTAAAACACCAACTTACTTACTTACTGTTTTGTTCCGCTTTTATATCGGTCATTTCCTGTTTTAGTGGTGTTTTGTGTTTTTTGCTGTGTTATGACATTTTAAATCAGTCATTTGTTGTTTTGGTGATTTTTTTTTTATACTCATTTACTATTTCAGTGACATTTTAGGTCAATCATGTAATGTTTTAGTGGAATTTGCATGACAGTTGTTTACTGTTTTAGTGGCGTTTTGTGTTGCAGTAGTTTTTTTGTGACGGTACTTGACATTTGCTGCAGATAATTATGTGACGGAGGATATATGATGACAAAATGTGCATTGCCCTGATATAACCACGCTGGTTGACTGGGTATAAAACACCAACATGCATACTTACGTGACGGATGTATTTGAGGGCATTCGCATCTTCAGCATATTGTTGTTTGCAAAAGAACTCGCCTGTACTCGGACAAGTGTTGAACCACTGTGCTGACTGCACGATGTGCATGACTTGTACACACTGCACCGTGAGCATGACTAGTACACACTGCACCATGAGCATGACTTGTACACACTGCACCGTGAGCATGACTAGTACACACTGCACCGTGAGCATGACTAGTACACACTGCACCATGAGCATGACTTGTACACACTCCACCGTGAGCATGAGTTGTACACACTGCACCGTGAGCATGACTAGTACACACTGAACCATGAGCTTGACTAGTACACACTGCACCGTGAGCATGAGTTGTACACACTGCACCATGAGCATGACTTGTACACACTGCACCGTGAGCATGACTTGTACACATTGCACTGTGAGCATGACTTGTACACACTGCACCATGAGCATGACTTGTACACACTGCACCGTGAGCATGAGTTGTACACACTGCACCGTGAGCAGGACTAGTACACACTGAACCATGAGCTTGACTTGTACACACTGCACCGTGAGCATGACTAGTACACAACACACTGCACCATGAGCATGACTAGTACACACTGCACCATGAGCATGACTTGTACACACTGCACCGTGAGCATGAGTTGTACACACTGCACCGTGAGCATGACTTGTACACACTGAACCATGAGCTTGACTTGTACACACTGCACCGTGAGCATGACTAGTACACAACACACTGCACCATGAGCATGACTTGTGCACACTGCACCGTGAGCATGACTTGTACACATTGCACTGTGAGCATGACTTGTACACACTGCACCATGAGCATGACTTGTACACACTGCACCGTGAGCATGACTTGTACACACTGCACCGTGAGCATGACTTGTACACACTGCACTGTGAGCATGACTTGTACACCCTGCACCATGAGCGTGACTTGTACATAGACAGTAAGCACTCCCCAAGTCTACAAGAATCATCATCATCATGTTTTGTCGTTTCCTGAAAGCCCTCCCTGCCCTGAAGAGAGGTACAGGGGATGTCTGATGCCCACCCTCCTGTCTGGAACCTCAGGGCTGTCATTTGATTCCCCTCTCCTGTCTCCTCCCTTGTTTTTTCAGCCTAGTCCTCTTGCTCTTTCTGTCTTGTTTTTCTGCTTGCGGTCCCTTCTCCTGACTTTTTCCCCAGAAAACTCTCAAACGTTTTTTGTTAAGAGTTAGGCTTTTTTTGTATTGCTTTTGTTAAGCGGCTAGACGATGGTGGTATGTGGAGCTTGCTGCCATATATGGCACTGGTATTTGCCATTATGCATTTATATATATAAAAAAATCTTCTCTTTTTGTTCCTGTCCATTCCATTTTTATATTTTCTTTAATACGGTATCGATCAGGTAGGCAGAATGGTTGGTGATACCTGCATGTACTAGTCTTATATTGTTGTTGTTGGTGATTGCTTTTATATAGCTTTATTCTCCGAGGATTTCCCCAAAATGTGTCATTGTGTGTCTGTGTCATAATAAATAAGCATTATTTTGAACCTCTTTTTGTTTGGATCATTGCTTTCCAGTCTGGAGCATTCCCAGTTCTGGGTTTTGGGTGGCAAAACTGGTGCCAGTTTCTGTAAGCGAGGCTTGTGTTTCGGCTGCAAAGTACAAGCATTCGCCATTTCCCTGTAAGCCATGTTGGAATTATTTATAGATTATTTTCACTGAAAACAAAATGAAACAGAAAAAGAACTGATGGATAAAGCACCAAAGCAGTGAGGTAATGTGTGTTCCTGTCAGGGTAGAAATCCGAGTCAGGCGCAGTGGAGTCTTCTGTTTCCAAATCTTCTGCATCCAGCCAGCGTTGCCGCTTCTGTCCCTAGTCTGTCGCTAAAAACTAAAAAATACTCTCACTTTTCTAAAAAATATTAATTATAAATAAATAAATAAATATATATATACTCTCTTACCTGTATTATAATGTAAACAGGTCTGGTATGGTTTGTTGGGCCCAGTATTGAGCTGGAGTCATTCTTAATGAACTAGGTCGCAGCAGGTCATGAGATCAAAAGCGACATTGCCATTTTCACACAATTCTAGAAAGTACATGGAGATGACATTGAGAGTTGTTTGGACATTAATTTTAAGCACTGCACTAGTAAGTTTTTGCTTTTTCCATTGCATTTGTTACTGGTGATGAAATGGGAGTAATGTGTCCAAGGCCAGTGCAAATGTATATTGCTGTTTGCAGTTTTTTTCTTCTTTTTTCTTGTTACTGTTGCACAAAGTATGCTGCAGTTTGTCTGGTTCACAATAAAATGGGCTCCACTAGGTGGTCAAATTCACCAGTTGAGTTTCTACCAGTGCCCTAACAAACTGCAGGTGAGGGCTTCAGCTTCAATAAAACCTTTTTTGTTTGTTTTTCCTCTTCTTGTTTCATTTTCTTTCTTCTTCTTCAGAACTAAGAGTTTGTCTGATGTATTTGGCTACACAAAGCTGACTGATTTCACTGCTGTCCAGGATAAAGTACATGAGATTTCTGTATATATATATATATCGTCTGTTACAAACCTTGAAATCAAAAGCCCATAAGATGGAAATTTGTGTGTTGAATATATTTCACAGCATTATCTTGTGTGTGTGTGTGTGTGTGTGTGTGTGTGTGTGTGTGTGTGTGTGTGTGTGTGTGTGTGTGTGTGTGTGTGTGTGTGTGCAAGATATATATCAACATTTATTCTGTTCAACACAAACACACACAAACTTCGAAGGAAAGATATAAGTTTTGCTTCAGTTTTTCCACAATAACAAGCATATAACCACAAAAAAATGTGTAAAAATAATGGCTAACCATTTAAGCTCAGTAAATGATGCAATGAAATGCAGAGACATGAGATTGTGATGTCATGAAATTGTCTGAAGTTCTGCAAAACTGCTGTTCAACACACCATCATAGTTGGATTTTGCAGGACTTCTCATTCCCTCAAAAAGTCAACTCTTGACTACTGACAAAAAGATTCTCATGCACGAGTGCAGCAAAACAAATATTTTAACACAGAACACTGAATAAATATGTAAACATAGTACAAACACCATATACAGATCAGATTTTTCCCCAAATTGACCAGTTTTACAAAATTACAAAATCCACACAGCACATGGGAATGAATAAACATGGCATAAAAATGCAAAAACCAAACGTCTTCTCTGATCACAGAAAGAAAGTTTTGATCTAAAAACCTCTTAAAAAAAAAAAAAAAAAAAAAAAAAGAAGAAGAAGAAAAAGCACCAAGTCACAAATGCATACTTGTTTGATATTACTATAATGCACTGAAACTGATATACATTATCCATAAACAAGCATTTACTTAAAAATCTCACTGATACCCCCCCCCCCCCCCCCAAAAAAAAAAAAAAAAAAAAAACCACCAAAAAAACCCAGCTATGACATAAACCAGATGGTGTTTACAATCCACAGAAGAACAAACAAAAACAACAAGACGTCATATTCTTATTTACAAACAAGCACAACATGCCAGCATTAACCCCATCACTGCCCCAGCCTGTATAATTACCGGGCTGAAAGATGCACGGACACGCCTGCAAACAGTACGTTCCGGTCCTATGACGCGTCTACTTTCAATGCTATGAGTTTTGATGAAAATCCTTTCACATGCCATGCGAAAAAAGAAGTCAAAAATCCATAATGGTTTCAAATTTCCCAGTGGGTGTTGCTTGTTTTCAAGTGACATCATGGCAGTGAAGGGGTTAAGAACAAGCAATTAAAACAGCTGCAATGTGACTTTGATACAAGCACATATGCTATGGCTACTAACTTGATATATTAACCCTTTCCCTGTCACAGCAATTGTGCTGCTTGTGCAATATCCAATGATCACCCTGGACATTTTTGAAGCTGGTGTGACAGCTATAAGTTGGTGAAAGTGGTTCAGAGAAACCGGTGAGAAAATCGCTGAAACCGGTCGGATACACAGCCGTCCATATTACTGCTAAAGCTGTACTGGCAAAACCCCAGCTCCCTTCCTTGTCTAACACACACACACACACACACACACACACACACACACACACACACACACACACACACACACACACACACACACACACACAATCATGCACACCACAAGCACTCTCTCGCTGTGCTGCATTGTTGATTTCCCCCCCCCAGTTATACTTAACAGTAAAATACTGGAAACTGCTAGTTAATGCAAACCCTGAATATCTTTGCCAAAAAATGTCTTCTGTAGGATTCAGCCGCCCAAAATGGTGGTTTTTAATAACTCTGCTTCTCCCGAGTTATTCAGAGAGTGATAATTCAAGCATGTTTTTCCCCAATGGATTATTACAAAGTTACCTTTTATTTAAGAAGTGAAAATTTAAACGTGTAATTTCCACAATGGAATAATAAAATTATCTTTTATTCAAAAAGTGAGAATTTAAGCATGTAATATCATCAGTGGATTAATAATGTTTTTTTTTTTTTTTTTTAAATGAGCATTTAAATGTGTAATTTCCACAATGGATTAATAACGTTATCTTTTAGTCAAAAAGTGAGAATTTAAGCATCTAATTTCCGCAATGGAATAATAAAATTATCTATTATTCAAAAAGTGAGATTTAAGCATGTAATATCCTCAGTGGATTAATAATGTTATCTTTTATTCCAAAAGTGAGAATTTAAGCATGTCATTTCCACAGTGGATTAATAACATTACCTTAAGTGAGAATTTAAGCATGTAATTTCCACAATGGAATAATATATTTATTTTTTAAATAATGTAATTATTTTTTATTCAGAAAGTGAGAATTTAAGCATGTAATTTCTGCAATGGAATTTTAAAAATAAAAATAAAAAAATCTTTTATTCGAGAAGTGAGAGTTTAAACATGTAATTTCCACAATGGATTAATAAAGTTATCTGGTATCTTGCAGGACATCCCATGACATCTCGCTGACAGACAGAAAACCCTTTGTCAAGGACATGATACGGACAAAGAAAGGGTTAAAAGCCATCCCTGGGTTGGTTGGTTAACCCCATTTACAACCGAGTTGTCTCCAAAGAAGCACTGGCAGAGACCAAGATCCCAGAAAGTGGGGAAGGGGGAGACTATACCTGTCACCACCAGAACAATTTCTGCATTAAGATGGGCAGTGGTGTGAGCCGTTTTAATGTTTCATTAATTGTGAAGGGCAAAGTCGTGAGATGGCGTCCATAAGCTACAACTTTTGAAGAGAAGGGAGAGCCGAAAACACACACCACCATCTTAATATGAACAAAACATTGTCCAAAATGAAACAAAGTTTTATGGACAAGAAACAAAACAAAACAACAACCAATAACCTTTAAGACATGACAAGAATGTGTTTCGAACAAGTAACCTAACCACTTAAAATCAAAACAAAACAAAACTCACACACACACACACACACACACACACACACACACACACACACGTGCGCGCACACACACACACACACACACACACACACACACACACACACACACACAATTCAGATTTTATACATATATGAATAAAACACAGGACAGGAAAATAAACAAAGACAAAGGTTTGGCATAAACCAGAACTGAACTTGCAGAATGAGGCAAGCTGCCCAAATAAATGAATCACATAGTCCTCGGTGGACCCAGTCAAATCAGAGAAATGATAGATCTGCCATCGAAAATCTAGAAATTCTGCCTGTGATGCTTAACCATGAGGTAGTGGTCAGGTGCGTGTGTAGCATTAAAAAAGGAGGAATAAACAAACGTTAAAAGGGGAGGAATAAATAAACATTAAAAACGGAGGAATAAGCATTGAAAAGGGAGGAATAAATAAATAAGCATTACAAAGGGAGAAATAAATAAATGAGGAATAAGTAAGCGTTAAAAAGGGAGGAATAAATAAATAAGCATTGAAAAGGCAAGAATAAATAAGCATTAAAAAGGGAGGAATAAGCATCTAAAAAGGGAGGAATAAATAAATAAGCATTAAAAAGGGAGGAATAAATAAGCAATACAAAAGGAGAAATAAATAAATAAGCATTAAAAAGGGAGGCATAAATAAATAAGCATTAAAAAGGGAGGAATAAATAAGCATTAAAAAGGGAGAAATAAATGAATAAACAATAAAAAGGGAGGAATAAATGAATAAGCATTAAAAAGGGAGGAATATTTTTAAAAAATATAAAAATAAAATAAATGCCGACGGCTTCAGAATATGTCATCAGGCTGGGCTGAGAAGCTGGTTGTAAAGAAAGCATAAAAACATTGGTGATCGAGATTCATCGCTGATCAAGATTCATCGGTGATCGAGATTCATTCCATTGCAGTTCAGCAGCTTTGCTGGACCCAAGGAGACCCAAGGAGTTCACGTTAAAACCCCCAAAAAGCACCCTCAAAAGCCAGAAATCTGGACAAAGACAACAAAAACTCCAAAAGGGAAATCTCTAAAAAAAAAAAAAAAAAAAATGTATATATATATTTTTTTAAATGGCTGAGACACAGCACTATGATACAAAACAAAACTAATTCTACACCATGACAGAACTAAGAGATAATTCAACAACGAAATACACGCAGGTTCTGTCAGTAGATATTGCACAGTTACCTATGGCAGAGACTTGAGATCTAAATGTGAAGTTAAAACAAGCACCTTTATTAACACTGAAGTTATAGGAGTGATATATATATCATATCATCTCTATATGGACAATTTCAGTCTTCAGTTTGGTTACCATTACATATATATACTTACAACTTAACGCTGACTCAGTCAACAAATGAGAAACAACAACAAAAATGAAACAAACAAACAAACAAAAAATCCAGTATCAATTACAACTTATAACTTCATTTACTATGATGAACAATATTATTCGTAATCCTAGGATGGCTCACGCTTTCTGTGTCAGAATAATACAAGGTGGATAACTATAATCCTAGGTTAATCCTACCCTAATTTTACAGTGTCAGAATGTGACTATTACAATCAAAGGCTACACCCGCCCTAATTTTTATTGTGTCAGAATATGATCATAGACAATAATCCAAAGTTTGATCACCCTTGCTGTGTTGCAGTGTGACACCAAATGGAAAATTGTAATCCTGGGTTTGGTTACCATTACCGTGTCACAATGCAAGACTAGACAGACCATTTCAATCCACAATTTGGTTTTCATTACTGTCAGAATGTGAGACCAGACAATTTCAATCCCCAGTTTGGTTACCATTTCTGTGTCAAAATGTGAGACCAGATGGACAATTTCAATCTTCAATTTGGTTACCATTACTGTGTCAAAATGTGAGACCAGGCAGACAGTTTCAATCTTCAGTTTGGTTACCATTACTGTATCAAAATGTGAGACCAGACAATTTCAATCTTTAGTTTGGTTACCATTACTGTGGTGGAATGTGAGACCAGATGGACAATTTCAGTCTTCAGTTTGGTTACCATTACTGTGTCAGAATGTGAGACCAGACCGACAATTTCAATCTTTAGTTTGGTTACCATTACTGTGGTGGAATGTGAGACCAATTTCAATCCTAATTCTGAAACCAGATGGGCAATTACAATCGAGGTTGGTTACCATTGCCATCTCAGAAATATGAGACTAGATGGACAATGACAATCCTATGTTTGGTTACTGTTACTGTTTCAGAATGCAAGACCAGATGGACAAGGACAATCCTAGGTTTGGTTACTGTTACTGTCTCAGAATGTAAGACCAGATGGACAATGACAATCCTATGTTTGGTTACAGAATGTGACACCAGCTGGACAAAGACAACCCTAGGTTTGGTTACAGAATGTGACACCAGATGGACAATGACAGTCCTAGGTTTGGTTATCATTACTGTGTCAGAATATGAGACCATACTGACCAAGTGTCAGAATGTGAGACCAGACTGACCTAGTGTCAGAATGCAAGAACAGACAGACAATGTGACAGAACAGATGGACAATGTGACAGAACAGACAGACAATGTGACAGAACAGACAGACAATGTGACAGAACAGATGGACAATGTGACAGAATGCAAGACAAGATGGGTAATTACAATCCTGGGTCTGACTACCGTTACTCTGTCAGAATGAGACAGGGACAGAATCTATTTTTATCTCCAATATGTTTAGCTCATAACACAGATTCGACTCAACATGGCAGTCTTGTCAATAGCCCACACCTGGAAAGGGACAGAATCTATTTTTACCTCAGTTAATTTAAGGTCATTACACAGATTCACCTCGACGCTGAGCTATTATGAGAACTTTGGTCCACATAACAACGCTTCCAAGGTCAGGAATTTAAAGCAGATCATGTGACATCCTGTGGGCCAATGGTAAGCACGCTATATGATCTCCTAAGGGCATGGAAGGGGTTAATATGGGATGGCAGGCATGGACAGGTTAAAAGCACAGTCTACAACACTGACTGCATAGCCATCAGGCAGCAACTTTATCTGTCGGTCAGAGCACACTACAAACATCAAATTGAATCTTCTGGGTGCATCGTAGTCACTGTACATCACTCAAACTACTCAACAAAGTACATCTGTAAGTTGCAACAAAAACAACAAATCTTTTCAAACGTACACTCACAACAAAAACAACATTGACAGCTCCACTAAAAACCAACAACACCAGCACAGTCAAACCCTTGTCTGCCAACCAAGCCAACTCCTCTCCCTCAATAACAACTGCCTCCAAATTCCTAGACATATCTCCATAATCTCATCTTTCTGTCTTTCAATCTTCATGATAACATAGATACCCCAATTATCAAAGAAGTGTGACTCTATTAGATACCTTGATTATTGAAGAAGCGTGACTCTACCAGATACCCCAATTATCCAAGAAGTGTCTCTACCAAATACCCCAATTATCCAAGAAGTGTCTCTACCAGATACCCCAATTATCCAAGAAGTTTCTCTACCAGATACCCTGATTATCCAAGAAGTGTAACTCTACCAGATACCCCAATTATCCAAGAAGTGTGACTCTACCAGATACCCCAATAATCCAAGAAGTGTGTCTCTTACTAGATACCTTGATTATCCAAGAAGTGTGATTACCAGATACCCCGATTGTCAAAGAAGTGTAACTCTACCAGATACCCCAACTATCCAAGAAGTGTGTTTCTTACTAGATAACCCAATTATCCAAGAAGTGTGTCTCTCACTAGATACCCCGATTATCAAAGAAGAGCAACTCTACCAGATACCCCGATTATCAAAGAAGTGTACCTCTACCAGATACTCCAATTATTCAAGAAGTGTGACTCTTACTAGATACCCTGATTATTAAAGAAGCGTGACTACTAGATACCCCAATTATCAGAGAAGTGTGACTACTAGATACCATGATTATCAAAGAAGTGTCTCTACTAGATACCCCGATTATCCAAGAAGTGTGGCTCTTACTAGATACCCCAATTATCCAAGAAGTGTGTCTCTTACTAGATACCCCGATTATCCAAGAAGTGTAGCTCTTACTAGATACCCCGATTATCAAAGAAGTGTGGCTACTATATACCCCAAATATCAAAGAAGTATGACTCAACTGGATACCCCGATTATCCAAGAAGTGTCTCTACCGGATACCCCGATTATCAAAGAAGTGTCTCTACTAGATACCCCAATTATAAAGAAATGAGACTGTACTTGCCCATGCAGCCAGAGTATGTACAGTCGGTGGGAAATTTCGAAAGTCTGGATTTCTCTGGTCAGCCTTAAGACAAAACACAGCTTTGTGTGTTTGGATCTTGTTTTAGAATGCTAGCGGTCATTCTTGTTTCAGATTTTAAATGGCTTTAGGCTTTTTCTTCTCGCTGGTCATAAGTACTCGCAATCCACCAAGCCAGTTCCATCCCCTGGATTGGTTGCCGTCTCTCTAGACTGATTAACGGATTGTCTGCCAGTTTAGCTTTCTCTAATCCACTGGTGGACTGGTTAGTTGACTGGTTGACAAGATCCAAACACATAGAACGTGAAATTAAAAAATAAAATTAAAAAAATGCTATTTATTAGGACAAAATTAAACACAACATTATTTTGTCATAATAAATCATGTATTTTTAACCTTTCATGCGTTTGGAACTTAACACATAAAAGGTTCAAAATACTCTTGTCTTGCAGTTTCTATCATAATAGTGTTTCTGCTTGTGTACACTCGACTCAGTGTTCACTCTCACAAAACAGAAAACTCTTTCTAAGGTGTTCTGAACCCACTCTACGTACTCTACAGGACACTGCGGCCTGTCTCCGGTGGGAAACACACCAAGTTGAACAGTCAAGGGGAGGTTGACCTCTCTCCCAAACATAATCAAGTTCGGAGTGCACTGAGTGGACTGATGGACAGACGATCTGTAGGCCATCATGATCAGGTCTAAGTGATCACTCCGATCATCTCGCTTCTCATTAACATAGACTGACAGCATTTGCTGTATCGTGCGGTTCCGTCTCTCCACCATACCATCAATCTGTGGGTGGTAAGGGGTAGTTCTAGTCTTGTCCGCACCTAAGGCTTAATTCACACAGATGTTGAAACAAACGAGACTCAAACTCTCTACCTTGATCAGTATGAATGGTCAATGGGACCCCAAACCTACAGATGAATTCTGTAAGAAGTTTATCCCCTACAGTCTGGGCTGTATGATCAACAAGGCTGTACACCTCTGCATACTTTGTGTAGTAATCTTCAACCACCATTATGTACTCATAGCCATCGTGAGACATCGGCAAAGGACCCCAAATGTCGATTGCGACTCTTTCGAGCGGCATGCTCACATTCACATGTTGCATAGGAAGTTTAGCCCTTCCCGGACCTGGTTTCAGTCCTTCGTGCACACATGTCACACTGTCTACACCACCTGGCAACATCGTCGGCCATTCCTGGCCAGTAGGGGGCGGGGATAGCTCAGTGGTTAGAGCGCCGGACTCGTGACTGAAAAGTCGCGGGTTCGAATCCCTGCAGGAGCGGCGGGAGAAATTTTCTTCTCCAGGGTCGACTTTCTGTGCTGACTCTTTATTTCGGTATCCGTTCCACCCCCGTGTTACCGCAGTAGCACGTAAAAGATCCCGGTCATTCTGCCAAAAGTGCAGGTGGCAGGTTACAGCTAAACACGCATACACCTTACGTATGTGGCTTTGCATGAAGTGACATGGAGCATGGTTGCGTGGTGTACACAGAACTTGCGCCGAGACGGCTACAGTTTCATGTGGCACCAGCCATGCCAGCGCTGTAAGTACACCACTTCGGTGGATATTCAAAAAACGCGCTATAGAAAGCCAGTCACTCATGTAGAACAACATGCGAGCGCAGTGAGTCTGCTCAAGAGAGCGGAGAATAGCGCTATATAAGCCAACATCAATCCAAAGAAATGCACGTGACGCTTTACGTTTGCTAGTGTTCTGTCGCGGCCAAGGTGACCAGCCGTCTTAGCATCATGCGACATATTCAACACCTTCTGTCTAACCTCAGCCGGGGCTACCAGTAGCAGTACTTCTTCCTGGGTGAGACTTTTCTCTGACACAACGTACAGCAACCCATCCACTACTCTCAGATTATCCCTCTGAGCTAGGAGTGTTCTGATAGCAGTGCTATACTTTGAGATCTCTGTCTTCGGGGGTTTCTTCCCTCTAGACTTCAGATTCAGCAGAGTGCTCGTCACTGGGTCTTTCTGCTGGAACTCTGCGAGCTCCTCATGAGAACAGACAGAAAACCAGTTACTTTTACAGGGACTAGACTTTGGTACCCCAGGAACACAATCAGACTTACTGTTACCCACTCCCTTGGTTACAGCCTCTGTCTGAACACACTGTTCCACCCTCTTCCTATCCAATAGGAAAGTACCACCACTACCTCCCTCTACATCAGGATCGAAAGTAAAAGACTGGACAGACTCAGGGACATCTTCATTTGACCATGAAGCAGAATTACTCTGAACCGCCTTGTCTGCTCTGACCAGTACATCTTTCCCCTTCCCAGTAGCATCACCTCGACTAGTGACCTCGGGGTCAACTCGCGGGACTTCCTCGAGCGAACACGAGTCAGCGTTCCTCTGCGTACCGCTAGCTACACCCTTGTCAGCTAAGTCTCGGCCACGTGCTTGCGAACGTGTTACTACCCTCACTCGCTTCTGAGAGCACTGACTGCACTCTTGCCTCTGACAACATCTTCTTGGGATCCGGGACAACCCATCGGCATTACCATGTGACGCACCTTTCCTGTGCTCTATCTGGAAGTCATAGGTGTCCAGAGTAGCTATCCACCTAACTACCACCCCCTCTGGCTGCTTAAAGTTCTTTAACCATTTCAGCCGCGAACTATGGTCACAGCGAACCAAAAACGGACCTCCCCACAGGTAATGAGAAAAGTACTTCACGAATCTCACGGCTACGGCGTACAGCTCTCTGTACGTCGTACAGTAATTTTGCCTGGAACTGGACAAAGCACAGCTTGCATAGGCAATGACTCTCTCTTCCCCGTCTTGAATCTGTGACAGGACTGCACCAATCGCAGTCGCGCTAGCATCAGTGTCAAGAACAAACTTACCCTCCCTAGTGGGGTACGGTAAGACTGGAGCAGAGACAAATGCTTCCTTCAGTCTTTCAAAAGCGTTCTGACACTTCTCAGTCCAAACAAACTTCTGGTTCTTCTTTGTCAAGTTTGTCAACGGGCTAGCTATATCGGCAAAGCCCTGAATGTACTTTCGGTAGTACGACGCAGTTCCCAGGAACGAACGAACCTCTGAAACACAAGTCGGCACAGGCCAGCTCGCCACAGCTTCAACCTTCGACTTTTCGCAAGTCGTCCCCTCACGTGCGACTGTATGCCCTAAAAAGGTACATTCATCCTGGAACAATGAACACTTGGAGGATTTCAGCTTGAGATTTGCATCTCTTAACTTCTGCAGTACAACCCTGAGGTTATACAATGCCTCCTCCTCCGTCTTTCCGAAACAAATGACGTCGTCAATGTAGACTAGACACCTCTCAAAGAGAACGCCGCTTAGGACTAATTCCATCAGCCTCTCAAAAGTCGCAGGACTGTTACAGAGATCGAAGGGCATCACCTTGAACTGGAAAAATCCTCTGTGTGTTGCGAACGCAGTCTTTTGTTTGTCATTCTCGTCCATTTCTACCTGGTAGAAACCTTGAGCTAAGTCCAAAGTTGAAAACCAGCATGAACCCGACAATGCATCAAGTGAATCCCCAATGTGGGGCAAAGGGTAGGCATCTTTCTTTGTGCACTCATTCAGTTTTCTGTAGTCTACACAAAACCTAACAGACTCATCTTTCTTTTTGACCAAGACAACATTTGCCGCCCACGGGCTATCACTAGGCTCTATGATATCTTCTTTGAGCATCTTTTCCAACTCTCTATCAACAATCTCTCTCTGGGCCATTGGCAGACGTCGAGGGGGTAGCTTAACAGGCTTACTGTTTGCAGTGTCAGTAGTATGTCGGACATTTCCCGTCCTACCGAGCTGAGTATCTGGGCACATGAAAACATCCTGGAACTCAATAAGAGTGTCTCTCACTTCTTCTTTTGTTTTCTCACTGACCCTTGGAGACAACGTAGTGGCCAAGCCGCTTTCAAGATGGCTAGGAAGCTGATCAGAATAAAGCCTTTCCTTTTTCTCACGCTCTTGCGACAAGGAATTTAAGGAAACCGCCGTTTCTACAGTAGCAATGACAGTATCTGCTTTGACTGTTGCTTCCCTATCAGATAGGTTAGTGACAGCAACAAACACCTCATTTTTCGTCACGTGAACCAAACACATGGGGACCTCAAGACTAGTCTCCTTTTTGAAAGTATCTAGACCTTCCAGCAGTCCGTCAGTCTTTTCCCCAAAACTGGCCTGAAGAAGAGACCCTTTAACAAACGCTCGCACCTAGGCGGTACAATGACGGTGTCACACACTTGCACTCTCGCACACGTGTCTACTGCCTCTCTCTTCAGCTGAACTACTTGCGTTCCTATCTGCATAGTACCCTGTGCCAAGTCCAACAGACAACCATGTTTCTGCATGAAATCTGTACCCAGGATACCTGCTGAGTTTCCTATGTCCCCAACCACTACATTGTGTGGACAAATTTGGTCACCTATTCCCAGCTCTAAAGTTGTCTCGCCCCGAATGTCCAAATTCTGTCCGCTAGCTGTACAAAGATTAAGCTTACTTTCCCTCAGTACAACTCGTGTATCTCTCTCTGCCGTCTCAAATGCCGCAGCGCTAAGGACCGTGGCAGCTGACCCGCTATCAACTAAAAACTCAGCCACGCTTGCCCCTATCCTTACTGGCACGACATAGCATCCGGTCGTTAACAAAACACACGTACGCCGTCCCGTCTCCATCCCATTAGGGGAGTTATCAACACCTGTCAGATGGCGGGCCGAGTGTGTGACCGCTGGAACCCCGGCCCTCGCCAGTTTTCCTTGCCTGGCGCGTTTTCGTTCGAAGCCTTCTTACTCCCTGTTTGCTCTGGTGCGATAGTTGGGCACTGCCTAGAGTAGTGACCCTTATCATTGCATCGAAAACAAACTACTTTTGTTTCCACTTATCTGACCCACGGCTTTGGTAACTTTGTCCAGCGACTCAGCTACCTGCTTGCTCAGACTCTGGAAAACCTTCAGCAACTCCTCATGCCTTGAGTCTTTCTCGCGCTGATGCTTCTAATACTAGTGTCGTTTCCCTTCTCCGTATTTTCTGGTTTTCTCCCAGCAAACCTTTCTTCGAAGGACTCGAACTCACTAGCCAGCGCTATCGCCTCATGGATGGTTGAAGGATGATGGAACTGGACATGCCTCCTCAAATCCTTTGACGGAAGTCCACTAACAAACTGATCGATCACGATCGTCTCCCTAGACTCCTGGGGCATCCTAGGGTATGCATCAGAAGCAATGCGATTCAGAGCGAACCCATACTCAGTCACGCTCTCGCCCTTCTTCTTGAACCTTGATCTGAACTCCACACGATGGAGGTTTTCTTTCTCAGCAGGATCGAACCTTCTTTCTAGAGCTGCTTTGATCGCATCAAAGTCTTCTAACTCATGAACACTAAGTTCGCCAAGCACCTGCTGAGCATTACCCCTGAGTGACATAGCAAGATTGACGCCCCTCTCGGCGTAATCCCAACCATTCCATCTGGCACAGGTTTCGAAGTGACGAAGCCAATCTTTCAGACTACCTTCCGTACCCGTGAACACGTCAGGAACCCTCTCTTTCCTGTGTGAAAGACTGTGATTCAGAAACGTACTGTCACCCATACTTCTATCCCTGCGAGCACCAATGGACCTATGCCCGTGAGAACGACTGTAACAGCTACTGAACGAACAATCAACTTGGCACTAACAGCCTAAGGAAGCCTAACACCGCACTCATTATGCACACACAGACCCAAAAACACACAAATGGGCAGCTGTGCGTAGTGAAAACGTTGCAGGCTGGCGGTCCAAGCGCCCCAGCTCAGCGGTACCAAACACGTGCGATATCCTGAGTCACGGCACCACGTTTTGTAACCGGACCTGCGGCCCGTTCCTCATTTTAGGTTCTGGGGGAGGCTGGAGTTTGCCAAGGAGAGACACTCACACTGGAATAAACCATTGTCTCTAGTCCTCCTCATGTAGTGTGCCTTTCATTGTCAAGTTCCTCGCGTTGTGTTCAAAATCACTACAATCAACCGACCTTGGTATCCAGAAAAAAACCTGTGTTAGTGTTTGGTTGCTTGTCCGCTCCTCAGAGGTAGGTGTGCCGTTACACTATGCACTTATGCTACTTAGACACTAGACAAAAGATAAGTGGAAACAGAAGTTGTACACATGTACCGACATGACGAAAACACTGAGGCACGCTCACACTGAGACGCGCGCACTGACCACACTCCGTCTCGGTACATACTCCCATTATAGTGACGAACCAAATAAAGAAATGCATAGTTTTATTTACACTACCGCATGTTACACATACAGTAAACACAAGAACAAACCAAACTGACACATGACTATGCCTAACCTACGCACTAAACCATAGCTAACTTAGCTACCGGCATAGGCTCAGCGCCAATTACCTACAAAAGTAAGTTGCACCCTTGCACTGACTTAACTAATACTTGCATTTTGCAGCACAAGAAGACAAACAAACATAAACTTAACTAACACTCGCACTTTGCAGCACGAGTCTTTTAATAACTAAACATGCGTGCCCGCACTTTGCAGCACAGGTCTCTTAATAACTAAACATGCGTGCCCGCACTTTGCAGCACAGGTCTCTTTATAACTAAACATGCGTGCCCGCACTTTGCAGCACAGGTCTCTTAATAACTAAACGTGCATGCCCGCACTTTGCAGCACAGGTCTCTTAATAACTAAACATGCATGCCCGCACTTTGCAGCACAGGTCTCTTAATAACTAAACATGCGTGCCCGCACTTTGCAGCACAGGTCTCTTAATAACTAAACGTGCATGCCCGCACTTTGCAGCACAGGTCTCTTAATAACTAAGGGAAGAGCTACACACTTTTTCAGCATGTAAACTCGGGGGGGGGGGGGGGGGGGGGGGGGGGGGTTGACTAGCACTTTTCAGCACCAAGTCCTCTAACTAAGGGAAGAGTAACACACTTTTCAGCATGTAAACTCAGGGGTAGGGGTTGACCAGCACTTTTCAGCACATGGTACAGAAACCGGGCAGGCACTGTCTTTTATACCGCACCGCGCGGCACCGGCCAGTCGCTGGCAGGCCGCGTCCGACTGGAGGGAAAGGGTGGGGGAACTCAGGGCCCGTAACTCGAGCTAGCTTGCACAGCTCTCCCGCTACACGATCATTGCACAAAATACCGGGCACAAAAAAAAACAACCAAAAAAAAAAAAAAAAAAAAAAAAAACACACGTAAGATTCAAGATTACCAAGTACTCGACACATAAATGACGTCAGGAACGTACTTGACGCCATGCTGTTTCGGCGGACTGCGAATCTTCCCTCAGAATGTGAAAGTAAGTGATCGTCTGAACCTTGCACCTGGAAAGGAACGACAACTCTCAGGGACTACATCATTACGTGATATTAAAAATAATAATAATTGCAATGCATCCAAAACCGACACTCCTGTGTGAAAGTCGAGGTGGCCGTCCTGGGCTCCTCGGCCCTAATAAGCCTCATGGTTTCTGAGGACGTAAAGCAACACTGAATCTGACATCCACATTTAAATGTCATTAGCGAATAAATATCCTTGTATCCTTGTAGCAGACGACGTTTTGTGGCTTGATGATTTTTCAACCAACGAAAAGCGAGTTATCATGAGGTGACGCAACGAAGGTTCAAAGTCCATTTGTTTCCTGCTAAAACGGTATTATGTAGTTTTGGTTTTGCAGCTTTTTGGGTCTTGTGGGCCAACGGAATATTACTATGAGTTAAAATTATTTTATGATTAACATTGTTGTATTTTTGCGATGTATTTACAATAGACATCAAAATTAGCCACTCCCGTGGATTTTTTTTAGGTGGCAATTTGAAGAGCACCGATACTTATCGTCCAGTTTCCCAAGTGGCACCACTCTGGGTTCTTTACATGCAAACAGTCACGGAGCGCTTCTTCTGTCCAGCCGGTGTTTTTGTCCGGTAAGTTACCCCCGACGCGATCTGCTGGCATGAGTTTTAAAACAATAATTCAGTCTGTAAACGGGTGAGTCCTCAGTACACGATTTTGTTGTTGTTGCCGACATCAGCTCTTTTCTTCTTTCTTTTCCCGTTAGTGACCATCGGCCACAAAGCTGGCCATTACTGTCATATTTAATAATACCCAGAAACTAGATCTAGATCAAATGTATCAAGGGAGCATACGCATACTGAAAGCCACAAATATGATAAAACTCACTTTCTGGTGCAAATTTTAGGTTTATTCGCTTCGTATGATCCTGTTTGGATTATTCTGATGATATTTGTGGCCTAAAATGGCGTATAAAAAATTAAAATGTGAGTCACAGGAATTTCCGACCACCTCCTTGGATATTACCCAATAATTCATTCTCGACTGCGTGTCTACTAACTTACCGTTGGGCCAGTAGGAGACTTGTGTGGAATCACTGATGTTTTATCTAACTTCTAAGCAAATCGGTGTACATGTATGGAAAATTCTGACACACTCCTTGAATCAGTTGCTTGCGGTAAGTACCAAAATTCCCAGTATGGCAGCATTGTCCGCGAAATGCCGGTGGTAAACACAAAACTCAGTGTTTGTAAGTAAGAGTGTTTTGTTGTTGTTTTTTCTTTCTTTTTTCTTGTTGTGCAACCCCTGATAGTGACAATCTTCAGTATGGTGAAGGAGGTCACTCTTGTTATGATACGAAACTGATGCTGTAGTTTTATTATGTGCAGTTACGAAACTGTGTTTTGATTGCCTTTGTTTTGTCTTGTGCTATGGCGCTCAGGCTGACCAGTAAATGATTGGAACGTTTTCCTCTTGCCTCTTGTATACTTGTGAGACTGCATACTGCAACATGGTGGCAGCGGTAAAAAGAGGACATCATCTTCCTGGTCAATGCAGCCTCTCCGCCCATTGAACAGCACAGACCCGGAGACCATCCCTTTCGACCAGAGGCTGGGCCGGCGAATCTTCCCGCCAGTGAATCTCGGGCAAAGCAACCTTCGACTGTTCAAGTTCCTCGCAAGTCTGGCTCTGCAAACATCTAACCTTGGCCAAGGTGGTACAGCATCTTCGGTTGTCCAGAAGGAATCGCCCTGCACATTTTTTTTGGCAGCAACCTTGCAGAACTTTTCGTGCAAACAGGTGTGTAGCCCTCATACCATGCGAGTGCAAGCCCAAGGGGAACAACTGCATCAAGCGCATCTTGTGATCCCTTGCACAGTTATATACCCTCATGTATGTGCTTCGGACAGCATTTTGTTACTGTGACCAGTGACTACGACCACGTACTGTGTGCCAGTGTACAGACGCTTTGCTGTATTCCTCTGTGTACCGCCACAGAATAGACGCTGTGCAGGATTCAATGAGTGGTTGATGAATGAGGACGCTGAAGCAGAATAGTGGCTCTCATGAACATTTATCACAATATCATGTTTTGATGTTATGCAGGTTGAACTGCAGGTTATGCATTTTGAATCTGTGTGGATGTTGCATGTGCTATACACATTGCTATTGTCACACACAAATCCACAAGTGAACAAATACATCACCATTGCCATACAGTCCTCCCTGCACTAACCGTGTTAGCGACGCTGCCATTACAGTTGGATTGTTCGCACACTCACTCACTAGAACATGGCACACTCACGCATCCCCGAAATGAACTGGGCATCAGAAAATCACGAGGAGGCCTTGCAGCTATTCAAAAAAACTATGTCATACTACTGTGAAGATGAGGACATCACAGATCCAGGCAAAATAGCTCTTAAAATCCTCAGGGGGATAGGAAATGAGGGCCTGAAGCGACTCAATGCGTCAGGGATGTCAGATGCAGACAAGAAGAGGCCTGAGAAAATATGGGAGTTGTTTGAGTCTCAGCTAAAGACAAATCTCAACTTCAGAGTGCATCGTCTCCACTTGATGGACTACAGGCAAAGAAGTGAGGAATCTGTCGATGACTTTGTAACCAGAGCACGCACTCAAGCCCTCAAGTGTGAATTTGAAGAGAGTGAATTGGAGGAAAGGATCATTAAACTCATGATTACATCCACACCAATCGAAGCATTCCAGCGTGAACTGCTGGGAAAAGCCAAAGGCTACAAGCTGACAGACGCACTTGCAGAGGGGAGACGTTTTGAAGCCATTCTCGCGGGCCGACATGAAATTCAGAAACGCACAAGCACACCACTGAACAATGTGGACCAAGTAGGCCAAGCATGTGGCAACTGTGGCAGAGCCCATCCCCCAAGAGCATGTCCGGCACTACAAAGACGCGTGCAAATTTTGTGGGAAAATCGTACATTGGAAGAAATTTTGCCGAAAACGCAAAGGAACAAACCGTCCAAAAGAAGATGTTCAACAACGTGGTGACACCAAATCAGATGGCAAACAACATAGGGATGCTGGCAAAGGCAGTCGTAGAAGAGACAGAAGATTCCATGATCTGGAGCCAGCAGCCAGTTACACTCCACTGAACCCTATGACTGCATACGCATATCCAGTGTACGCAACGAGGTTTTCACAACACTGGATGTTATCTGTCCTAGGAAAAAGGGCATACGCAAGTTCAGACTCAAGGTCGATACTGGAGCTGCGGGGAATACACTCCCCCTTAGGACATACAAGCAGATGTACAAGACACTCCCCCCAAAAGACATCCTTGAGCCCACAAAGAACGTCAGACTGGTTGCCTACAACGGTCAGGAGATCCCCTGTCTAGGATCCATCAACCTCCAGCTTCAATTTGGAGAAAAAACCTTCACAAAGGCCAAGTTCTATGTCGTTGATGTTCCATCAGCACCTATTGTTCAATGAGCGAAAAACTGAAGTACTCCTCTGTGGGCCATCATCTAGAAGAGAAACTGTCCCTGTTGACTGCCTTTCAGTTGGCGAAGCGTCCATTCCGTTCTCCAACGTAGTGAAAACACTTGGAGTAACTTTAGACGCGGAGCTTTCCATGGAACAACATGTCTTAGCAGTTGTCAGATCTTGCTTTTTTCCACATCAGATCTCTGAGTAAAGTCCGTCCATACATCACCTACAAAGCTGCAAGCAGCATTGCTGTCTGTCTGATTTTGTCAAATTGACTACTGCAATAGCCTTCTGTCGGGACTGCCCCAAAAACAGATTAAACGTCTACAGGCAGTGCAAAATGCTGCTGCAAGAACTGTTATGAAATGCAAAAAAAAAAAAAAAAAAAAATATATCACTTCACTCCCATTCTTAGGCAGCTTCATTGGCTTCCTATCCAGAAACGGATCCGCCACAAAATTCTCTCTGCCACTTACCGGTCAGTTCATGATAACACCCCCCTCTACCTCTCGGATCTTCTCCAAAAACACAACCCTTCTCGCCTTCTCAGATCAGCATCTAGATCTCTCCTTGATGTTCCCGGGCCCAGGGATTCCAAGACAAAGCGGTACGGCCAGCGAGCTTTCAGATATGTCGCTCCCTCCCTCTGGAATGTCCTCCCCGAGAGCATCAAGGAGAAGGACTCCATTCAGTCTTTCAGAACTTCGCTGAAAACCCATTTCTTTACCCAGGGATAATATTCAATGCGATTGTGTTCGTACGCCGGCGCTGGTGTGTGTGTTAAGTGAAGTTGATGTTGCTATAATTACTCTGTGTGTGTGTGTGTGTGTGTGTGTGTGTGTGTGTGTGTGTGTGTGTGCGTGCGTGCGTGCGTGCGTGCGTGCGTGCGTGCGTGTGTCTGTGTGTGTGTGATTCTTTTTTCTGTTATCATTATTTATAACTCTGTATATATTTTTACATTTAACTGTTATGTATAGTTCCACTTTTGGAAAGGGGTGGGTGGGTATGAGTGCATGTCCTTTGGTAGTTTTAGCTTGCGAGAGCTTACATGTATGCACTGTGTGCATCTGGCGCTGTGAACACGCAAGGTTTTGTATGGAAGGTTTTTATGCGCTATATATAAATTTTCATTCATTCATTCATTGTTGGTCTGCCAACATGCGAGAAAATTGGACTAGTCACTGTTCACTGTGATGACCTCAGACCCACACCAGATGTCACAACCGTGGAAGGATTGAAGCAAGCATATCCAGGCCAATTCGACACGCTGGGGGACTTCAGAGGGGTGGCCAAGCTCCACCTGAAGCAAGACTGTGAACCATTCATCGACACCCCACGTAAGTGCTCCATCCATCTCAAGGAAAAACTAAAGTACGAGCTGAAGAAGATGGAGAAGCAGGGTGTCATCCGGAAAGTCAGCGAACACACAGACTGGTGCTCTAGTCTCGCATACTCTGTGAAAAAAGATGGATCACTCCGCATATGCATCGACCCCCAGAAACTCAATCAAGCCCTGAAGCGATGTCCACACAAAGTTCCCACACTTGAAGAGCTGAATCCTCAGTTTGCAGGGTCAACAGTCTTCAGCAAGATGGATGCCAAAGCTGGCTATTGGTCAGTCCATCTTGACCCAGACAGCCAGCTGATCACTACATTTTGGACCCCGTTTGGTCGATACTGCTGGACCAGATTACCATTTGGACTCAAGGTGTCACAAGACATATTCCAAGCCAAAATGGACGAGATCTTGGAAGACCTTCCAGGCGTGGTTGGGATCACAGATGACGTCTGCGTGCATGGCAAAGATGAAGAGGAGCACGACCGGAACCTGAAAGCACTCATGGACAGAGCAAAAGAAACCGGGCTGGTGTTCAATTCAGACAAGTGCACAATCAGACAACCTGAGATCAGTTTCTTCGGCAACATTTACTCCAAAGATGGCATCAGACCTGACCCGGCCAAGGTTCATGACATCCAGAACATGCCTGTTCCACAGGACAAAGAGGATCTGCAGAGATTCCTCGGTTTGATGACATACCTTGCAACATTCATTCCCAACTTCAGTGAAGAAACACAGCCACTCAGGGACCTCCTAAAGAAGAACGTCCCATTTGAGATGTCGGAAGACCACCTCCACTGCTTCCAGAAACTCAAAACAGCAATTTCAACAAAGTCGTGTGTCAAATACTTCGACCCAACAAAACCCACCACGCTGGAGATAGACAGTTCAACGAAAGGTCTTGGCGCAGCAATTCTGCAGGACGGTCAACCTGTTGCATTCGCATCCAAAGCGCTCAACTCAGCACAAAGCAACTACCCAAACATTGACCGGGAGGTGCTCGCCGTTGTGTTCGGCATCAGTCGCTTTCACACGTACATGTACGGACGCCCCT
>OY757557.1:1609879-1655272 GCA_963584105.1 Alviniconcha strummeri
TATCTAGACTGTTTTGGAGCATAATCAGAGCTTGTTTTGGGAATCTTGTAATGGGCATTTTGCCAAGTTTCAACCAATATCTGAGGGAGGCGATTTTGCAGTCTATGTACAATGGGTATCTTCCCGTTTCGCCGTATACCATATGGTTTGGCGATTTATCGCTCAGACTTAGCAATCTTTTGCATGCGAACAGATGAGCTGACTCAATAATACGGTGTTTCGATATGCCCCAAATTTCTGAGGCATACAGAAGCATGGGTTTAATTTGGGCATCAAAAAGTTGAAAAAAGACAGTTGTGTTTAGACTACCAAGAGACCACATTGTTTTCATTAGGTCCAAAATTTTCCCCTTTGCTTTACTAGCATATTCCTCGCAAGCAGAATTTGAAGACAACTTTGTCCTTAAAGTGTATCCAAGGTACTTATAACTATTCACTATCTCTATTTCATTTCCATTAAAAAAACACTTTTCCCCTGCACCAATATGTCCTCCTTTTCTAAAGATCATCACCTTCGTTTTGTCCAGATTCACAGTCAGCCCTAAAGAGTTGGAAGCTTTTTCTAGATTGTTTATCTGGTTTTGCAGACCTGATGGCGTGGAGGATACTAGGACAATATCATCTGCGAATAATAAAAGGAATATCTCTTCGAGCTTGGCAGTAACTGAATTCCATGCTTTCCATTTTTTCGAACATACTCAGCTACTTCCGATATCAGGAGAGAGAAAATAAGAGGACATAACAGACACCCTTGTTTCGCCCCTTGTGGGCATTAAAAAAACTGTGATAGATTTGCACCCACCTGACGCACGACTTGACAGAGTTATACATAGCTTTTAGAATTCTGATCATTTTGGAAGATGTTTTTAATTTTTGAAGGACATCCCACACCGCCTCACGGTTTACTGTATCAAATGCTTTTTTGTAGTCCACAAATGCTACGTATACTTTTCCTCCTCTCTTGCTGTTTAACTTCTTTGTAATCATTGAGGTTAAAGTAAATATGTGATCAACTGTGGAGTATCCTTTGCGAAAGCCCGCTTGTTCTTTACTGATTTTTTTCTCGTGCTGTGCCCATGTATATAATCGCTTGTTCAAAATGGCTGTAAAAACTTTGCTAACGACACTCAGCAGCGAAATTCCCCTGTAGTTGTCTGGGTTTTTATCGTCGCCTTTTTTTAACAGTGGAGAGAGAGAGAGAGAGAGAGAGAGAGAGAGAGAGAGAGAGAGAGAGAAGAGAGAGAGAGAGAGAGAGAGAGAGATGGATTGGATATAGTGTAGTCGTGTGTGTATGTGTGTGTGTGTGTGTGTGTGTGTGTGTGTGTGTGTGTGTGTGTGCGTGTGCGTGCGTGCGTGAGTTTATATATATATATGGGAGGGAAGTGTTGTACATACTTTCTGTCATGAAAGTCTCACGGTTGGCATAGTGTGTGTGTGTGTGTGGTGAGTGTGTGTGTGTGTGTGTGTGTGTGTGTGTGTGTGTGTGTGTGTGTGTGTGTGTGTGTGTGTGTGTGTGTGTATCTATATATATACGAAGAGCACACGGCATTCGTCTTCAATTGTGTCTTCACTAAAGGGGCTGAGTCGTTGATCATCTGCTACGAGAAGCAAAGCCTATGGCCGTTTATACGCAAAACGCCCTCCAAAAGAGACAGTTTTGTACACTCTGCTTTGTATGACTTGCAGGTATCTTTCACGCGCAGAGAGAGAGAGAGAGAGAGAGAGAGAGAGAGAGAGAGAGGAGAGAGAGAGAGAGAGAGGAGAGAGAGAGAGAGAGAGAGAGAGAGAATGACTGATGTGAACAGCCTGGCTGGGGGTAAGGTACATATATAAACTACCGTAGTCGTGACACTACAGACAGCAGACAGATGTATGTATGCTGGTATGAAGATTTTTTTATTTTATGTTTTAATCAATAAATCATTTGTTTCAAGTGCATAGACCAGAATATTTTAAACTACCCAGTAAGACCTTTTTTCCACCAGAAGCAGACGCAATCGGTAGTTTTATTATTCTGCTATCATGCTGCTATTATGCGTTATCCCTGTGCATGCCAGTGTCGTTAAGACTTCTCTTTTTGAAGGTGAACATGGGGTGTTTAACTGACTAGTGCAACGGTGTTAGTGCACACTGTCTCAGAAAAACTGAAAACGGTCCTTTACGCTTTCTCTATCGGGAGCTGAACCCACGGTAGCTTCGCTTTTACTGGATCAGCACCATAGCGCTAACCACTGAGCTACGGCCCTTTCAGTCATGTGGGTTGTCAGGACAAAACGGGGCATGATCGATTAAGACAAGTACAAGTCAGCCAGAAATTGCGCTTGTCTACGGGAGGTAATCCATGAAAAATAATCACGCAAGAGATTGACAACCCGGTATCTTGAAGACACCTTCTGAGTACTCCGGGCGTGCCTTTTATGCACTTTCCAGACACTTTCTGAGCACCTTTTGAATACCCAAACAGAACGAGTACTACAGAGGTGTTCAGAAAGTGTTGGCGAGGTGCACCTCCAGCCTTGATTTGCATATGTTAATTGGACCATTTTGGTACCTTTTCGGTACTCTTCTAGTACCTAAAGTTGCTAATTATATATCATATGATATAAAATACCTCAACCAAAAAAAAAAAGAAAAAAAAAAAAAAAGAAGAAAAATAAGTGGATTAGCTCTCCATCTCATTTTTCATTGTTTTTCATGGTTTAATTGTTGTTTAAGTGTTGTTTTGTAGCTTGATAAAGGGGATTGCCCTGAAAATTCACATGTTGTGTTTTGTCCTAATAAACAATGTTATTTTGAACCTTTTATGTGTTTGGATTTTGAAACCATGCTACAAGATCTTGGCTGTGAAAGACTAGATCCAAACAAATAAAAGATTCATGCAGTACCAGAGGCTAGACTGTTGAGACTATCGGTACACACAATTATTTTCTTTTAAATCGGGTACTAACCCTCAGTCAGCCAGTATAGTCAGCATTACCTAGGCCTAATAAGGTGCCTGCCGCCCCTCATGAGCGCTAACAATTATGACTGCTGTTGCTAATTAACTTATCTATGAAAGTAGGATCAAGAATAACTAAATGCTCTCAACTGTTCAACTGATTTTAAGTCATACAGCTTTGTTAGGAATTTATGTGTATTTTGTGAGCGCTGTAAGTATATTTGATTATTGCACAATGTTATCTGCAGTAAAGTATTTCTTTTGCTAGCTGTGTGTATGTGTGTGTGTGTGTGTGTGTGTGGTTGTGTGTGTGTGTGTGTGTGTGTGTGTGTGTGTGTGTGTGTGTGTGTGTGTGTGCATGTGTGTGTGTGTGTGTGTGTGTGTGTGTGTGTGTGTGTGTGTGTGTGTGTGTGTGTGTGCATGCATATGGTGTGTCTGTCTGTGCGTCTGTTTGTGAACTCGCCCTGATATAACCATACCGGTTGACTGGGCGTAAAACACCAACTTACTTACCTACATGATTGTGAACACGTGTGTGCTTGTGTGTGTTCTGATTCTATTCTATACTCTTTCAGAAGTCCTGGAAGAGGAGGGAAAACAGCACCAGAAGATCTTCACAACAACAACAAATTAAACCGTTACCATGGATATCGTGCTGAATTTGACCGATCACTACCTCCTGACCCCGTATGTCTATGGCCCTGATTGGCCAGAAAATGAACCAGTCAGACAGCTGCTGAGCCTGCTGGTCATCTCTAACATCGGCGGTTACCTGCTGTACTTCCTTGTGGCTACCTTCAGTTTCTACACCATCTTTGACAAACGTTTGCTCAAACATCCACAGATACTGCAAGTAGGTCGTGTGTGTGTGTGTGTGTGTGTGTGTGTGTGTGTGTGTGTGTGTGTGTGTGTGTGTGTGTGTGTGTGTGTGTGTGTGTGTGTGTGTGTGCACTTTGCAGTGCATGTTGCTCTGTGTGTATACATGTATGTATAATGTGCATGTTTGTGTGCGTGTGTGTGTGTCTGTGAGTGTAAACAGTGCAAAACAGTCATTAGTACTGAAGTAACATCATTTTTTTGTTGATTAATACACCATGGCTGCTTCTTTCTTTTCTTTTTTTCCTGTGGTTTTCCATTTTTCAATGAACAGTTTAACTCTGGCTTGTGGTTTTGCCAGACTCTGTGTACAATTGGTGTGCACATTGTCTTCCGTTCACTGTTTCTTTTAATCTCCTGGTGAATAGAGTTAGAAATACACACAAATTGATCGGTCACTTCAGTTTCTTCAAGGTTCAGACATCTTTCTGCTGCAGGAAAATCCTTTTTGTGTGTGTGTGTGTGTGTGTGTGTGTGTGTGTGTGTGTGTGTGTGTGTGTGTGTGTGTGTGTGTGTGTGTGTGTGTGTGTGTGTTCTTCCAGAACCAGATTTGAAGGGAGATTATGTTTAACTTTAAGACATCTTTCTGTTAGTGTTACAGGAAAATCCTTTTTCTTTTCTTTTTCTTTTTTCTTCCAGAACCAGATTCAAAGGGAGTTTATGTGTAAGACATCTTTCAGTTAGTGTTACAAGAAAATTCTTTTTGTCTCTCTTTCTTTTTTCTTCTTCCAGAACCAGATTCAAAGGGAGTAAGACATGTGTAAGACATCTTTCTGTTACAGGAAAACCCTCTTCTTCTCTCTCTCTCTCTCTCTCTCTCTCTCTCTCTCTCTCTCTCTCTCTCTCTCTCTCTCTCTCTCTCTCTCTCTCTCTCTCTTTTTCTTCTTCCAGAACCAGATTCAAAGGGAGTTTATACATGTGTAAGACATCTTTCTGTTACAGGAAAAGCCTCTCTTTTTTTTTCTTTCTCTGTCTCTTTCTCTTCTTCCAGAACCAGATTCAAAGGGAGTTTATGTGTAAGACATCTTTCTGCTGCAAGATAATCCTCTTTTTTTTCCCCCTTCTTTTTTTCTTCCAGAACCAGATTTGGAGGGAGACTATGTGTAAAACATCTTTTTCTTCTTCTTCCAGAACCAGATTCAAAGGGAGATAATGTGTACAGTGACATCAGTACCCATCTTGAGCCTGCCCACAGTTGCTTTGTTCTTCATTGAAGTGCGGGGCTACAGCAAACTGTATGACGATGTGGGAGACTCTCCACTGGGTTAGTGAGTTTGTGTTGGGTGGAGTTAGGGCCCTTTGCGCCCCCCCCCCCCCCTCACGCTCCCAGTAGGTTGGGGAGTCTTGGTGGGGGTAGGGGGCTGTTTGCGCTCCCCACTAGATGGGGTTGAGAGTGGGGTTCTTTGCACTTCCCTCAAGGTCAGGGAGTGTTTGAGGGGTGGAGGATGGGGTTCTTTGCGTTCCCCTGAAGGTCAGGGCGTGTTTGAGGGGTGAAGGTTTTTTTTGTTTTTGTTTTTCCACTCCCCTGAAGGTCAGGGAGTGTTTGAGGGGTGGAGGATGGGGCTCTTTGTAATCCCCTTCAAGGTCAGGGAGTGTTGATGTGGTGAGGGGTAGAGGGTGGGGTTCTTTGCACTCCCCTGAAGGTCAGGGAGTGTTTGAAAGGTGGGATTCTTTGCATTCCCCTGAAGGTGCGCGATGATTAACTCCCTTGTTTGTTGATTCTGCACAAGCACTCTGTGCCTGTTTCTGTTTCAGGGTGTTGTTTGTTTGTTTGTTTATATATATATATAAAACCACGCTAACCTAAATATATATATGTAAAAATCAAGGGAAAGCATGTGGGGTCATTCAGAGTGTATGCAGGGAGTTTGGGGTCCAGTCAGATTGTTACAAAGGAGTGTGTTTTGTTGGCTATATGCTCCTTTTTACACGGATGTGAAAATGATTGACTCCTATGTGTTTTTTTGACATGTTTACCTATTATATGCCATACAGGGTTTTAAAAACCTAGCACAGTTACTGTTTGGTGGCCACAAATTTCCCATCGGCAGATATGAGTGAGATATAAACACTGAAAAAGAAAAAGGAAAACCGAAAAAGAAACAGAAAATGCAAAACAAGGAAGTTGAAACATTTTTTTTTTTAAAGCGTCTGTGATTGACAGGTTGGGGCGGCGTTGTGCTGAGCTGCTTCACCTTCATCGCTTTCACAGACGCCTGCATCTACTGGATTCACCGCTTCCTGCACTACCGCCTGATGTACAAGTACCTGCACAAGACCCACCACACCTGGAAGGTGCCGACCCCCTTCGCCAGCCACGCCTTCCACCCCATGGACGGCTTTCTGCAGTCCTGCCCCTACCACCTCTATCTATTTCTCTTTCCCCTGCACAAGGTGAGATGTCCGTCTTTCTGTGTCTGTCTTCCCCATCACAAGGTGAGGTGTCCGACTTTCTGTCTGCATGTCTGTCTTCCCCTGCTCAAGATGAGGTGTCTGTCTCTCATGGCACAAGGTGAGGTGTCCGTCTTTCTGTCTGTATGTCTGCCTTCCCCTGCTCAAGGTGAGGTGTCCATCTTTCTGTTTGTCCGTCTTCCCTTGCACAAGGTGAGGTGCCTGTCTTTCTGTCTGTCTGTCTCTCATTGCACATGGTGAGGTGTCCGTCTTTCTTTCTGTGTGCCCGTCTCCCCTGCACAAGATGAGGTGTCCGTCTTTCTGTCTGTGTGTCTGTCTACCCCTGCACAAGGTGAGGTGTTTTTCTGTCTTTCTGTCCGTCTTCCTCTGCACAAGATGAGGTGTCCATCTTTCTGTCTGTGTGTCTGTCTTCCCCTGCACAAGGTGAGGTGTCCGTCTCTCTGTCTGCATGTCCATCTCCCTGCACAAGATGAGGTGTCCGTCTTTCTGTCTGTGTGTGTGTCTTCCCCTACACAAGGTGAGGTGTCCATCTTTTTGTCTGCGTGTCCGTCTTCCCCTGCACAAGATGCGGTGTCTGTCTTTCTGTCTGGGTGTCTGTCTTCCCCTGCACAAGGTGAGGTGTCTGTCTTTCTGTCTGGGTGTCTGTCTTTCCCTGCACAAGGTGAGGTGTCCATCCTTCTGTTTGTCTCTCATTGCACATGGTGAGGTATCCGTCTTTCTGTATGTATGTCATTGCACAAAGTGAGGTGTCCGTCTTTCTGTCTATGTGTCCATCTTCCTCTGCACAAGATGCAGTGTCTGTCTTTCTGTCTGGGTGTCTGTCTTCCCCTGCACAAGGTGAGGTGTCCATCTTTCTGTTTGTCTCTCATTGCACATGGTGAGGTGTCCGTCTTTCTGTATGTATGTCATTGCACAAGGTGAGGTGTCCGTCTTTCTGTCTGTGTGTCCATCTTTCTCTGCACAAGATGAGGTGTCCATCTTTCTGGCTGTATGTCTGTCTTCCCCTGCACAAAGTGAGGTGTCCATCTTTCTGTCTGTGTGTCTCTCATTGCACATGGTGAGGTGTCCGTCTTTCTGTATGTATGTCATTGCACAAGGTGAGGTGTCCGTCTTTCTGTTTCTGCGTCTGTCTTCCCCTGCACAAGGTGAGATGCCCGTCTTTCTGTCTGCGTGTCTGTCTCCCCCTGCACAAGGCGAGATGTTCATCTTTCTGTCTGTGTGTCCGGCTCCCGCTGCACAAGGCGAGATGTTCATCTTTCTGTCTGCGTGTCTGTCTCCCCCTGCACAAAGCGAGATGTTCATCTTTCTGTGTGTCCGGCTCCCGCTGCACAAGGTGAGATGTCCGTCTTTCTGTCTGCATTTCTGTCTTCCCCTGCACAAGGCGAGGTGTCCGTCTTTCTGTCTGTGCGTCAGTCTCCCCTGCACAAGGCGAAATGTCCATCTTTCTGTCTGTCTCTCGTTGCACAAGGTGAGGCCTCCATCTTTCTGTCTGTGTGTCCGTCAACCCCTGCACAAGGTGAGGTGTCCGTCTGTCTGTCTGTCTCTCTGTCTGTGTGTTTGTCTCCCCCTGAACAAGGTGAGGTGTATGTCTATCTGTCAGAGAAAAGAAAACGAAGGGAAATGAGTTGTTACAGTTTGGTTTTTCTGATTCTGTCATCTTCCTACCCCTTTTGTTTTGCCGTCCCCAACAGATCACCTACCTGGGCCTCTTCATCTTTGTCAACATCTGGACAGTGTCGATACATGATGGCGACTACCGTGTCCCAACCCTGCTGCAGCCGCTGGTCAACGGCTGCGCCCACCACACCGACCACCACCTCTTCTACAACTACAACTACGGCCAGTTCTTCACGCTGTGGGATCGCATCGGGGGGTCCTTCCGTAACCCCAGCGCCTTCGAAGGAAAGGGTCCGTTGGCTGAAGTTCTGGCCCTGGAGAAGGAGTCCAACGGCACGGTCAAAAATGGTGGAAAGAAAATGGAGAAGGATGATTAAAGGGGAACTGAATTAAAGACATGTCACCGGCCTTCCTAACAGGAATGGCATTTTTTTTTTAATAGCAGGGGCTCGTTTCTTCTTAAGTTTTTGTCATATTTTCCAGATATGATTGAATCAAAAACAACAAGAAACAAGTAGTATTAATGCCCCATCCAATGTGAAAATGTGTCTGTTCCATTTCAAACTGTGCCTTGCCCCTCTGTTCTGTATCAAAGTCTGCTTGCCTCTCTGTTCCGTATCAAAGTATACCTTGCCCCTCTGTTCCGTATCAAGGTATACCTTGCCCCTCTGTTCCGTATCAAAGTATACCTTGCCCCTCTGTTCCGTATCAGAGTATACCTTCCCCCTCTGTTCCGTATCAAGGTATACCTTGCCCCTCTGTTCCGTATCAAGGTATACCTTGCCCCTCTGTTCCGTATCAAAGTATACCTTCCCCCTCTGTTCCGTATCAGAGTATACCTTGCCCCTCTGTTCCGTATCAAGGTATACCTTGCCCACTGTACTTTTGGAGAAAACTGTATGCAGTTCTTGCTGATGGCGAGGGAGGGAACTCAGGCTTGTTTCAAGTCCCTGTCCTCCTGTTTGAAGAGTTGTTTGCCCTTTGGTTTATGGACATTTCTTTCCAGCATTTGCTCCCTTTGCTTCCATATTGCGTAGTGATGGAACCTTACTTTGAACTCTTCTTTTCTTTTCTTTTTTTCTTTTCTTTTTCTTCTTCTTGTTTTGACCATTTTCAAAATATCAGTATGACTGTGTGCGGTGATCTGCCATTCACCTGTGTGTCTACTTTGTGCCTCTTTGATCATTCGGCCTTTTTTCTGTTCTACTAGAGTCATTTTATGTTAGTCATTTAGTGTTATAGTGATGTTTTGTGTTATTGACTGTTTAACTAACATTTTATATCACGTTGTTACTGTTTTAGTGCAGCGTTATTTTGTGTTATTTACTGTTTAATGGACACTTTATGTCAGGTTGTTATTGTTTCAGGAGCGTTTTTTGTTGTTCGGTGTTTAATTGACATTGTATATTAGTCATTCAGCTTTTGTGTTATTTCCTGTTTTGTTGCCTTGCCCTGATATAACCGTACCGGTTGACTGGGCGTAAAACACCAACTTACTTACTTACTGTTTTGTTCCGCTTTTATATCGGTCATTTACTGTTTCAGTGGTGTTTTGTGTTATTTGCTGTGTAATGACATTTTATATCAGTCATTTGTTGTTTTGGTAAAAAAATTAAAAAATTATACTCATTTACTATTTCAGTGACATTTTAGGTCAATCATGTAATGTTTTAGTGGAATTTGCATGACAGTTGTTTACTGTTTTAGTGGCGTTTTGTGTTGCAGTAGTTTTTTTGTGACGGTACTTGACATTTGCTGCAGATAATTATGTGACGGAGGATATATGATGACAAAATGTGCATTGCCCTGATATAACCACGCTGGTTGACTGGGTATAAAACACCAACATGCATACTTACGTGACGGATGTATTTGAGGGCATTCGCATCTTCAGCATATTGTTGTTTGCAAAAGAACTCGCCTGTACTCGGACAAGTGTTGAATCACTGTGCTGACTGCACAATGTGCATGACTTGTACACACTGCACCGTGAGCATGACTAGTACACACTGCACCATGAGCATGACTTGTACACACTGCACCGTGAGCATGACTAGTACACACTGCACCATGAGCATGACTTGTACACACTGCACCGTGAGCATGACTAGTACACACTGCACCATGAGCATGACTTGTACACACTGCACCGTGAGCATGACTTGTATACATTGAACTGTGAGCATGACTTGTACACACTGCACCATGAGCATGACTTGTACACACTGCACCGTGAGCATGAGTTGTACACACTGCACCGTGAGCATGACTTGTACACACTGAACCATGAGCTTGACTTGTACACACTGCACCGTGAGCATGACTAGTACACAACACACTGCACCATGAGCATGACTTGTACACACTGCACCGTGAGCATGACTTGTATACATTGAACTGTGAGCATGACTTGTACACACTGCACCATGAGCATGACTTGTACACACTGCACCGTGAGCATGAGTTGTACACACTGCACCGTGAGCAGGACTAGTACACACTGAACCATGAGCTTGACTTGTACACACTGCACCGTGAGCATGACTAGTACACAACACACTGCACCATGAGCATGACTAGTACACACTGCACCATGAGCATGACTTGTACACACTGCACCGTGAGCATGAGTTGTACACACTGCACCGTGAGCATGACTTGTACACACTGAACCATGAGCTTGACTTGTACACACTGCACCGTGAGCATGACTAGTACACAACACACTGCACCATGAGCATGACTTGTACACACTGCACCGTGAGCATGACTTGTACACATTGCACTGTGAGCATGACTTGTACACACTGCACCATGAGCATGACTTGTACACACTGCACCGTGAGCATGAGTTGTACACACTGCACCGTGAGCAGGACTAGCACACACTGAACCATGAGCTTGACTTGTACACACTGCACCGTGAGCATGACTAGTACACAACACACTGCACCATGAGCATGACTAGTACACACTGCACCATGAGCATGACTTGTACACACTGCACCGTGAGCATGAGTTGTACACACTGCACCGTGAGCATGACTTGTACACACTGAACCATGAGCTTGACTTGTACACACTGCACCGTGAGCATGACTAGTACACAACACACTGCACCATGAGCATGACTTGTACACACTGCACCGTGAGCATGACTTGTACACATTGCACTGTGAGCATGACTTGTACACACTGCACCATGAGCATGACTTGTACACACTGCACCATGAGCATGAGTTGTACACACTGCACCGTGAGCAGGACTAGTACACATTGCACTGTGAGCATGACTTGTACACACTGCACCATGAGCATGACTTGTACACACTGCACCGTGAGCTTGACTTGTACACACTGCACCGTGAGCATGACTAGTACACAACACACTGCACCATGAGCATGACTAGTACACACTGCACCATGAGCATGACTTGTACACACTGCACCATGAGCATGACTTGTACACACTGCACCGTGAGCATGACTTGTACACACTGCACTGTGAGCATGACTTGTACACCCTGCACCATGAGCGTGACTTGTACATAGACAGTAAGCACTCCCCAAGTCTACAAGAATCATCATCATCATGTTTTGTCGTTTCCTGAAAGCCCTCCCTGCCCTGAAGAGAGGTACAGGGGATGTCTGATGCCCACCCTCCTGTCTGGAACCTCAGGGCTGTCATTTGATTCCCCTCTCCTGTCTCCTCCCTTGTTTTTTCAGCCTAGTCCTCTTGCTCTTTCTGTCTTGTCGTTTTTCTGCTTGCGGTCCCTTCTCCTGACTTTTTCCCCAGAAAACTCTCAAACGTCTTTTGTTAAGAGTTAGGCTTTTTTTGTATGGCTTTTGTTAAGCGGCTAGACGATGGTGGTATGTGGAGCTTGCTGCCATATATGGCACTGGTATTTGCCATTATGCATTTATATATATATAAAAATCTTCTCTTTTTGTTCCTGTCCATTCCATTTTTATATTTTCTTTAATACGGTATCGATCAGGTAGGCAGAATGGTTGGTGATACCTGCATGTACTAGTCTTATATTGTTGTTGTTGGTGATTGCTTTTATATAGCGCTATTCTCCGCTCTCGATCACCCACTGCACTCGCATGTGATTCTACATCAGTGACTAGTTTCTTATAGCGCATTTTTGAATATCCACCGAAGTGGTGTACTATGGCGCTGTTTGATTGTTAAGTGGCTGGTGCCACGTGAAACTGCTGCCTTCTTGGCATGTTCTCTGTACACCATCCAACCGTGCACCGTGTCATGTTACTTCATGCAAAGCCACATACGAAGGGTGCATGCATGTCTAGTTGTAACCTGCCACCTGCACTTTTGGCAGAATGACCGGGATCTTTTACATGCTACAGCGGTTACACAGGGGTGGATTGAAGGGATACTGGAATGAGAGTCAGCACAGAGAGTTGACCCTGGAGAAGAAAATTCTCCCGCCACTCCTGCTGTGCACTTTTTTAAGAGGGGCAATGCTGAAGGGACTAACTCTTCACAAATTTGTATTTGATGTCTGTGTAGGTATGTTTTGTTTTATGTTTGCACAGGGATTGGTTTTGTGGAATGACATGAGAAAAGGTTAGTTATTTGTGAGAAGAGTTTCGAAATACAGCACGTTTGCTTATGATGAGAGTTTGATTTACTGGAGGTGACCCTGTGCAGTCATCAGGATGTTCAAATCTAATTACTAACTAACTCACTCCTGAAGACCTTTGCTTATGACCGAGTTTGATTTCCCTGAGGTGACCGTGTGCGATCATCAGGACGTTAAAATCTAATTACTTACTAACTCACTCCTGAAACCCTTTCAGTCCTATATTTTTTACAAGGGCCAGCTGTGTGGGGTAGAATCACACACAGACTCATGCACTTCAAAACGATAAGCATCGCAGAGCAGAACGAATCATTTGCGTGTGTAAAATATATCCAGGCTGTTGAAAGCGACATTTTGAACACTTTCGAAGCATTGCTCTGTACCTGTGTGGGAAAAGCAGATAATGGTAAATGGGGATGTATGTCATCTGGCCTTAGAAAGGACATGGGAAATAACTATACGCTTGTTTATGTTGATCTGTACAGCAGGAGTGTACTTTAGTCTTTATACACTTAAATAAAATATGAAAATACAAAAATATTTATACACTTAAATTTTCGACATGAAAATATATATTTTTTTAATTAGAATCTTAAATATTCCTAGACGTGTTTTGCAGTTCATTGTTTTCCTTTATTTTCCAGCATGGCTTCGAAAAGAAAAGAAAAGGTGAATGCTTGTATTTTGCAGCTGAAATACAAGCCTCGCTTACAGAAATTAACACCGGCACTGAGACTAGCACATGTGCCACCGAAAACGCAGAACTGGGCATACTCCATAGTTTGTTTCTCAATTTTCTTCGTTTTTAACCGTTTAACTGTTGTTTAACTGTCATTTTGTGGCTTGACGAAGAGGATTTCCCCAAAATGTGTCATTGTGTGTCCGTGTCATAATAAATAAGCATTATTTTGAACCTCTTTTTGTTTGGATCATTGCTTTCCAGTCTGGAGCATTCCCAGTTCTGGGTTTTGGGTGGCAAAACTGGTGTCAGTTTCTGTAAGCGAGGCTTGTGTTTCGGCTGCAAAGTACAAGCATTCGCCATTTCCCTGTAAGCCATGTTGGAATTATTTATAGATTATTTTCACTGAAAACAAAATGAAACAGAAAAAGAACTGATGGATAAAGCACCAAAGCAGTGAGGTAATGTGTGTTCCTGTCAGGGTAGAAATCCGAGTCAGGCGCAGTGGAGTCTTCTGTTTCCAAATCTTCTGCATCCAGCCAGCGTTGCCGCTTCTGTCCCTAGTCTGTGGCTAAAAACTAAAAAATTCACTTTTCTAAAAAATATTAATTATAAATAAATATATATATATACTCTCTTACCTGTATTATAATGTAAACAGGTCTGGTATGGTTTGTTGGGCCCAGTATTGAGCTGGAGTCATTCTTAATGAACTAGGTCGCAGCAGGTCATGAGATCAAAAGCGACATTGCAATTTTCACACAATTCTAGAAAGTACATGGAGATGACATTGAGAGTTGTTTGGACATTAATTTTAAGCACTGCACTAGTAAGTTTTTGCTTTTTCCATTGCATTTGTTACTGGTGATGAAATGGGAGTAATGTGTCCAAGGCCAGTGCAAATGTATATTGCTGTTTGCAGTTTTTTTCTTCTTTTTTCTTGTTACTGTTGCACAAAGTATGCTGCAGTTTGTCTGGTTCACAATAAAATGGGCTCCACTAGGTGGTCAAATTCACCAGTTGAGTTTCTACCAGTGCCCTAACAAACTGCAGGTGAGGGCTTCAGCTTCAATAAAACCTTTTTTGTTTGTTTTTCCTCTTCTTGTTTCATTTTCTTTCTTCTTCTTCAGAACTAAGAGTTTGTCTGATGTATTTGGCTACACAAAGCTGACTGATTTCACTGCTGTCCAGGATAAAGTACATGAGATTTCTGTATATATATATCGTCTGTTACAAACCTTGAAATCAAAAGCCCATAAGATGGAAATTTGTGTGTTGAATATATTTCACAGCATTATCTTGTGTGTGTGTGTGTGTGTGTGTGTGTGTGTGTGTGTGTGTGTGTGTGTGTGTGTGTGTGTGTGTGTGTGTGTGCAAGTGCAAGATATATATCAACATTTATTCTGTTCAACACAAACACACACAAACTTCGAAGGAAAGATATAAGTTTTGCTTCAGTTTTTCCACAATAACAAGCATATAACCACAAAAAAATGTGTAAAAATAATGGCTAACCATTTAAGCTCAGTAAATGATGCAATGAAATGCAGAGACATGAGATTGTGATGTCATGAAATTGTCTGAAGTTCTGCAAAACTGCTGTTCAACACACCATCATAGTTGGATTTTGCAGGACTTCTCATTCCCTCAAAAAGTCAACTCTTGACTACTGACAAAAAGATTCTCATGCACGAGTGCAGCAAAACAAATATTTTAACACAGAACACTGAATAAATATGTAAACATAGTACAAACACCATATACAGATCAGATTTTTCCCCAAATTGACCAGTTTTACAAAATTACAAAATCCACACAGCACATGGGAATGAATAAACATGGCATAAAAATGCAAAAACCAAACGTCTTCTCTGATCACAGAAAGAAAGTCTTAACCATTTAGTTTTGATCTAAAAACCTCTTAAAAAAAAAAAAAAAAAAAAAAAAAAAAAAGCACCAAGTCACAAATGCATACTTGTTTGATATTACTATAATGCACTGAAACTGATATACATTATCCATAAACAAGCATTTACTTAAAAATCTCACTGATACCCCCCCCCCCCCAAAAAAAACAACAACAACAACAAAAACAAACAAAAAAACCCACCAAAACAAAACAGCTATGACATAAACCAGATGGTGTTTACAATCCACAGAAGAACAAACAAAAACAACAAGACGTCATATTCTTATTTACAAACAAGCACAACATGCCAGCATTAACCCCATCACTGCCCCAGCCTGTATAATTACCGGGCTGAAAGATGCACGGACACGCCTGCAAACAGTACGTTCCGGTCCTATGACGCGTCTACTTTCAATGCTATGAGTTTTGATGAAAATCACATGCCATGCGAAAAAAGAAGTCAAAAATCCATAATGGTTTCAAATTTCCCAGTGGGTGTTGCTTGTTTTCAAGTGACATCATGGCAGTGAAGGGGTTAAGAACAAGCAATTAAAACAGCTGCAATGTGACTTTGATACAAGCACATATGCTATGGCTACTAACTTGATATATTAACCCTTTCCCTGTCACAGCAATTGTGCTGCTTGTGCAATATCCAATGATCACCCTGGACATTTTTGAAGCTGGTGTGACAGCTATAAGTTGGTGAAAGTGGTTCAGAGAAACTGGTGAGAAAATCGCTGAAACCGGTCGGATACACAGCCGTCCATATTACTGCTAAAGCTGTACTGGCAAAACCCCAGCTCCCTTCCTTGTCTAACACACACACACACACACACACACACACACACACACACACACACACTCACACACACACACACACACACACACACACACACACACATACACACATGCATGCACACCACAAGCACTCTCTGGCTGTGCTGCATTGTTGATTTTTTCCCCCCAGTTACACTTAACAGTAAAATACTGGAAATTGCTAGTTAATGCAAACCCTGAATATCTTTTCCAAAAAATGTCTTCTGTAGGATTCAGCCGCCCAAAATGGTGGTTTTTATTAACTCTGCTTCTCCCGAGTTATTCAAAGAGTGATAATTCAAGCATGTTTTTTCCCCAATGGATTATTACAAAGTTACAAACATTTTATTTAAAAAGTGAAAATTTAAACGTGAAATTTCCACAATGGAATAATAAAATTATCTTTTATTCAAAAAGTGAGAATTTAAGCATGTAATATCCTCAGTGGATTAATAATGTTATTTTATATTTTTTTTAAATGAGCATTTAAATGTGTAATTTCCACAATGGATTAATAACGTTATCTTTTAGTCAAAAAGTGAGAATTTAAGCATCTAATTTCCGCAATGGAATAATAAAATTATCTATTATTCAAAAAGTGAGATTTAAGCATGTAATATCCTCAGTGGATTAATAAGGTTATCTTTTATTCCAAAGGTGAGAATTTAAGCATGTCATTTCCACAGTGGATTAATAACATTATCTTAAGTGAGAGTTTAATTTCCACAATGGAATAATATATATATTTTTTTAATAATATAATTATTTATATTCAGAAAGTGAGAATTTAAGCATGTAATTTCTGCAATGGAATTAAAAAAAAAAAAAAAGTTTTTTATTCAAAACGTGAGAGTTTAAGCACGTAATTTCCACAATGGATTAATAAAGTTATCTGGTATCTTGCAGGACATCCCATGACATCTCGCTGACAGACAGAAAACCCTTTGTCAAGGACATGATACGGACAAAGAAAGGGTTAAAAGCCATCCCTGGGTTGGTTGGTTAACCCCATTTACAACCGAGTTGTCTCCAAAGAAGCACTGGCAGAGACCAAGATCCCAGAAAGTGGGGAAGGGGGAGACTATACCTGTCACCACCAGAACAATTTCTGCATTAAGATGGGCAGTGGTGTGAGCCGTTTTAATGTTTCATTAATTGTGAAGGGCAAAGTCGTGAGATGGCGTCCATAAGCTACAACTTTTGAAGAGAAAGGAGAGCCGAAAACACACACCACCATCTTAATATGAACAAAACATTGTCCAAAATGAAACAAAGTTTTATGGACAAGAAACAAAACAAAACAACAACCAATAACCTTTAAGACATGACAAGAATGTGTTTCAAACAAGTAACCTAACCACTTAAAATAAAATTTAAAAAAAAACTTACACACACACACGTGCACACACACACACACACACACACACACACACACACACACACACACACACACACACACACACACACTTGAGATTTTATACATATATGAATAAAACACACGACAGGAAAATAAACAAAGACAAAGGTTTGGCACAAAACCAGAACTGAACTTGCAGAATGAGGCAAGCTGCCCAAATAAATGAATCACACAGTCCTCGGTGGACCTAGTCAAATCAGAGAAATGGTAAATCTGCCATCGAAAATTTAGAAATTCTGCCTGTGATGCTTAACCATGAGGTAGTGGTCAGGTGCGCGTATAGCATTAAAAAGGGAGGAATAAATAAATGTTAAAAAGGGAGGAATAAATAAATATTAAAAAGGGAGGAATAAGCATTGAAAAGGGAGGAATAAATAAACAAGCATTAAAAAGGGAGGAATAAATAAGCATTACAAAGGGAGGAATAAATAAATATTAAAAAGGGAGGAATAAATAAGCATTAAAAAGGGAGGAATAAATAAGCATTGAAAAGGCAAGAATAAATAAGCATTAAAAAGGGAGGAATAAATGAATAAGCGTTAAAAAGGGAGGAATAAATGAATAAGCAATAAAAAGGGAGGAATAAATGAATAAGCATTAAAAAGGGAGGAATAAAAAAAAAAATATGCCAACGGCTTCAGAATATGTCATCAGGCTGGGCTGAGAAGCTGGTTGTAAAGAAAGCATAAAAACATTGGTGATCGAGATTCATCGCTGATCAAGATTCATCGGTGATCGAGATTCATTCCATTGCAGTTCAGCAGCTTTGCTGGACCCAAGGAAACCCAAGGAGTTCACGTTAAAAAACCCAAAAAGCACACTCAAAAGCCAGAAATCTGGACAAAGACAACAAAAACTCCAAAAAGGAAGTCTCTAAAAAAATAAAAAAATATTTATATATTTTTTTTTAAATGGCTAAGACACAGCACTACGATACAAACCAAAACTAATTCTACACCATGACAGAACTAAGAGATAATTCAACAACGAAATACACGCAGGTTCTGTCAGTTGATATTGCACGGTTACCTATGGCAGAGACTTGAGAGATCTAAATGTGAAGTTAAAACAAGCACCTTCATTAACACTGAAGTTATATGACTTATATATATATACAACTTAACACTGACTCAGTCAACAAATGAGAAACAACAACAAAAATGGAACAAACAAACAAACAAAAAATCCAGTATCAATTACAAACAATTATAACTTCATTTACTATGATGAACAATATTATTCGTAATCCTACGATGGCTCACGCTTTCTGTGTCAGAATAATACAAGGTGGATAACTATAATCCTAGGTTAATCCTACCCTAATTTTACAGTGTCAGAATGTGACTATTACAATCAAAGGCTACACCCGCCCTAATTTTTATTGTGTCAGAATATGATCATAGACAATAATCCAAAGTTTGATCACCCTTGCTGTGTTGCAGTGTGACACCAAATGGAAAATTGTAATCCTGGGTTTGGTTACCATTACCGTGTCACAATGCAAGACTAGACAGACAATTTCAATCCACAACAGACAGACTATTTTAATCCACAATTTGGTTTTCATTTCTGTGTCAGAATGTGAGACCAGACAATTTCAATCCCCAGTTTGGTTACCATTTCTGTGTCAAAATGTGAGACCAGATGGACAATTTCAATCTTCAGTTTGGTTACCATTATTGTGTCAAAATGTGAGACGAGACAATTTCAATCTTCAGTTTGGTTACCATTACTGTATCAAAATGTGAGATCAGACAGACAATTTCAATCTTTAGTTTGGTTACCATTACTGTGGTGGAATGTGAGACCAGACAGACGATTTCAATCTTTAGTTTGGTTACCATTACTGTGGTGGAATGTGAGACCAATTTCAATCCTAATTCTGAAACCAGATGGGCAATTACAATCGAGGTTGGTTACCATTGCCATCTCAAAAATACGAGACCAGACGGACAATGACAATCCTATGTTTGGTTACTGTTACTGTTTCAGAATGCAAGACCAGATGGACAATGACAATCCTAGGTTTGGTTACTGTTACTGTCTGAGAATGTAAGACCAGATGGACAATGTCAATCCTACGCTTGGTTACAGAATGTGACACCAGCTGGACAAAGACAACCCTAGGTTTGGTTACAGAATGTGACACCAGATGGACAATGACAGTCCTAGGTTTGGTTATCTTTACTGCGTCAGAATATGAGACCATACTGACCAAGTGTCAGAATGTGAGACCAGACTGACCTAGTGTCAGAATGCAAGAACAGACAGACAATGTGACAGAACAGACGGACAATGTGACAGAACAGACAGACAATGTGTCAGAACAGACAGACAATGTGACAGAACAGAGGGACAATGTGACAGAATGCAAGACAAGATGGGTAATTACAATCCTGGGTCTGACTACCTTTACTCTGTCAGAATGAGACAGGGACAGAATCTATTTTTATCTCCAATATGTTTAGCTCATAACACAGATTCGACTCAACATGGCAGTCTTGTCAATAGCCCACACCTGGAAAGGGACAGAATCTATTTTTATCTCAGTTAATTTAAGGTCATTACACAGATTCACCTCGACGCTGAGCTGTTATGAGAACTTTGGTCCACATAACAACGCTTCCAAGGTCAGGAATTTAAAGCAGATCATGTGATGTGACATCCTGTGGGCCAATGGTAAGCATGCTATATGATCTCCTAAGGGCAGGGAAGGGGTTAATATGGGATGGCAGGCATGGACGGGTTAAAAGCACAGTCTACAACACTGCATAGCCATCAGGCAGCAACTTTATCTATCGGTCAGAGCACACTACAAACATCAAATTGAATCTTCTGGGTGCATCGTAGTCACTGTACATCACTCAAACTACTCAACAAAGTACATCTGTAAGTTGCAAAAAAACCAACAACAAATCTTTTCAAACGTACACTCACAACAAAAACAACATTGACAGCTCCACTAAACAACAACAACACCAGCACAGTCAAACTCTTGTCTGGCAACCAAGCCAACTCCTCTCCCTCAATAACAACTGCCTCCAAATTCCTAGACATATCTCCATAATCTCATCTTTCTGTCTTTCAATCTTCATGATAACATAGATACCCCAATTATCAAAGAAGTGTAACTCTACTAGATACCTTGATTATTGAAGAAGCGTGACTCTACCAGATACCCCAATTATCCAAGAAGTGTCTCTACCAGATACCCCAATTATCCAAGAAGTGTCTCTACCAGATACTCCAATTATCCAAGAAGTTTCTCTACCAGATACCCTGATTATACAAGAAGTGTAACCCTACCAGATACCCCAATTATCCAAGAAGTGCGACTCTACCAGATACCCCAATTATCCAAGAAGTGTGTCTCTTACTAGATACCTTGATTATCCAAGAAGTGTGATTACCAGATACCCCGATTGTCAAAGAAGTGTAACTCTACCAGATACCCCAACTATCCAAGAAGTGTGTTTCTTACTAGATAACCCAATTATCCAAGTAGTGTGTCTCTTACTAGATACCCCGATTATCAAAGAAGTGTAACTCTACCAGATACCCCAATTATCAAAGAAGTGTACCTCTACCAGATACCCCAATTATTCAAGAAGTGTGACTCTTACTAGATACCCTGATTATCCAGGAAGTGTGACTACTAGATACCCCAATTATCCAAGAAGTGTGACTACTAGATACCCCAATTATCAGAGAAGTGTGACTACTAGATACCATGATTATCAAAGAAGTGTCTCTACTAGATACCCCGATTATCCAAGAAGTGTGTCTCTTACTAGATACCCCGATTATCCAAGAAGTGTGTCTCTTACTAGATACCCCAATTATCCAAGAAGTGTGTCTCTTCCTAGATACCCCGATTATCAAAGAAGTGTGGCTACTATATACCCCAAATATCAAAGAAGTATACCTCAACCGGATACCCCGATTATCCAAGAAGTATCTCTACCAGATACCCCGATTATCAAAGAAGTGTCTCTACTAGATACCCCAATTATAAAGAAATGAGACTGTACTTGCCCATGCAGCCAGAGTATGCACACTCGATGGGAGATTTCCGACTGTTAACAAGAGTCTGACAACAAGGGAGGATTACGAAGAGAGACAGAAAGTCTGGATTTCTCTGATCACTGGTTGTGGAGTCGGCTGGTTAGTTCATTGGATAATAGCTGCCTCCTCTCTACTGGTTCTCATCTGCAAATGGGTTTTGGTGGGGGGGGCGGGGGGGGGGGGGGGGGTGTATTTTTTTTGTTTGTCTCTTTTTCTTCTTCTTATTTGTGGTTTAGTGGGTACAGATCTAAACACATTAAAAAATAAAGGTTAATAAATGTTAAAAAAGAATGCTATTTATTACAACAAAATACAACATGCACATTTTCAGGGTAAGCCTTAAGACAAAACACAGCTTTGTGTGTTTGGATCTTGTTTTAGAATTCTAGCGGTCATTCTTGTTTCAGATTTTAAATGGCTTTAGGCTTTTTCTTCTCGCTGGTCATAAGTACTCGCAATCCACCAAGCCAGTTCCATCCCCTGGATTGGTTGCCTTCTCTCTAGACTGATTAACGGATTGTCTGCCAGTTTAGCTTTCTCTAATCCACTGGTGGACTGGTTAGTTGACTGGTTCAAAAGATCCAAACACATAGAACATGAAATAAAAAAATTAAAAATGCTATTTATTATGACAAAATTAAACACAACATTATTTTGTCATAATAAATCATGTATTTTTAACCTTTCATGTGTTTGGAACTTAACACATAAAAGGTTCAAAATAATGCAGTTTATTATGACAAATCGCATTCTTTTTAAGCTTTTATGCGTTTGGATCTTAACACTGGAGTGAGTAAGTAACTTGGTGTTTTACACCCAATTAACCATTACCATTACATCAGGGCGAATTTAACACAACAAAGGTCAAAAAGAACACTATATATTTATCATGACCGATCATAATATTATTTTGTCATAATAAATAGTTTTTTTTATTATTATTTTATTTTTTATTTTTAACCTTTTATGTGTTTATATCTTGATTTAGAATGCTAGCTGTCATTCTTGTGAGATTTTTTTGGACTGGTTGATAAGTTAGATGATAGGTAGGCCGTCTTTCTGTGCTGGCTGCTTACTGTAAGGTTGTGTCATCCCGAAGTGGGATGCCACACTAAAGCGGAACTGCTAGACTGTTTATATAGAGGGTCTTTAAAGAGGGGTTCCACTGTATTCTTAAAATTGCACATAACCCTTGGCAACTAGACAGCATGATCATCTCTTTACAAAATGAGTTCTGTGTGAAGAATTTGAACAAAGTACACCCTTGGCAAAAACACACCATGATCATCTCTTTACAAAATGAGTTTTGCGTGAAGAATTCAAACGCTCAAAACACAAGAGTACAAACACAAAACCACAAACAATCACTGTATATTTACACATGTGTGAAACATCAGTCAATGTAATAATATGCAGTTACTTACGCTTGTTCTGCATTTCGTCCACAAGTCCTCAGCAGTTTCTAAGTTTTAGGATGATTTGAACTGCAAATCCATTATCTGTGTTCTGCTGTTATATGAGATAAAGTCATTACGACTCTCTACACCCTCTGCCTACCTACCCAAACCATTTTCTCCATTTTGCAGTTGTGTGAGTCCTACAAACTCAACACAACTCGTTATTTGCAACCTCTGATCATGACACGTCTGCTCAAAACAGCCCATCCTATTTCTGATCCTCAAATGCAAGCAATGCAGTCTAGTCAGAATCGCTAACTCTCTGCATCTAGACAACACTGCTCGCTTTCTCCATGTCCCAGTTGTGTGAGATCTAGTAAGTACAGGTCATTTTTTGCATCCTCCAGTTGTGCAAGAGAGATTTTACTCAACATGTGAATATTCTGATCAATGTAACTCTGTCTCCACACTTACTGGACACATAGGGATATTCTGTTCAGCATAAAGTTAATATTTCTCTGCAGCACCTATGTAACTCTGTCTCCGCACTAACTGGACACGTAGGAATATTCTGCTCAGCATAACTATTTTTCTGCAGCACCTAGTTTTAAGAGACCCTGCACAACGGGCAAGAGAGATTCTACTCAACATGTGAATATTCTGATCAATGTAACTCTGTCTCCGCACTAACTGGACACATAGGGATATTCTGCTCAGCATAATAAGAGATTGTATTCAACATGTGAATATTCTGATCAATATAACTCTGTCTCCGCACTACCTAGACATGTGGAAATACATCACTCCATATGACTATTTCTCCACAGCAACCAGCTGGAAGAGATTCTGCTCAGCACAATCTAATGTCTGCATCGTCTGCCCACAGAAAAAAGATTCTACTCCACTTAAGTCTTTTTCTGCACCACCTAGGCAGGTGTGATTCTGCTCAGCATCACTCATTATCTGTATCGACCCCGAGGCAAATGAGATTCTACCCAACACAAGTTCTTCTCTGCATCACCTAGATTCTACTGCACACAAACCACTTCCCACATCACCTGGTCATGTAAGATTCTGCTCAATGTAAGTCATTCTCTGTATCACCCGATCACGTAAGATTCTGCTCAACGTAAGTCATTCTCTGTATCATCCGATCACGTAAGATTCTGCTCAACGTAAGTCATTCTCTGTATCACCTAGTCATTTAAAATTCTACTCAACGGAAGTCATTTTCCACATCACCTGGTCATGTAAGATTCTACGCAATATAAGTCATTCTTTGCATCACCTGGCCATGTAAGATTCTACTCAACGTAAGTCATTCTCTGTATCACCTAGGCATTTAAAATTCTACTCAATGTAAGTCATTTTCCACATCACCTAGTTATATAAGATTCTACTCAACATAAGTCGTTCTCTGCATCACCTAGCCATGTAAGATTCTACTCAACGTAAGTCATTCTCTGTATCACCTAGTAAAATTCTGCTCAGCGTAAGTCATTTTCCACATCACCTAGTCATGTAAGATTTTACTCCCCACAAGACATCCCCACATCACTTAGTCATGTAGATTCTACTGAATGTAAGTCATTCCCCACATCTACTCAACATAAGTCATTTTCCATATCACCTAGTCATGTAAAATTTTACTCCCCACAAGACATTCCAACATCACTTAGTCATGTAAATTCTGCTCAATGTGAGTCGTTTTCTGCATCACCTAGTCATGTAAGAGTCTATTCAGCATCTGCTAGTAGTTTTACAAGTTATATTTTACAACCTAGTCATGTGAGATTCTGCTCAATATAAGTCATTCTTCACATCACCTGGTCATGGAAAGATTCTACTCAACATAAGTCATTCTCTGCATCAACCAGTCATGTAAGACTTCTCATCATGGGTCTGCATCACCTCATCATGTACGATTCTACTCAATGTTGAGTCATTCTCCGAACCACCTCATCACATAAAATTCTACTCAATGCTGAGTAGTTTTCCATGTAAGATTCTGCTCAATGTTGAGTCATTCTCCACACCACCTCATCAGGTAAGATTCTACTAAATGTTGAGTCATTCTCCACACCACCTCATCAGGTAAGATTCTACTAAATGTTGAGTCATTCTCCGCACCACCTCATCAGGTAAGATTCTACTCAATGTTGAGTCATTCTCCGCACCACCTCATCAGGTAAGATTCTACTCAATGTTGAGTCATTCTCCGCACCACCTCGTCAAATAAGATTCTGCTTGACACATCACCCATTATCTGTATCATCTAAGCATGCGAGATTTCATCCCCATCGCCATCTGCCCCGCTGTCCAGACTGTGGAGGTAGGCGGGCAGGTGGGTGTACTGCACATGCTGCTCAGCCTCCGTCACCATCCGTGACAGCGCCTCCAGGATGGAGTCGTAGGTGGGTCTGTCCTCAGGATCGGCCATCCAGCACTTGGTCATCAGGTTGTAGCTGAAGACACAGACAGTAAGTTTTCAAAACAGGATGGACTTGGGAGGTGAGGACGCAGACAGTAGGTTATCAAAACAGGATGGAGTTGGGAGGTGAGGACGCAGACAGTAAGTTTTCAAAACAGGATGGACTTGGGAGGTGAGGTCGCAGACAAGCTATTGAAACAGGATGGGGTTGGTAGGTGAGGACACAGACAGTAAGTTATCAAAACAGGATGGACTTGGGAGGAGAGGACTCAGACAGTAAGATATCAAAAAGGGATGGACTTGGGAGGTGAGGACACATACAGTAAGTTTCCAAAACAGGATGGACTTGGAAGGTGAGGACACAGTAAGTTATCAAAACAGGATTGGACTTGGGAGGTGAGGACACAGACAGTAAGTTATCAAAACGGGATGGAGATGGGAGGTGAGGATGCAGACAGTAAGTTTTCAAAACAGGATTGACTTGGGAGGTGAGGACGCAGACAGTAAGATATCAAATTGGGATGGAGTTGGGAGGTGAGGACGCAGACAGTAAGTTATCAAAACAGGATGGAGTTGGGAGGTGAGGACACAGACAGAAAGTTTTCAAAACAGGATGGACTTGGGAGGTGAGGACACAGACATTAAGTTATCAAAACGGGATGGACTTGGGAGGTGAGATGAGTTATAAGGGGATGGATCTGTGAGGTGGGTCTGTCATCAGTACCTGGTCATTATGCTGTAGTTGAGGACACAGACAATAAGTTGTAATAACAGGATGGAGCTGTGAGGTGGGTCTGTTGTCAGTACCTGGTCATTACGTTGTAGCTGACAGGGATGAGTTTAAATAATGGGATGGAACTGTGAGGTGGGTCTGTCGTCAGTACTTGGTCATTACGTTGTAGCTGACAGGGATGAGTTTAAATAATGGGATGGAGCTGTGAGGTGGGTCTGTCGTCAGTACTTGGTCATTACGTTGTAGCTGACAGGGATGAGTTTAAATAATGGGATGGAGCTGTGAGGTGGGTCTGTCGTCAGTACTTGGTCATTACGTTGTAGCTGACAGGGATGAGTTTAAATAATGGGATGGAGCTGTGAGGTGGGTCTGTTGTCAGTACCTGGTCATTACGTTGTAGCTGACAGGGATGAGTTTAAATAATGGGATGGAACTGTGAGGTGGGTCTGTTGTCAGTACCTGGTCATTACGTTGTCGTTGAGGACACAGACAATAGGATATCACCAGAGGATGGAGTTGTGAGGTGGGTCTGTTGTCAGGGTCAGCAATCAGAGTGAAGTAACCCCCCCCCCTCCCCCCACACACAAACACACACACTCACTCACTCACTAACACACACACCACATACGCACACAAACATGCACACAGAGTCTCTGTGTGTCTCTGTCTCTCTCTCTCTCTGTCCTCCATCATCCAATATGCATTTGGTCACAAGGTATAAGGTTAGCTGGTGACACAGACAGCATGGGATTAATACAGTATTTTTTCAAAGATGAAGTAGACGATGAAAGCCGCAGGCAATGCCTGCCACTCACAGAGCCTTGCTGCAGTGCGGAGGGGGCGCCATTCTCTTGCCCGTGTGGACGCTCTCCAGCACCTCCTGTGGTCCCAGGTGTGGCCACGGGGTCAGTCCTGTCAGCATCATCATCATCATCATCATCATGTCCATCATCATCACCATGTCCATCATCATTATTTATTTATTTATTATGTCCATCATCATCATCATGATCATCATCATCAGGTCCATCATCATCAGGTCTATGATCATGATCATGACCATCATGATCATGTCTATCATCATTATCATGTCTACCATCAGCATCATGTCCATCCCCATCAACATGACCATCATCATCATCATGACCACCACCACCATCACATCTATCATCATGACCATCATCATCATCATGTTCATCATCACCATGTCCATCATCATCATCATCATCGTGTCACACAATCTTGCAATGTTCATATGTAAGATATTATGTCTGCAAGTGTGTGCGCATGTGCGTGTGTGTGTGTGTGTTGGTTTGAAAGGATGACTGAATGTCTGAGAGTATACTGTAATGCACGCTGAGCCTGTATTATTTAGGGAATGGCGTGATGCAAGAACTCTTTTTATGATTATAAAATAATTCACTGACCAAAGTGCAGAATCTCCCACATGAGGACGCCAAAGGACCAGACATCAGTCTTGACATTGTACACATTCTCCACCAGCGATTCTGGGGCCATCCAGCGCACAGGGGCTGACGACTGAAATACACACACACATCATATAAACGCATACATGATACACACACACACACACACACACACACACACCATACACATACACATCACATACACACACTATACGCATACAATGCACACACACACACACACACACACACACGCATACAATGCACACACACACACACACACACGCACACACACAATCATATACATACACCACACACACACACACATATTACATACACACACACCATATACACACATAATATACACACACCATACACATACACACACACCATATACAAACATACATAATACACACACACACACACACACACACACACACACACACACACACACACACACACACAAATCATACACAGATATCACACACTTACATAACACACACAATACACGCAAAGATTGATACACACACAGATACACACTGAATCAAACACACACACACAGACATGCATGCATGCAACACACACATAATTATGATACACACACATCAGACCCATACACACATGATATACACACATGCACATGACACACACATATATATACATGTCACACACATTACATATAATATACTGTACGTATGATATGCACATGCATCATACACACACACACACACACACACTTATCATACACACACACACACACACACACACACACACTTATCATACACACCACCACAAATGATACATACACACAAACACACACGTGTGTGCGTACCTGTTGGTAGGCATTTCTGTCGATAATTTCTTGTGGGAATCCAAAGCCTGACAGTTTGCACACTCCTCCTTTGGCCACCAGCACCCGGGCACACTGCAGTCTGTAGTAGATCAACTGAAACACAACATATCAACTGAAACACAACACTGCAGTCTGTAGTAGATCAACTGAAACACAACATTGCAGTTTGTAGTAGATCAGCTGAAACACAACATATCAACTGAAACACAACACTGCAGTCTGTAGTAGATCAACTGAAACACAACATTGCAGTCTGTAGTAGATCAACTGAAACACAACATATCAACTGAAACACAGCACTGCAGTCTGTAGTGGATCAACTGAAACACAACACTGCAGTCTGTAGTGGATCAACTGAAACACAACACTGCAGTCTGTAGTAGATCAACTGAAACACAACATTGCAGTCTGTAGTAGATCAACTGAAACACAACATATCAACTGAAACACAGCACTGCAGTCTGTAGTGGATCAACTGAAACACAACACTGCAGTCTGTAGTGGATCAACTGAAACACAACACTGCAGTCTGTAGTGGATCAACTGAAACACAGGACTGCAGTCTGTAGTAGATCAGCTGAAACACAACACTGCAGTCTGTAGTAGATTAACTGAAACACAACATTATAGTCTGTAGCAGATCAACTGAAACAGAACACTGCAGTCTGTAGTAGATCAACTGAAACACAACATTATAGTCTGTAGTAGATCAACTGAAATGCAACACTGCAGTCTGTAGTAGATCAACTGAAACACAACACTGCAGTCTGTAGTAGATCAACTGAAACACATCAACTGAAACACAACACTGCAGTCTGTAGAAGATCAACTGAAACACATCACTGTAGTCAGTAGTAGATCAACTGAAACACAACACTGCAGTCTGTAGATCAACTGAAACACACCACTGTAGTCTGTAGAAGATCAACTGAAACACACCACTGTAGTCTGTAGAAGATCAACTGAAACACACCACTGTAGTCAGTAGTAGATCAACTGAAACACAACACTGCAGTCTGTAGTGGATCAACTGAAACACAATACTGCAGTTCTGCAGGAGATCAACTGAAACACAACAAACACCCGTTTTAACCACCAGCACGGCACTTCCAGGAAGCACAACACACTAAACTGACACCAATGCTAACAGATTAACTGAAACACATCAGTTAAACCACCAACACACTTCAGCCTGTGCGCTGTCAGAGCGTAATTCCCACGAGTACACAACTCTCATTTGATGCCACTTTTCTTGGCAGGAGAGAGAGCCATATGCAGTTGCATAAACACACCCAAAAGCTGATGTTGTTGATGTTTCTTTACGTCCACAGAAACTGCAGGCTTATTACAGGGACGGGAGCCCAGGACGGCCACCTCGACTTTCACACAGCTCCTGAGCTCTGACACCCAAAAGGACTCATACACTGATTTTATACAGAAAGACCACCAACAACACAGCTGCATACTGCAGATCAAGATTGCGAGAATCCTCACAAATGCTGAAACAAATTATGTTTCCCTGACGGATTGAAAAAAGTAAATCTGCGATCCTTTCTTGTTCAAGATATTTAGCAAGAGTAGTATACAAGTTAGGTTTAAATTCATGGAACACTAAATATTCACAGAATGTGACATGCGTTTGTAAAAATATCTTATCTGTTAAACACATACTGCTTGAATGTCTAGCTATTACCACAGAGTTATTCCAGAAAAATAAATATGACCTAAATGCTTACGATAATGTAAGAGATATTTTGCATAATACTGATGGTATCACTAATACTGTCAAATCGCTTGTTCATAGTCCTGTGGGGAAATTAGTATAAATAATAATTATATGTTTTTTGTTGTTTTTCTTGTCAAATATCACCTCAATGTGAACAGACATAAAATAAGATACTGACTGATTGATTTCTGTTTCTCATGGACCTTAAACTATATCACCTCAATGTGAACAGACATAAAATAAAATATTGATTGATTTCTGTTTCTCACTGACCTTAATCTATATCACCTCAATGTGAACAGACATAAAATAAAATACTGACTGATTGATTTCTGTTTCTCACTGACCTTAAACTATATCACCTCGATGTGAACAGACAGAAAATAAAATACTGATTGATTGATTTCTGTTTCTCACTGGCCTTAAACTATATCACCTCGATGTGAACAGACATAAAATAAAATACTGATTGATTGATTTCTGTTTCTTGCTGACCTTGAACTTCTGCAGGTGTTCCAGACCGCTTGCGACCTGAGCCACCAGACACAACAGCTTCTGGGCAGTAAGGGTCTGTTTGCGCATGTAGACAGGCTCGTCCCTGCCGTGCCCCATGACAATCTCCTGTTGCCCCGGGCGATGGCGCTGCAGGAATTCCAGCAGGGTCCCCTCCTGAGCGACCTCCAGCATCAGCAGCCATGGCTCTGGAAAAGCAGGTAGGTAAACCGGGTCACTTTCTTCCTGATCGCTTTCATATGGCGCTATTTTCTCTTTCTTTTTTATTTTTTTTTAACTTTGTTTTTATTCATTTTATGTTACAAAAATTACAAACGCACCCTAAGTCACAATTAATCACTCATAGACAACTGCAAGGCATAACACATGCACACATGTACCCCCCCCCCCAAAAAAAAAAAAAGCATCACACATACACAAACACACAAATCAACAAGTGCAAAAACAAACCAAAAAAAAAAAGCAAGTAACATTATATACTCCCCCCCCCCCCCCCCCCAAAACCACACACAAAACAAAGAAAGTTGAATGATGCAATTAGCCAGCTGTTTACATACATTGCGTCTTAACTGTGGTGCTATTTTCCGCTCTCGAGCTGACTCACTGTGCTCCTGTTGCATGTGATTCTGAATGAGTGACGGTAGTCTTTCATAGTGTGTCTGTAAATACGCACTGAAGTGGTGTACTTACAGTGCTGTGTGGTTGTTACAAGGCTGGTGCCACATGAAACTGCTGCCGTCTTAGTGCATAGTCTGTGTACACCATACACCCATGCACCAGTTTACAGTGTCACTTCATGTAAGGCCACATACGGAGGGTCCATATGTGTTTAGCTGTAACCTGCCACTTCCACTGCTGGCAAAATGACTGGGATCTTTTACATGCAACTGCACTAACACTGGGGTGGAAAGAGTACTGAAATAAAGAGTCTGAAGAGAAGGTTGATCCTGGAGAAGACAATTCTCCTGCTGCTCCTGACGGGACTCGAACCCACAATATCTGGATCATGAGTCCAGCACTCTCCCACTGTGCTACCCTCCCTTTTGAGTCAGACGCACACGCACATAAATCTTTCCTGCGCAGAGTCAACTGTCTGTGATGACTCTTATTTCTATATCTCTTCCATCCCCATGCAGCAGTAGCAGCAGTACGTAAAAGACCTCTGAGTCATTCTGCCAAATGTGCTGTCAGCAGGATACAGCAAAACGAGATTACGCCCTTGACTCAAGGAAGCTGGAGTGGGCTGACTGCGCTGTCAGGGACAGCGTGGGAACCCAGCAGGGAAATGAACTCACACACAACTAGTCAGGGAATGCTCTTCCGCAGTCATCTCACCTCACTGAGTCACTGCATGCAGACTGATCCCTGGCCCAAAAAGAAAAGGGACAGCATTACACCCATAAGCTGATCTCTACTTTAGGCCTTTAAAAAAAAAGAGAGAAAAGAAGCTGGTGCCTGTGAGCTGATCTCTACTTCAGAAGAGGAAAAATCAGATGGCGAATGATTCCTCAAACCTTCCCTATAAATCCTTGCAGCCAAGCAAAAAGCACCACACCACCACCACCGTGCAGTACTCATGACCATTAGCAGCATCCCAGCCTCTTCCCCAGTACTGACCGTTAGTGGTGTAACTGCCCACCAGCTGCAGGACGTTGGGGTGGGCAGGCAGCATCTTCATCACCTCCAGCTCTGTGGTGAAGAAATGACGTTCCTGTTCTGTGGCCTGGCCTGTCAGACACACACAGCTACCGTGTCAAGGTTATGCACACACACACACACACACACACACACACACACACACACACACACACACACACACACATGCACACACATTCACAAACACATGCATGCATGCATGCACACACACACACACACACACACACACACACACACACACACACACACACACACATACAGACACACTGTGTCACAGGGTTTGCATTAACCAGTAGTTTCCAGAATTTTACTGGTTGCAATCAGGATATACTGGAAATAATACCAGGAAAAGCTCATTTGTACCATCTGTTATTCTGTTTGACTGGTTCTCAAACACACACACACACACACACACACACACACATGCACACACACAGCCACCATGTGACTTTGTCAACAGCTGGCATACACACGGCAACGTCACTGATATCCACATGTGCAGACTCTGATACAGCCAGGTTCTCACACACACACACACACACACACACACACACACACATGCATGCACACACACATGCACACACACACACACACACACACATGCATGCATGCACGCACACACACACGCACATACACACACTAACAGGTGTTCGATTTGTCCTCTCTCTCTCTCTCACACTCACATACCCACACACTACCAGGTTCACACACACACACACTTCCTACACAACCCCCCCAACACACACACACACACAACACACAAATGCACCCAAGCACTTACTGTCTAGTTTTTTGACGATGATGCGCACGATGTCGTTGGTGCCAGGTGTGCGGCGCATGCGGCCTTTCCACACCTCCACGAAGGACCCACGCCCGATCTGCTCCAGGAGGCGCACATCCTTGCGAGGGATCTCCCAGCTCATCTTCAGGCGAGAGTACTCAGCAGGCTGAGTAGAAAACCCAACAGAAAGTGTTACACAAATTACACAAACCCTGGGCAACTTCCTCTCATTACAAGTAAGTTGAAAGAAGAGTTTACCTCCTTTTTTCTTTTTCTTTAGGTCTGTTATTGCTTACCTTTAGAGTTTACCCCCCCCCCCCCTTTGTTTTTATTTTTGTCGGGTCTGTTATTGTTTACCGTTAGCATATAGAGTTCACCTTCTATTTTTCTTTCCTTTTTTTTTTTCTTTTCTTCAGGTCTGTTATTGTTTGGGTATAACTCGCTGACGTATGTTGTTATCTTGATAACTGTAAGATCAGTCTAGTATCACTCATGTGAAAAGACTATAAATAAAAGTCTTACTGGGGATGGACTCTGAGGTCTCACAGCAGTGGACTCTCCAGATTCTGACAGGGGCATGTGGACATCTGGAGGCTCACAGGGGGTCTCTCTCTGAAGTCTGGGGCATACTCTCTAGGCATATGGACATCTGGAGGCTCACAGGGGGTCTCTCTCTTTATTCTGGGGCATACTCTCTAGGCATATGGACATTGTAGTCTCCCAGGGGGTCACTCTGAAGTCTGGGGCATACTCTCTAGGCATATGGACATTGGAGTCTCCCAGGGGGTCACTCTGAAGTCTGGGGCATACTCTCTAGGCATATGGACATCTGGAGGCTCACAGGGGCTCTCTCTGAAGTCTGGGGCATACTCTCTAGAGTCTCACAGTAGTGGACTCTTTGGATTCTAACAGGGGCATATGGCCATCTGGAGTCTCACAGGGGGTCACTCTAGATTCTAACAAGTTTGTACTCTTTGAGGTCTCACTGTGGTGGACTCTCCAGATTCTAACAGGGGCATGAGGACTCTGGATTCTAACAGGGATGTACTCTCTGAGGTCTCACAGTAGTGGACTCTCCAGATTCTGACCGAGTCTGGAGAATCACAGGAGGTCTCTCTGGAGTCTGACTGGGGCATACTCTCTGGAATTTCACAGGGGGTCACACTGGATTCTAACAGGGGCATACTCTCTGAAGTCTCACAGTGGTGGACTCTCCAGATTCTAACAGGGGCACACTCCCTGAGGTCACAGTGGTGGACTCTCTGGATTCTAACTGGGGCATACTCTCTGAGGTCACAGTGGTGGACTCTCTGGATTCTAACTGGGGCATACTCTCCAAGGTCTCAGAGTGGTGGACTCTCTGGATTCCAGGGGCATATGGACATCTGGAGTCCCACAGGGGATTACTGTAGATTCTAACAGAGGGGTCACAGGGAGGCTCTCTGGATTCTAACAGGGACATACTCTCTGGAACCTCACAGTGGCTGACTCTCCAGATTCTGACAGAGGCATGCCCTCTGGAGTCTCACAGTGGTTGACTCTCCAGATTCTAACAGAGGCATGCTCTCTGGAGTCTCACAGTGGTTGACTCTCCAGATTCTAACAGAGGCATGCTTCTGGAGTCTCACAGTGGTTGACTCTCCAGATTCTAACAGAGGCATGCTCTCTGGAGTCTCACAGTGGTTGACTCTCCAGATTCTGACAGAGGCATGCTCTCTGGAGTCTCACAGTGGGCATACCATACCTGTCAACCCATACAGTTTACCAGTAGAAAATACATTTTTTTTTCCACTGTTTTGGGGGGACATGGCCATATTGGAAAATGGATACAGGAAAACATAATTTTCATGAGATTTTGTTGTTGTTTTAAACTCAGCGAAAAGACTGAAAAACTGCCGAATGAGCAGCTGACCCATGCCATCACCAAATGCACACTGACTGGCCTAGTGCAACAGGCTACAAAATCTCATCTGAAATGAGATTTGAAGTCACGCATGTGTATTTTGCACAACATTGCTTCTTCCTTCCACCGCCACACGTGCCGGTTGGAATTCAAAATGTCGCTGCCACCAGTAAAAAAACAAAAGACCCTGGCCTACATAAGGAAAATACAGGTTTACAAACGCTGGACTAAAGTTTACTCCCACAAGGGGTTGACAGCAATGGCATACTATCTGGAGTCCAACAGGGGCATACTTTCTGGAGTCTCAGAGGGGGTCTCTCTTGGGGGTGCGCCTTAAGAGTATCTGGCTCTCAGTCTGTGTGGTCCTGCATCAGACATTCCTCTGTACAAGCGTACGGTGCTGCACTGTCCTCAACCTACCATGTAGTGTCCGTTCGGCTGGACTGTCTCATCCAGCAACTCCACTTCTTGGTCATCCAGCGTTTCATCATGCGCCCGAGCCAGCTTCTCACGCATCTTCCTGTCTCGTTTCTGCACGCGTAACATTAGCATGTCGTTAGCATAAACAATCATCCACAGCTTCCTTGCACACCCACGCCAGCTTCTCGTGCATCTTCCTGTCTCGTTTCTGCCCGCATAAAATTAGCGTCTCATTAGCATATAGTCATCCAGAGCTTCTTTGCGAGCCCAAAGCCAGCTTCAGACAAATTTTCTAGTTTCTGCCTGCATAACATTAACATGCCATTAACACAAACAGTTGTCCAGAGTTTTATCGTGAGCCTGGGCCAGTTTTCTGTGCACTTTTTCCGTCTCATTTTGTGAGCCTGAGCCAGCTTCTTGAGGACTTTTTTTGTCTTATCTCTGCCCCCACAACATTTTAGCATATATAATTAGCATAAAGTGACCCCCCCCCAAAAAAAAACAACAACTAAAAAACTAAAAAACTAAAAATAGAAGCAATAAAAAAACTAAAACTAAAAATATAAAAAAAGAGAAAATTATAGCTGCATGGAATAACAACAGGCATCTTATTTCATCATTAAAAAACAAATTCGATCAGGAGATGATTAATAATTTTTATCATATCTGTGATATTTCATATCAGAGCATGAATTTCAAATCCAGCCCTTTTGTCTTTCAAGAGTGGGCTTTTAGCATCTTATCATCTAAAGATTCCTGGGTACTTTCCACTGACCTTCATGCGCATGGCAAGGACGATGAAAATGACGATGAGGAGAACAGCCAGACCAGCGCTGATTACTGCTCCAATGGCGTACGGGGAGACTGAAAAACAGAGAATGACCTTTCATTCACTGTCAGCGTCAATGTCTGCGTGTACTTACGTAGTGTATTTACTCAATTATTATGAAAGATATGCTCATGGTGTTCCCCAAAAATCAAGGTTTTGGAGAGGTAGGGAGATAGAAGAAAAAATCCTTTGTCTTCTTCCTTCTTTTTTATTATATTTTTTATAAGTATAACTAATCAATTCAATCAATCAATACCTTTTTATTTGTTGTCTGTCCACAGTGAGCTGATATTAGACAAAAATCGTTACCATTACTCTGCTACAATTTGCATTTTCTGTGTGTTTCTGTGTCACCATGACAGTCATTTAACCTTCTCTTACTGAATGGTCAACATAGGATCTTTAACATGTGCAAGCATCTAATAATAGTGCATGCTGTGTTAAGACAAAAGAGACACTGTTGAGACAGTCTGCGCAAAATGACAGATGTCTTAACAGGTCTCGAAAAGCTGTCCTTCATCCCATCACGTTCAGGAATCAAACCCTGGCCACAGGATTCTGTCCTGTGTGTAAGCCAACTTGCCACAAACTCCCTGCTTTATTGTGAATAATTCTTCAGCTCACATGACTTTGTAAATTTTGTCTCTAGCTCCATCTCTACAAAAAAGCAAAGAAAAAAAAAAGTGACTGAAAATGATCTATTCTTATGGATCAAGTCATACAGGTTAGTGATAGTGGGACAGTGATATTCAAGGGTGGGTATTAACTGACAATGACATGCAAACGCTGCAGACAGCTTGAAACTCACAAAAGGTTATTAGGAGACAAAAACGACAAAAAAACAAACACAAAAACAGCAACAGAGAAGGAGCTAAGATGTGGTTTAAATTCAACATGGAGATTTGTTTTTTAACATGTCAAAGAGGCACAGGTCCAAGATGTGGTATAAATTCAACATGGAGATGATTTTTTTAAACTAACAAATGGTCTAAGATGTGGTTTAAATTCAACATGGAGATTTTTTTGATTTTTTTTAACAAACAGGCAAAAGGTGCAAGTGGTAATTTAAATTCAACATGGGGATTTCTTTTGATATATATATTTATTTATTTTTTAAACAAACAAAGGTCTAAGTTGTGGTTTAAATTCAACATGGGGATTTTTTTTTTTTTTTTTTTTTTAAATAGGCGAAGGTCAAGTCACTGAGAGAGATGTATATAGAATTCCACAGATACACATAATACACATGGCATAGTAACATTCAAGACAGTTAGAACAGGGGTGGACCAATTAATTTATACATGCAGGCTCTTTAACGGTGATGCAAAGGCAAAGAATGAGGAAAGAGTAAAACATACAAGGAAAATGACAGTGCAACAGTAATACAAACAGGATAAATACAAGACACTTAGCCTAAGACAAACCTAGACACAAATACAGCAACAGTTTCATGTGGCACCAGCCATGTAACTACAAAACAGCACTGGAAGTGCACAGCTTCAGTGGATATTTAAAAAAAAAAAAAAAAGAAGAAGAAGAAGAAAAGCTTCAGTCACTCATTTAGAATCACAAGTGACAAGAGTGAGTCTGCTTGAGAGCAGAGAACAACGCTACGTAACAGCGATCAACAAAAACAACACTGATAACAACTTCTAAAATCCACCATAGTCACACAAGACTCAAAAAAAAAAAGTACTGAATATCAACAGGATTGATACAGACCAAAAAATTCACTGAGTTAATCTTCAAGAACTTTCAAGGTCAGTTCTTTTGTTTTATCTTCAAGGACTTTCAAGGTCATCTTCAAGGACTTTCAAGGTCAAAATATTGTATCTTCAAAGACTTAATGATGAAATGTTGCTATCCATGGTATGGATCAAACACAGACAGTAGATATGTCACAGGTATTCTGATATCTCATGGGATTAAGTGGGACAGGGGGTCGTCATGGCATTGGGACTTGAAATGCAGATTTGAGATAGGTATAAAGTCATAGATTCTCAGGCTGGCTCCCAAGATCTAGAAGGAATAAGGGGAGTGTGTGTGTGTGTGTGTGGCTGTGGTATGTTATGGATTATACATGCAGACACACTAGTGTGGTACAGACTACAGACAGACATTAGACATTTGCGATCTAGCACAACAGAGATGGAGAGTGGAAAGTATCCAACGTATGCACGAGACATGCAAACTCTAGACAAGCAACAGACTGACATCTGTATAGACTCACAGACAGACCTTTGAAGTCTAGCAGAAGAGAGAATGAAGGGGAAGGAGTGTCCATGTTCTGGATTTTTTTTTTACAGACTGATTGACTAATGAGGGTGGGGGGCGGGGAGGGTTTTACATCATATGGATCTGGCAGGCACACTAAAGACAGGTATACAGACTCACAAATCTGGCAGGCACACAAAAGACAGGTATACAGACTCACAAATAGACCTAGATCTAGATAGTGAGAGAGTAAGGACTATAGTTATACATTGTATTGATTTGGCAGGCACACTGTTGGGCGATTCAGGCGGGGTTATTAACTCCCTTGACTTTTGCCCGGCATCGTTTAAGTCCCTTGGCTGCTTTTACTTCCGGTGCATACTTTCTTCACAATGGAAGGCGTTGACAGTGAATCTGCAAATTTTACACTGCCAACTTTAAAGGCATTTTTTGAGGCCCGTTGTCATAATGTGTCTGGAAATAAGCAATAACTTGTTGCTCGTGCTATAGGATGCCCCAAAACACATTTTTCCTATGAACTCGCGATCTTCTGGTACGCCAAAAAACAACGCAAAGACACTTTTTTCCACCCTCCATCCCCTTTCCACGGTAATTTTTTTAACTGCAACAGTATTGGCATTTGTACTGCTTTGCAATTCTAGGTTCAACTTCCACTGTTATACACAGCGTGAAGCAATGCCTACTCCAAAATCGGCCCGGAAGTGTGCTCCAACCTCTCGCGACTTCTTGCACAAAAGATTATAAAGTGCATTCACTCTAGTAAACCAGCTTCGCTGAATCGCCCAATAGACAGGTATACAGACTCACAAATAGACCTAGGTCTAGTGAGAGAGTAAGGACTAGTTATACATCTCATGGATCTGGCAGGCACACTCTAGACAGGTATACAAACTCACAAATAGACCTTCGAGATCGAGTGAAAGAGTAAGGATAAGACAGCTATGTACACTCCAGATAGGCACTGACTCACAGATGGACTCCTTGAGATCTAGTAGGTTGATAACTGGGACAGGGGTGGAGTGGGGGTGCGGGGGGTGGGGGTCGGTGGGGGGGGGGGTGGGGGGCTGTTACTCATAACAAGGATTAGACATGCAGACTCCAGACAGGCATAGACTCACAAACAGACCCCTGAGATCAAGTAGGATAATGACTGGGACAGGGGTGGGAGTGAGGGTGGGGATGGGGGGGGGGGGGTGGGGGGGGGGGTTACTGGTAACAAGGATTAGACATGCAGACTCCAGACAGGCATAGACTCACAGATAGACCCCTGAGATCTAGCAGTATGGTAACTGGGACAGGGGTGGGGGTGGGGGGTGTTACTCATAACAAGGATTAGACATGCAGACTGCAGACAGGCATAGACTCACAAATAGACCCCTGAGATCTAGCAGGAGAGCGATAGGGAGGAGATTGAAGGCCTGAAAAGTCACAGACAATCAAGAACTTCAACAGGAGGGTGAGTGCAGAGCACAGAAACCGCTTACTTCTAATGTCAGTGTCTGTAATGTCAGTTTCTATTCTACACTGAATTAATTAGCCCTTCTCTCATCAAAAATGAGAATAAAATCATCTCCTGTCCGAGTCTAAGCACTGAGCTTGTGCTGTTAAGTGCAGGATTATAACTGTGAGTAAACGAACACACTTCGGATGCTTACAACTGAGTATGAGAGCTTCGTACGCTGCACTAGTTAGTCCATACAGATATTCCATTTTGCTTCACAGCATTCAAGATCCTTACTGGCAAGTCTACATTAGGTACGTACCACAAGAAGACAATGCAGCACTTACATCTGAGACTGATGACTTCAAAATGAACCAGTCTGTCAAACAACTGAATGTCATTTTTAAGGATCAATAAAGTATTCATATTGTATTGTAAATCGTTATCACCATGAGGTACCATTCTTATGCAAATGATTAACTCATGATTACCATAAGTAATGGGGTGGGGTGGGGGTGGGGGGTGGGAAGGGGGTAAACCTACTATCATTTGAAAACTCAGGAGGAGGGGGTGGGGTTTAGTTTGCTATCATTTGTAAGTAAGTAAACATGGTACTTAACATCCACAGAAACTATAAGGCTTATCAGGGATGGGGAGAAGTGGGGGGGAGGAGGGGTACACTGTCACCACCAGAATGACTCCTGCATTAAGATGAGCAGCGATGAGATCCATTTCAATGTTTTATTAATTGTGAGGGGCGAAGTCACAAGGCAGTGTCCACAAACCACAACTTCTGAAAAGAAAGGAGAGCCAAAGTGGATTTGAACTGAGGCCCTTCTGCTTACCAGTATAATGCCTTACTGCTAGGCCAAACTGGCTCACTTTCTGTCAGTTGAAATCTTGAGGCATTTTTATAGTCTGCTGCTTTATGTATTTACAGAACAGTTCTGTAAACTCTCATGGAATAAGCCAAGTCAGAAAAAGATTAACCTTCTCTTACTGAATGGTCCACATAGGATCTTTAACATGTGCAAGTATATAATAGCGCATGCTGTGTTGAAACAAAAGAGGCACTGTTGAATCTACCCACGTACAGATGACTTGGATTAGTTGGATGGGCTAAAAAAGCCCTTACATCTAATACGCACCTTACACCTTACATCTGAAGATGTACCTTTTGTGGAGTTGCTGTACTTTGTATTTACACGCATTCCAGGTGAGAGTTACCAGAGGTGACTCAGGTCTTTTTTGTACTTGTTTTACGTATTTCAAGCACTAATTAACTCCCTTGGGTGTTGATTCTGCACGAGCATCATCAAAACATTTCATTAAACCTTGAAAGAAGGTTAAGGTCTATCTAACTGGTATGAAGAGGTAATGCTGGACACAATACCACCACGCACAGTTTGACATTTACAACGTCCATGGCTCAAGTGTTGGCCATGTCCAGACCACAGAACTTGCATTGTGCTTCTCAGCCAAAGTGAAAGAAAAGAAGAAAAAGAAAAAGCTTCAGTGCAATTAAGCTGTGCATTGACAGGATTTGAATGCAAGAAACTGAAGATGCAACAACAACAATGACAGTGAGTAGGACTAGAACACAGGGCTTTATTTTTTTTTCACTTTTTTATTTTTTTTATATATTTTTTTCAAAATTGTTGGTTTGTTTTTTGAGGGGGGTACACATATTCTTCAAGAGCCAAAAGAGAATTCCGTTCGGCCAGCAAAACTGACACAGGACACAGCAGAGATGAGAGGACATCCCAGTGCAGAAGAAGTGCATGTATACGTACGTGTGTTTCCTGAGTCAGCCTGCTGCGCCTGAGCCTCACCACCGACGGACTTTGGGTCCCACTGCTGACCTGCTCCACCCACAGCGTATGGTTGACTGTACTCAACCTCTGTTACACACAGAGTGAAAGGTTGGAGTGAGTGTGTGTGTGTGTGTGTGTGTGTGTGTGTGTGTGTGTGTGTGTGTGTGTGTGTGTGTGTGTGTGTGTGCATGAATAAGCCAGTGAGAGAGAGAGAGTGTGTGTATATATATGTGTGTGTGTGTATGTGTGCATGAATAAGCCAGTGAGAGAGAGAGAGTGTGTGTATATATATGTGTGTGTGTGTATGTGTGTGCGTGCGTGCATGTGTGTGTGCGTGCATGTGTGCATGAATGAGTGAGTGAGTGAGAGAGAGAGAGAGTGAATGAGTGTGTGTTTGTGTCTGTTTGTGTGTGGTGTGATGTGCGTGCGTGCATATGTGTGTGTCTGCATGCATGTGTGTGTGTGTGTGTGAATGCATGCATGTGTGCATGCATGAGAGAGTGAGAGAGTGACAGATCTAAATATAATGCTTCATGAACTAATTGCTTGCTTGTTGTTGTTTTTCTACACTTCAGCCTAAAATCTCAAGTTTCTTTTTCTTTTTTCTTGTTGTCTATCTTACAACTCAGGGATGTGCCCCCCATCATCAAAGAGGCCATGCTGATCGAACACGAATGTAAGACAGAGAGAAAAGCATAAGACACAGAAGAAAAAAAAAAAAACCTTTCCAGTGAACTTTTCAAACACAGAGCGTCCACACATTCAGCAAAAGGACGCGACCCCAGAGGGCAGAGCACTGTGCATTCTCTCCCCTGACAGCAAGCTAAACAAGCTCACCCTGCAGAAGAAGAGTGACGTTCTTGGTGTCGTAGTGCGAGCGGTCCTTGATCTCGTTCATGGCGAAACAGATGTAGGTGCCCTGGTCCGTGCCCTGGAACGACGGGATGATGTAGAAGTTCTGATTGGCCAGCTCACGGCGACTGCTGGGGTTCCTCCATGGGCGGAAGTGGAAGCTGTAGATGGGGTAAGGGTGGCCATCGGCCGAGCACTGCAGGCGGACCTCCGCACCCAGGGGTATGCGGGTGTGGTCGCGGGCTAAACACCGGAGTCACAACCAGGGAGTTGATCTTCGGGGGCTCTGCAATGACAAATAAATAAGCAGATGATGACACTGGATTTAGATGGGGGGCAGAGGGGTGGGAGGTTTTCTTTTTTTACCTTTTGAACCATAATTTATTTTCACTGGCATCACTTTTCCCTAAAATGTACAAACTGGAAAAACTGTACTATTCAAAGAAGCCAGAAATACACACAAAAATGAAACTATACAACCAATCGCTTTGAAAGGAAATCTTGTCAAACTTACACTGGATTCATATAAGCCATGGAATTACTAAATAAATATGAAGTTTTGAAGGAAACAAGTTTAAGTGTTAAACTTTGAAAGCTGCTGTGACAGGATGATTTTTATTTTATTTTATCAAAACGTCAGTTTATTTTTTTTATTTTTTTTATCCATGAGTTGTTTTTTTGTTGTTGTCTCCATGACCCATCTTCTTCTAGTGAGTATGTTTTAAAAGGAAACAGTATGACAGCTCCAGGCACACACTAAAATCGCCTGCTGCTGTAGCCAGTACAACACGCAGTAAATATATTTAGCATCAATTTCAGATGTCAGATTTTTCATTTTATCAGTAAAACAAATCAGAATCCAGTTCAACAATTAACCAGATTTGGATTTCTCCTAGTAGAAATTGAAATTTCAGTGTATACTGTGTGATTTAAAATCCTATCAGCAGAGATCGCAGTTCTGATTTCATCTCAGAGAAATTGCAGTTTTAATTTCTAGTCAAATTTGAAATCTGACCAGATTTTGATTTTACGCTGACATCAACCAACTGGCAGAAGCAACAATGGAAATGTACAATAAATAGAATGTGTGTGTGGGGGGTGGGGTGGGGGGTGGGGGGTGGTGCATGCATGCATATGTGCGTGTGTGTACAGCGTTAAGTATTTTCCTTGTATCTGTGCAGTTTTTAGCTCTGTGTTTCACTGAGTTGTTGATATTTTATTGTTAAATGTATTGAATGTTTTATGTAAATGATGAGCCAGAAGGCAAATTTCTCAACACAGAGACAATAAAGTTGTATTGTATTGTATCTGGCAGTGAAGAGGGGCATTTCTATACTTACTGTATTAGTGCCTTTGCCAGAAAGTTAGATAGACACTCCTCTATCCTCACCATTCTTTCCTCTCCAGCGTGTATGTGTGTGTGCGTGTGCATGCATTTGTGCATGCATACGTGTGTATCCTCACCATTCTTTCCTCTCCTCTGTGTGTGTGTGTGTGTGTGTGTGTGTGTGTGTGTGTGTGTGTGTGTGTGTGCATGCCTGTATGTGTGTGAGCATCTCTCTCTCTCTCTCTCTCTCTCTCTCTCTCTCTCTCTCTCTCTCTCTCTCTCTCTCTCCATATTATTTTCTCTACAACTGCTACAGGTGAATATTTTCTCCACTCTTATTACTGAAACGAATAATGTGATCATGTAAATGCATGCCGATATTTTCTACATATAAACCAAATAAAAAAATAAAAATAAAAAAAGTAAAAATAAAAGAAAAGCTTACTGTAAACGACAACGAGTGGGTAAGAAGGGCACTCTATCTGCAGGAGGCCAATGTACTCCACGTGGCAGTGGTACAGGTAGCCGTTCATGTGCTCGTCAGCTTTCATCGTCAGCGTCTCGTTGAGGAAGGTCTTGTTGATCATCTCTGTGGTGGAGTTCAGCTTCCGGTTGCCCATTCGCCAGTAGACCAAGGGCGGCTGGTAACCACGGAAATTGACGCTGCAGTGCAGCGTGATGTTCTGCCTGAAGTCCACATCTTTGTTCTCGTTGAAAACAGTCAGGGGTGTCTGTAACAGAAAGGAAATGCTGAATTAATAATAATAATAGTGGAAATTTGCCAGTGCCCTACCTGTCGAAAGATTGAACAGTATGAGGTATGGGTAATGCTGCACAAAGCCATATAATGACAACATGCTACAGCATAATAATAATAGTGGGGTTAACACTCAAGCATTTCACGCTGACCCAATCAACTGCAATACGATTACACACAGACACCTCCACCCCTCCCCCACACACAACCACAGACACACATTACTCACCGATGATCATGACATGGGCGCCATAGCCGTCAGAGTCCTGATTGGGTGTGTCAAGATGATGCACAGACACCTACACATTCACATTCCCTACCCCCCCACCCCCTCCCCACCCCCACACACACACAATTACTCACCGATGACCATGACATGGGCGCCATAGCCGTCAGAGTCCTGATTGGGTGTGTCAAGATGAATCACAGACACCTACACATTCACTACCCCCCCTCCCCCCCACACACACACACACACACACACACACATGCATGCACACACACACATGCATATGCACACATGCACACACACACACACACACAGACAACCACACACACACACACACACACACACACACACACACACACACACACACACACACACACACACACACACACTATGCTGTGTTTTTTGTTCTTGTTATCTTTTAGAACCATCAAACAAAATAACAGCTGATACAGCTGACAGATTGCTGATTTTGTTTCCAGCATATGCTTATTGTATCTGATGAAATACGGAATATTATTGGTTAATGCAAACCCGTATCAGTCCTATCAGTTAACAGCTGGTACATCTGCCCGATTGCTGATTTTGTTTCCAGCATATGCTTATCCTATCTGATGAAATACAGAATATTATTGGTTAACGCAAACCCGTATCAGCCCCATCAGTTAACTCTTACCCTGCTGGTGTTGGAGTCTTCTGGTTTGAAGTGCCATGTGACATTGTAGGGCAGTGTGACA